>OW388302.1:14168872-14768872 GCA_936450465.1 Gibbula magus
GCATTGGGAAGTTGTACTTAAGCTGAAAGCTATAAAACATAAAAACAGATAATTTCAAAGTGTAAGTACACCTCTATAATAAAATATAAAAAAGGTGGTGAGTAAATTAAATATTTAACTCCAAAAGACAGCAAGATGTTTTTAATATTAAATGATAGTAGAGATAAGAAGTGAAGCGACATGGCTTGGGGGTCGGGGTGGGGACTGGGGGGTGAGGGTATACCCCAAACAGAAGGCCCCACGGCTTCAACTGAAACATGGAAAAAAACTCAAAAAGCGGATCCAAAACCACCAATTTCACTTAAGGAAAACTTTCATGTTTCGAGCCTTATAACTGACGTCACAGTTTAGCTTAACTGAAAAGGTCGGATTCGGAGCCGGTTTCTGAGCTTGACTTGTGACTTGGTGCATCTAAATCGACTACAGTGTAAATATCGTATGAGTTTTTTCCAGGATGTATCTCTCAGTACGCGCGGAATAGCTTTTCACTCGAACTGGTATGATTTAGTACATAGTAGCATGTATATCTGTGGAGAAATTAGAATTTTAACGGTTTCCGGGAGGCCACGATGAACCGGACATTGTCGATACTGTTGTCCGGTTATTCGAGTTTAAGTATGAGTCTTTTCACTTGAAAATCATCTAATTCAACTAGTGTGTAAATATCATATGAATTCCTTCCAGTATGTATATCTCAGTTCGCGTAGAATACATTTCCAGTCGAACTAGCATGACTTAAAACTTAATAGCATGTGTATCTTTGGAGAAATAAGAATTTTAAAGAATTCCAGTAAGGCCACGATGAACCAGACAGTGTTGAGACTGTTGTCCGGTTATACGTGTCTTAGCATGATTCTTTACACTCGCAAAATCTTCTAAATCGACTATTGTATAAATATCATATGAATTTCGAACAGGTTTTACCTCACGTTACGCGTAGAATAGATTTTAACTCGAACTGGAATGACTTATTGCTCTGTAAATTGTATATCTTTGGAGAAATAAGAAAATTCGATTTGTTTAAGAACCTAGGTAAACATTCAATCATACTTTGAAAGATAATTGTGAAAAAGTTAATAGGATTTCGCTAATAAGATATGAAACTTGTTGTTACCCAATGCTTCAGCTGCTTATACATCTAAGTTTCAGCTCTCACATGCAAATATCTTCGGCGTGATGTTTACGCAAAAATGCACATGGTTAAAACATTTGAAAACGTTAAAATTTAAATATGGCGTCAAAAACAGCTGACCTACGACTTCAAAATTTTAACATATTTTGCTTATCTAGTTATTAATCGTCTTTTAAAAAAAGTTTCGAGTCTCTAGTATGTCACTGGGATTATTTAGAGCGAGATTTAATATGTGAAAATCAGACGAATTTAAAGAAAATGGCGGCTAAACCACGTGACCTACGAATTTGTCATGATTTACTTTTTTGCTTGCGTTGTTCTTGCGCATCGTTTGCAGAAAGTTTTAAGTCTCTAAATTTATTTTTTTTAAATTTCCCATGTTAAGGTTTGTCTTTATTATGACCGGAAATGACTGTTCGTGAGCGATTTTATGATTGATTCATTTAGACCATAGTCCAATCTTACTCTCCTGAAAACATCATAAAATTCGATGGGTAGCTATTTGAGTAATGTCCCCTTGAAGTTTGCATTTTTTTAAAATTGCCTGACTTTGAAAGGACGCTGTGAAGAAAGCATTAGGATTTCGCTCAAAAAAGAACAAACTTGTTATTCCCCAATGCTTCAGCTATATGTATGTAAAGTTTCAGCTCTGAGGTGCAAATATCTTCGGAGTGGTGTTTCCGCAAAGCTACATAGGGTCCGAAAATTTGAAAAAGTTAGAAAATCCAAGATGGCGGCTAAACCACGTGACTGACGACTTCGCCATGATTTACTTTATTGCTCGCAAGGTCATTGCGGATCTTTTGGAAAAAAAATTCAAGTCTCTAGGTGCATTTTGAAAAAAATTCCCATGTTAAAAATCGGAATTTGGATTCGAACTGGACCTTTAATGGATGAACTGATTGGGCCCAAAAGCTTCGCGGCAAAACTACATGGTAAGGGCTATCAGTCTGTAAAGTTTGGTCGTGATAGCTACATTCCTTCTTGCCAAAGTGCCACTGACAAAATCGGTGGAATAATAATAATAAAAAACACGCCAATAACAATAAGGATTCAGCATAAATGCTGAGTCCTTAATAAAAATCAGGATAATAACAATACGTCTTCATGACTTACGTCTTGAAGACCTAACTAAAAAAAATGCTTAAATTTGGACCCCTTGACATCGCTTGCGATGTTCGAAGCTTAACTATCAACTTTTTGATGAAAGCGGTCTACATAAAAGTTTTTCTTCTTGAAATTGTGCATACGTAGGTGTATGTCAAATGTCAATAGCTTAAATAGTTAAGGAGTTATGATCCTTTGAACTTTGCTGAAAATTAAGATTTTCGAAAAAAAGACAAAGTTCTATGACTTGTCACACATAAAGTATGACCGACATACGTCTTGAAGACCTAATTAGACGAAAGCTTCGAATTACATTCTCTACCAAGTAGATTTTATGTCCTTACTTGACACGGAAGTACATGCTTTCAGAACGCATGTAAAGCCGACATGTATCTCGAACCCAGACAAACATGTAGGCCCGATGTTCATCGCACAAGCCCCGCCCACTTCATCCGCACATTGGCGCAATAAATATGGCGGGAACGAAGTCGTCGTATACTCTTTTGTTTTTGTAGTTGTCTTGCAAGACACCAATTATTTTAAGATTTAGAGTGTTATCTGTTAGTTCATTTCAATGTTCATGACATCAAAAATAAAAAATGACTGTCTTTCGCAGGCCACGCCCCTGCTCTTCAATGTCTCCCCTTTGATCATCACAACTTCCGAGTCGATGACAAAAGATCATTTGAACTGATGAGACTGTCACTTCAACTTCTTTTTATTAAGGACAAACATAAACAAAATTTAAATTTCACCAGATTTGCATGCATCAATTATGCACGTTTAATGTAAAAAAAAATAAAATATTATGATATATCCTCTAACTTAAAATAAAAAATAGAAAAACTAATATTTAGGTCATAAAAAACAACGGCTAGAAAGTATTATTTAAAAAGTATTTACATGTTCCTACATTCAAAGACAATTCTTTTAAAAATATATTGTTAAGCAAATGTCACATAAAAATATTTATTGTTTGTTATTACCTGGTGCTTTACCTTTCAACATTTTTTACTAGATGACAAAGAGAAATTAAAATGAATTTTCCCAAAGTATGAAAATTAAGCATGGATTTAAAATAATAAATGTCTGCTTGGAAAAAGGGGTTAATCAATTATTTATGTTAATAATGGAGACATGTCCCAACATATTACTTAGTCAATTCACAAATTTGTAGTATTTTTGATTTGAACAATAATTTAAAACATTTTTTTTTAGAATTAATGTTTGCCATTAGCTTTTTAACTAGATCTAATAATTATTTTTATAATATAAATTTGAAAATTCTAAATACATTATACTGTTATATTTATTAAATTTTACTTGTTGATTTTATTGCCAATAGGCCTACAAGTAACAATGTATTGTAGAATATTATAAATTTGAAATTTGGAAATATTTTCATAATAAAATAAATTCATAGAAAAAAAACCCCAAAATTGCATTATTATTGAAAATACACTATGTTTTAACAAATGTAAATAAATCTGACAACAAATATATTGTATTCAATTTATATACCTTACTCTTAATTTTTTTCTATTTCTCAAAAAGCTCATCATTCTACTGGCACCCTCTTCTTGTAAAAATATGTAAATTTGGATAATATTAATCTTTGTTTAGCTTACTTTTTGTTCATTGTTACACACTTCTTGAATATTCATGAGAATAAGCGCATCTAACTTGACCAAGTCGGGTGTCAGTCCCGTGGACGATTACAGTTTCAACGGATTGTTCAGTGCCAAAGGAGCTGTCAATTTATTACATCTTCATAATATTCAAAATTGATATAAATAACATTTCGTCCGCGACGTGGGTTTTCCCGAAATATCTACAAGCACGCACCGTCTCAGGATATGACGTCAAGACTCGCGTGATAAACGTCATGTATTATTTCTCGTGCTGTTTCCCCGACAGCTGAACATTGTTTCGCGCCAGATAAAACATTCCATTGTAACTTCATTCAAACTCTCGTCGTCCTTTGGTTATATTTCCCTAAAAATTATGTATTGAAATACCCCTTCCAACTTTCAATCAAATATATGATAAGATAACATTTGCTTGACACTTTTCTCCCGTTGTCTTTATAGTAATTTAGATGGGTAAATACATTATATTTGTCAATGTTTTTAGAATTCATAGAGCAATACATTTGACGTTTGCAGTTCGATACAGTTTCTGATATAAATAGTAAATATAAAAGCGAACATAAATTATAAAGGTTCAATGAATGTCATTATTAATTTCATTATATCCATCAGATGTCCGTAACATATTAGTTAATTGGAATAAGATTTCCGGAAAGTGGTATCTGCAGTGTCACCGCCATTTTGTCAACAAAGGCCCGCGAGGTACAATTTACACTGCATTTCAATACGGCAGTTTTACTGTGTTGAACGCATCAAACAAGAAAATCACGGACAGAAACATAAACAAAAATAAAAATTCTATCTTTTGATAGTATTTTCAGGTAATGTTGCCATTTTGTTCCACGAAAACGGGACAGCAAAATATTGACATCGCGAATCGTGTAGCAACTTTATTTCGTTCAGCCAAATTTATCATTTACACGAAGCCTTTACTTGATTTGACACAAGCCGTATCGCTGTGACATACGGGGGTTTACTCTGTAGAATTCACCTACAGTTCTAAAATCAATTTGAGAAAAATATTCTGCCATTCTTTTTCGTAAAACAAATCGTTAATGTATCAAAATATCATAATGATCATTAGGCATGCTCCCCTCGCCAGCCAAGTTGACAGGCCATTTGTTTACATTTCAATTGGAGTAAACAATGGTCGATACCCGAATTTCAAATATATTATTTGGCATGTTTTATACATGTTACTACTTGCTGAGTTGAATTTTCTTGTATGAAATTTATTTCTATAAATTAATTCGTGTTTTATTTTCTGTGTACATTACATATAAATATATTGATACAGGTTTTGCATCATAGCGGTTTTCCTGTAGTCTCAACAGAGATAGCCATTATTCAAAGCTGACATTTTTTCTTGGTTATGGGTTGCAGGGTCCGTTCTTGTTAATTTGAAAGCCTTTTTTAATTATTTGCATGTGATTTCAAAACTAGACACATTGTAGATTGTTTTGGTGAATTTGGTTGTTTGTGTTACATTGTTCTTTTACAGTAATACTTGTATACATTTAGATATGCAATGTAGAGAGGTAGACAATGGCACCATGGCAGAGGGGATAAACTTTGTTGATCACAGTTGTTTGTGAAATTCGTGATATCTCTGTTAATATTTAGTTATATTGCACAAAAGTGGTATCAAATTGAAGCTTAGTTGACAGGGTTTCTGCCAAAATTATTGTCAATTTGATTTGATCTATAATTTTTAAAAAAAGCAATGAGGTTAATGGGGTCATAGTTTGGTACCATAAATGGTCCTATGGCACTATCGGGGGTTTTGATGGAGGGGCACATATATGGTCCTATGGGACTATACAGGTTAAAATGGATGATTTCTACTTCTAAATCCATTATTTTTTCCATATATATATATATATATATATATATATATATATATATATATATATATATATATATCAGAAAATAGTTAATACAAGTTTAAAACTAGCCACTAGCAAATTAAACAGAGTTTAAAAAAATAAACCATGTGTTGCCATGTTTGACAAATCGATCATTATGACACTATTACCCATTTTGAACAGTAAATAATGAACTTATCCATAAAAGCAAAGATTGTTGTTTCGTATAATCTTCCTGACCTCTTTCACATCAGAACTAAAACAATTAACTGTATCAAAACCTATCCGGAAAAGATTCGAAATGTTTGTCAACAAAACATGTTGGAAATTTGTTTAAACCTTTGAAAATTCAGAATCCCCGGAAATGATACATATTACATTTAAATAAGACAATAACATAAAGAATATATATTTGAAGTTTTCTTTCAATGTGTTTGAAAATATAAACTGATAGTGTCTAACAATTCCTAACCATTTGAAATCAAAATAACTTGTTATATTTGACTTCATTTTATTATTATTATTATTAATAAGACAAATTTTTGGACAACTCAATGCGGGTTAAGATCCCACAGAATCAGACTACAATAACCAGCATAGAATGTCTCAATAGCTTATCCAGAACTTGGATGAGTGACAACTTCATTATGTCTAGCCTTATAGGAACGAATCAAAGATATGATTTTAATAAGATTAGTAGTTAAAGCAATTTTTTTTCATTCAGTACCAGTCGATAGATGTAAGGCGGTACAACTTCTATGACTAAATACATTAGAGATAATGTGAAACCTAAAATAAACTGAAGTACACAAGAAAGTACACACCTCAGTTGGTTTCGATTAATTCAATATTTTAAACAGTATGAGATGCATTTGATTATGGCATGAGACAATAAGACATATCTGCAGTTGTTTGAATGAAGAACACTGGTGACTGGTTGAATTTTGGTTAAAATATATTGGTTTAATGTAGACAGGGCCAAGAAATGAAATTTACACCAACATGACCCTCGCATGAAGAAGACAAATATTTTATGGATGATCAACTTCTTTATTAACAATAGCGACGTTTCGGTATAGATCCTTATACCGTTATCATGACCCTCGCATGTTTAAAATGTTATAAATGTGTGCAGAATGAGGCACATATTTTTGTTTTCACAAAAAGTATGTCTTATATGTCGATGAACAGTTGAGCTTTATCCAAATAAATTTTGGAAAACAATTTTCATTTTCATTTTATCCCAAAAAATAAGAACCACGTAGAAGTATTCCTTGGCTGAGAACTAAAAGCCAGCATTTTTATTTTCAGAGTACGACGTCAAAAACTTAAATTAAAGGTACATCCAATTTGCTGTTTGGGGCACATATATACAAAACGTTATAAAGTGCGTTATTTTATCGATAAGGGCTGACTTTTGCCGAAAATTGCCGTTTTGATGATAGTCGACTCAATGTACCAGCGATATACAGGTAATATTATCGATTTCTGATCGAAAACCAGACAATGTACTGCATGTGACGAGTATCAATTAGTCAAACGTAATTTTCAAAACTGTTTTACACCAGACAAAAATACAACTTTGGGTTGATAATATTTAATAGGTCTTTTAACTAATGTTCATGTATCACAGATCTAGATATTTATTTCGATAGTGTTTAATAGGTCATATAATTAACGACATGTAAATGGGGCGCATAGTTTCGGTTTCTGCACATGTATAATTATGTTGCTCGATTTTATTTGGAAAGTAGTACATAAGCTATATTTGACGATTGGGGATGAATATGCAACTTGAGTGAAATTATTTCAACTGAAATCAGCACATATGGTATGTTGGCAAGTATTTAAGCGAAATTAAATTTTATGAAACACAATGGATGCATATTTTAGATATTTGTAATTGAAACTAAATCATATGATCAAACCAATGAGATGTGTACTTTCTTTTGTACTTCAGTTTATTTTACATACCTGTAGGTAATATTGTAACATTGAGGTTCACAGTTTCGACTTTTGGGACAGCCAGTTATGATGATTTGTTCCCGAGTCTCATGCTGACTTTAATTATGTAACGAACTCGTTTTAAAGGGGCTGCATCACGGATAATATATATATATATATATTATCCGATATTCGGTACGTAGAAAACGGTTATCCTTATTGAAAGAAAATGGTGCTACGTATAAAGCGATAGCAATATGGAACTATTCAGTGTGAGAGGTAGATTTGTTGGTCTGGTGTGAGTTTGAGAGTTCAGACAGCAAGATGGTTGATTATTCCATCATGGTACCATATTTAAAACTCTACTTTGAGTATATAGGTATTGCTAAATCAGTCAGATCACTTGAACTCAAGAACACTTTAAAATGGCCACACGAAGGGAAATGGACTTGCGTTGCTTAACCGTACAATGTTCATTCGTTATAGAACTTCTGTGAATGAGAGAAATACATTCACAGCGAGACAGAGAGAGCTAAAGAGAGTCAGGGCGAGGAAAATGAAAGAGAGAGAGTATTTTCTTCGAATACAGGTTGCCGTTTTCGATGGATACGGATTATCTGGTCGTTTAATGTTTTATGTACCGATATGTTGTATAACTATAATTATAAATGGCAAATTTGAGAAAAAATAATATGCAAAAATGTGCTACAACACCTTCTCCCCATAACTCTTGTCAGTCTCCATTACTGGCTGATTTAGGCCTTGCAGTATTTTCTTTGTTTTGCCTTCTGCTTGGAAATCTGGACCCACTATGCATTTCAGGTGCAGCGATTCACTATCTAGGCACAACAAAGCGAGGTAAATACTGTAAGGCTTATATCACCAAGTAACGACAGAGTTGCGTTAATGAAGTTGATAAAGCACTTGAGTCAGTACATCGCTATGGAAATTTATTTTGAATAATTGAGATCACGATCGACTAAAAATAATAACAAAACACTGTTCACTACATCTTATGATCACCATTGATAAATTACTTTTTATTTACATAACAAAACAATGAAGTCGTTTAACAAAGCATGGAACTGAGTGCGAAACAATGATCTTGACGTCATAGTGATAGCTTTGTATATCTGCTAACGTGAGGAATATCAAATACGAAACTATGGCCTTGACCTCATTTTGATAACTTCTATCCAATTTAGCATTGAATCGAAAATTCGAAACTTATTCACGACGTCATTCTGTTAGCTTTGTATTTAAGCTGGCGGTGGCGAGATTCTTGGGTTAGCATTAAGATAATCCTCCATTACTTCAGAGGCATCAAACAAATCTGATGGATCCACAACGGAAAATGTCGTTTCGTCAAGACAGTAACACAAACATGTGACATCTACACATGTAGTACTAGTACAGCCACAATAATTCGTCATTTCCGTCGGGTGAGTGTACTCATAGAGGTCCCAAACTCCACGCACCGTCGGAACGTCGAAAGGGGTCGCTTCGCACTTGAGTCGTGGGTGGCTGACAGAGCACGTGGGAGGGGGTGATGGTTTCTGGGAAAAGAATTAGCAATACTGTGAATGAATACACTCAGGGGGAAAATAGTACACACCAACAAAATGCAAGAGGAGTAGATACGTCTGACAAACAGTTGCATAATGTCTACAGAAGCCAACTGAACTAAAATTTTCAAACATTATAATTATAAATAATAATAATAATAATAAGTACATTTGTTTTGCGCTATATTCCATCCAAACGGTCTCTTCTTTTTTCTGATAGAAAAAACTTTTTAAAGAGCCATCAGGTTTTTTGAATCTTCTAACCCAGGCGAGACACCAAAATATTATATCAGTATTATTGCAATTGCCAAAAATATGTCCATATCATACTCCCACGAATGAAGTAGTGCATATCTGTTAACGAGATATATGCGCATCACAAGTATTAAATATCGACTTTCTCAAGCACATTTTGTTTTAGTTTTAAAATTTCGTATCGTTTATTTTGCCCCTGAGTGTATAACCAAGCCCAAGTCCAGTGAAGAACGGATCCAGACCTCCTCCTCAATCCTTAGGGCGATTTGCATGAAATGTTCCATAATGAAAGACTGTGACTTACAGTGATTCTGCCTCAGTCAAGTCAACTAAAACGTGCTTCCAATCATATTTATCCGCAGTAAAAAGTATTCTTTTTAGATGTAACTAAACTACGCTGATAACGTTAAAGGGGCAGTAGCATGTTTTTTGCTGAAATAAGTTGATGAAATGTATTTGAAAAATAATGTCACTGATAGTAAACCAACCTTCTCTTTTCCGATTATGAAGTTAAAAATGAGTGTACATGATGTCGTAAAGCCATGGGGATCGTTTTTGTCATTCGAAATAATAAATTGTGTTCACAATAAAATTGCCGCCATGCAATTGTTGCTTTATACGCAGCACCGTTATTACCACTACTGGTAATTGGTTTGTGTTATGATGTTTTATCCTCTAAAGTAATTAAAGATAACATAAACTATCATTTTAAATGGGAAATTCGAAAAAATAAAATTTACAAAAAAACGTGCCACAGCCCCTTTAAGAATATAGAGGATATCTGTCCTTTCTTGACTAATACAATGTTAATCTCATCGAGTGAGGTGGAAAAGTTATATTTTCACTAATGGCTGAAAATATATAACTTTTCTACCTCATGAAATGATAAACATGGTATTTGTCAAGAATTGACGGATATTCTATTTATCATATGATGTTTTTGTGTAATTTCGTCCGAAAAGGGTATTGTTCACGCCGAGTGGCCACTAGGAACATCCCGTCACCATGGTAACACTGTTACGTCAAAATCGAATTCGCTGCGTCAGACCATTAGTTTATGACGTCAAATTATATCAGTCACTGGTGGCAGTGAAAATACAAGTTATTTTGATAGACAGTTTATTTCACTGATATCCCAGTATTTCATTGCTCGTCATATGATAAAGCAATTGATCTACCATGACAGTTTCGCTGATTGAGGACCATTATGTTATGGGACAGTTTGCTTTCAGTAAATGTAGTTGTTTGTTATGTTTTTAGAAAATATGTAAACTGTTATAAACTACCAGCAACTCGGGCTTCGGCCTCGATACCAAAATGTTCAATTATATGTTAATTAAGGTAAAGGGGCCACAGGTCATATTCATCAAGTTTGACACGTTCTGTTGATTATTGGAAGAACAGGTCAAATTGTAGGTCAAAGGTCAAGTTGGAATTATTTGACGCCTATGTTTCGACATATCAAACCTAGTAATTATTTATTGATATGATAAAGCCATTTTCCAATTTTATATGGAAGACTTGTGATGAGTTTTACTGAACACAAATGTTTGGTTACATATCGTAGAAATATGGTGTGTTTAAAGTCAATTTGACTCTTTGAAGTCGTAACAAATGCAAGCTGTAACACGAGGAACCATGATAACACTGCCCTGGACTTTGATTTTCTAAACTCTCTTAGCTAGAAGAACTTCGGCAATCTTGGAATTGAAGAACAGTGTAACATTGAATGAAACTTAATGCAAGAACATCAGTTAAAGCTATCGAGTTGATATTAAAGGGGTAGAAGCAAGTTTTTGGCAAATTTTATTTTTTTAAATCTCCAATTATATTGATACTTTATGTTATTTATATTTAATTTAGGGGGGTAAAACATCTTATTATACAACCCAATTTGGTACCGTAGTGGTAATAACTATGCACAAATTGCATGGCGGCCACTTTAGTGTGAACACAATTTATTATTTCGAATAACAAACGGAAATATGTACACTCATTTTTAACTTGATTTTCCGCAGCGAGAAGGGTTTTTAGTATTGGTAGCATTATTTTTCAAATAGATTGCATCGACTTATTTGAGCGAAAAAACGTGCTACTGCCCCTTTAAACCCCGGACATTTTCATCCGCAGGTGAGCTCTTCATTATTGCACACCATATTCTTCCAGCATATGATGGTATAACCAAAGGTATATGCTTACCAGACAACCATATAGGTACTGTATGATAATAATGCATGACATGAACATAAGCATGAACAAGCGTACTTACATAAACTCCACTTATGCTGACGTTGCTTGGTCCATTGGCTGTACCGCTGGTTTTATCGAGTGTTGGCACATTACCAGGTCCGGAAAAGATTGAGCTGTGAGTGGGAATCGCAGTTGTGGTTGTGGTTGAAACGACTGGCAAAACATGTCCTAGGGAACCTGTATTAGCCCCAATAGGTGAGGAATTAGGCACGCCATTTCCAAAATAAGGACCAGCATTGACGTTTCCTGTTGGAAGTGGGTGGGAAGTTTTGATGGCTAATCCCTGTGGCGAAATGTTCCCTGTTGCGGGAGCAGCTGCACCTCCAATCTGCCCATTAGCTGCGTTGGGTTGCTGGTTGTTGATCAGGACGAGTCTGTTATAGACCATCATGAGACTCTTGATTGCAGCCACGAGTGCTGCGTCTCCCTGGTTCTGCTGTGATTGCGCCATGGCTGCTTGGAGCTGCTGGTGAAGCATCTGAAGCTCTTGTTGTTGTTTCATATTGTATCGAGGTGGTGGAGAGGTCTTGCTGGTTGTTACACTCGGAGCTAAGCCTGAATACTGGATCCGCGTGGCGGGAACCTGTCCGGTCTTGACACTCTGTGTTGACTGTGTTGCTGAAGCCTGGGAAGTTTGCTGAGCTTGAACTTGCTGGCCGGGGATGACTTGTGAAGCTTGCACATTCTGTGCAACTGGTTCCTGGTATGTTTGTTGAGTCTGGCTTTGTTGGGTGGTTGATGCCTGGTTTGTCTTGGCCTTATCTTGGAAAGGCGCTACTTGAGATGGCGCTTGACCCTGTGTAGATGAAACCTGGTGCGTTTGGGTCTGAACTTGCAAAGGTGGGGCCTGATTGGTCTGTTGAATCTGCGTAGAAGGTACCTGGTATATTTGGGTCTGAACGGGGGGCGATGGGACCTGATAGGCCTGTTGAACATCTGTAGATGGATCCTGATATGTTAGTTGAGTCTGAACTTGTGGACCTTGACCAGAATTAGTCTGGGTCATCTGTGAAGACATTGTCTGGGTTTGAGGCAGTACAGTTCCAGTCTTTTGTGTCCATTTGTTGGCCTGGATTTGTTGCTCTGTTCTCATTTCCTGAGTCTGTTGTTGGATCTCCTGAAGCTGTTGTTGTTGCTCTGCCTTGTTCTCCAACTGTTGTTTTGCTGAAGGTGCATTTAGTGCAGTTGTGGCAGTTGCTTTCTGTGAGGCTTTTCCTGAACAGAAATCACATGCATATTACAACGGCATGAGGTTGATGAAAAGAAACACTGATTTTGAAGGATTAGATTCTCATTTGTTGAGATTATATTTTAGTGGATTATATATTATTTTTCAATAATAGGCTACCTAATTATATGATTCCATGTTGAGTGTATTTCTTTTAATTTGATCTAATTATGGTATTTAATAATTCATTTAAATTATTATCAATTTCACCGTTTGTATGATTTAGCAGTAACATCATTATTTGCAATGACACTTATCACTTCTCACCTTGTGCTGTCAATGAAGCTTGGTACTGCGTCGGTGACATGTACTGGTGAGGGATCTGGCTCGCTGGGTTATTGGCATTGATTTGTTGCTCTGTTCTCATTTCCTGGTTCTGTTGCTGGACCTCCTGAAGCTGTTGTTGTTGCTCTGCCTTGATCTCCAACTGTTGTTTTGCTAAAGGTGCATTTAGTGCAGTTGTGGCAGTTGCTTTCTGTGAGGCTTTTCCTGAACAGAAATCACATGCATATTACAACGGCATGAGGTTGATGAAAAGAAACACTGATTTTGAATTAGTCACTACCAAATTAGATTCTCATTTGCTGATATTATATTTTAGTGGATTATATATTATGTTTCAATAATAGGCTACCTAATTATATGATTCCATGTTGAGTGTATTTCTTTTAATTTGATCTAATTATGGTATTTAATAATTCATTTAAATTATTATCACTGTCACCGTCAGTATGATTTAGCAGTAACATCATTATTTGCAATGACACTTATCACTTCTCACCTTGTGCTGTCAATGAAGCTTGGTACTGCGTCGGTGACATGTACTGATGAGGGATCTGGCTCGCTGGGTTATTGGCATTGATTTGTTGCTCTGTTCTCATTTCCTGAGTCTGTTGTTGGATCTCCTGAAGCTGTTGTTGTTGCTCTGCCTTGTTCTCCAACTGTTGTTTTGCTGAAGGTGCATTTAGTGCAGTTGGGGCAGTTGCTTTCTGTGAGGCTTTTCCTGAACAGAAATCACATGCATATTACAACGGCATGAGGTCGATGCAAAGAAACACTGATTTCTATTAAGGAACTACTAAGTCAGATTCTCCTCCGCTGAGTTTTCCTTTTAGTGGATTATTTAATTTAAGATTCTTTAAGAACCTACCATCGAATTAGATCTGCATTACTAAGATTGCATGGTGGTTGCATTGTCCTTTATTTGTCTGATTGCAATAGTATCATTGTCATGGTTAGCCAGAATATGCAATTATATAATTATTCGAGTTAATGACAATTTTATTTCTGTTTAACTTAATGATGCTATTGCAATCACAGATATTCGTCACTTCTCACCTTGTTCTGTCAATGAAGCTTGATACTGTGTCGGTGACATGAACTGGTTTGTCTGGACTTTCCCTTGGGAAGGCAGGGCCTGATAGGCTTGTTGGCCCGGTGTGGATGATACCTGGTTCGTTTGGATGTCAACTGGTGGAGGTGGGGCCTGGTAGACCGGTTGACCTTGTACAGAAGGTACCTGGTATACGGACGGTGTGGGCTGATAGGTCTCTTGGAACTTTGTAGATGGTGCCTGGTATGCTACTTGGGTCTGCCCTTGTTGATCCTGATAAGAAGTCTGTAAAGATGTCTGGGTTTGAGGCGGTACAATTCCAGTCTTTTGTGTCCATTTGTTGGCCTGGATTTGTTGCTCTGTTCTCATTTCCTGGGTCTGTTGCTGGACCTCCTGAAGCTGTTGCTGTTGCTCAGCCTTGTTCTCCAACTGTTGTTTTGCTGAAGGTGCATTTAGTGCAGTTGTGGCGATTGTTTTCTGTGGGGCTTTACGAACAGAAATCGCATTCGTATTACAATGACATGGGATCGATGCAAGGAAACACCAAATTAGATTCCCATTTCCTGGACTTTATTTTCGATTTTTAATAAGAATCTACCAACAAATTAGTACTTCACTGAGATTCCATGTTGTGCGTATTTCTTTTAATTTAACCTAATGTTGATATTTGAATAATTAATTTAAATTATCATCAATGTCACTGTTAGTATGATTTAGCAATCCTATCAATATTTGCAATGACACTTATCACTTCTCACCTTGTGCTGTCAATGAAGCTTGGTACTGCGTCGGTGACATGTACTGGTGAGGGATCTGGTTCGCTGGAGGATGTTGTCCTGGACTATTGGGCATCTTGTAGTATGTAACTGGTTTGCCAGGGAAACCAGTTGGATCTCCATACACATATTTACTGCTGACCGGAACATGCATAGACGTTTGCTGATTCTTTGAATTCATGGGATAGGCTGTTCCCGGCTGGATCTGACCATAGGTTGGATTTTGACTTATGGACTTTGGACCCATCACATTGCTAAAATGGTGTGCTGGGTAGCTGTGATAACTTGTCATCTGGCTGATTGTATTGGATGCAGCTCCTTCAGAATTTGATGCAATCCCTCTACCATAAGTTGCTGCAGCGTCAGTGTAGCTAGTGGGTCCAGTGGCAGCATTTACAGTAGATGTGGCAGCTGGGTAAGCATTAGTAGTGGTTCCAGCGGCAGCACTGGCGGTAGATGTGGCAGCTGAGTAAGCATTAGCAGTGGTTCCAGCGGCAGCACCGGCGGTAGATGTGGCAGCTGGGTTAGCATCAGCAGTGGTTCCAGCGGCAGCACCGGCGTAAGATGTGGCAGCTGAGTAAGCATTAGCAGTGGTTCCAGCGGCAGCACCGGCGGTAGATGTGGCAGCTGAGTAAGCATCAGCAGTGGTTCCAGCGGCAGCACCGGCGGTAGATGTGGCAGCTGAGTAAGCATCAGCAGTGGTTCCAGCGGCAGCACCGGCGGAAGATGTGGCAGCTGAGTAACCATTAGTAGTGGTTCCAGCGGCAGCACCGGCGGTAGATGTGGCAGCTGAGTAATCATCAGCAGTGGTTCCAGCGGCAGCACCGGCGGTAGATGTGGCAGCTGAGTAAGCATCAGCAGTGGTTCCAGCGGCAGCACCGGCGGTAGATGTGGCAGCTGAGTAAGCATTAGCAGTGGTTCCAGCGGCAGCACCGGCGGTAGATGTGGCAGCTGAGTAAGCATCAGCAGTGGTTCCAGCGGCAGCACCGGCGGTAGATGTGGCAGCTGAGTAAGCATCAGCTGTGGTTCCAGCGGCAGCACCGGCGGTAGATGTGGCAGCTGAGTAGGCATTATCAGTGGTTCCAGCGGCAGCACCGGCGGTAGATGTGGCAGCTGAGTAAGCATCAGCAGTGGTTCCAGCGGCAGCATCGGCGGTAGATGTGGCAGCTGAGTAAGCATCAGCAGTGGTTCCAGCGGCAGCACCGGCGGTAGATGTGGCAGCTGGGTTAGCATTAATAGCGGTTCCAGCGGCAGCACCAGCGTAAGATGTGGCAGCTGAGTAAGCATTAGCATCGGTTCCAGCGGCAGCACCGGCGGTAGATGTGGCAGCTGGGTTAGCATCAGCAGTGGTTCCAGCGGCAGCACCGGCGTAAGATGTGGCAGCTGAGTAAGCATTAGCAGTGGTTCCAGCGGCAGCACCGGCGGTAGATGTGGCAGCTGAGTAAGCATCAGCAGTGGTTCCAGCAGCAGCACCGGCGGTAGATGTGGCAGCTGAGTAAGCATCAGCAGTGGTTCCAGCGGCAGCACCGGCGGTAGATGTGGCAGCTGAGTAAGCATTAGCAGTGGTTCCAGCGGCAGCACCGGCGGTAGATGTGGCAGCTGGGTTAGCATCAGCAGTGGTTCCAGCGGCAGCACCGGCGTAAGATGTGGCAGCTGAGTAAGCATCAGCAGTGGTTCCAGCGGCAGCACCGGCGGTAGATGTGGCAGCTGAGTAAGCATCAGCAGTGGTTCCAGTGGCAGCACCGGCGGTAGATGTGGCAGCTGAGTAAGCATCAGCAGTGGTTCCAGCGGCAGCACCGGCGGTAGATGTGGCAGCTGAGTAAGCATTAGCAGTGGTTCCAGCGGCAGCACCGGCGGTAGATGTGGCAGCTGAGTAAGCATCAGCAGTGGTTCCAGCGGCAGCACCGGCGGTAGATGTGGCAGCTGAGTAAGCATCAGCAGTGGTTCCAGCGGCAGCACCGGCGGTAGATGTGGCAGCTGGGTTAGCATTAATAGCTGTTCCAGCGGCAGCACCAGCGTAAGATGTGGCAGCTGAGTAAGCATTAGCATCGGTTCCAGCGGCAGCACCGGCGGTAGATGTGGCAGCTGGGTTAGCATTAGCAGCGGTTCCAGCGGCAGCACCGGCGGTAGATGTGGCAGCTGGGTTAGCATTAATAGCGGTTCCAGCGGCAGCACCGGCGTAAGATGTGGCAGCTGAGTAAGCATTAGCATCGGTTCCAGCAGCAGCACCGGCGGTAGATGTGGCAGCTGGGTTAGCATTAGTAGCAGTTCCAGCGGCAGCACCTGCGTAAGATGTGGCAGCTGGGTGAGCATTAGCATCGGTTCCAGCGGCAGCACCGGCGGTAGATGTGGCAGCTGAGTAAGCATTAGCAGCGGTTCCAGCGGCAGCACCGGCGGTAGATGTGGCAGCTGGGTGAGCATTAGCATCGGTTCCAGCGGCAGCACCGGCAGTAGATGTGGCAGCTGGGTAAGCATTAGCATCGGTTCCAGCGGCAGCACCGGCGGTAGATGTGGCAGCTGGGTAAGCATTAGCAGCGGTCACAGTCGCAGCACCGGCGGTAGATGTGGCAGCTGAGTAAGCATCAGCATCGGTTCCAGCGGCAGCACCGACGGTAGATGTGGCAGCTGGGTGAGAATTAGCATCAGTTCCAGCGGCAGCATCCGCGGTAGATGTGGCAGCTGGGTAAGCATTAGCATCGGTTCCAGCGGCAGCACCGGCGGTAGATGTGGCAGCTGGGTAAGCATTAGCAGCGGTTACAGTGGCAGCACCGGCGGTAGATGTGGCAGCTGAGTAAGCATTAGCAGCGGTTCCAGTGGCAGCACCGACGGTAGATGTGGCAGCTGAGTAAGCATTAGCAGCGGTTCCAGCGGCAGCAGCGGCGGTAGATGTGGCAGCTGGGGAAGCATTAGCATTGGTTCCAGCGGCAGCACCGGCGGTAGATGTGGCAGCTCGGTCAGCATTAGCATCGGTTCCAGCGGCAGCACTGGCGGTAGATGTGGCAGCTGGGTAAGCATTAGGATCAGTTCCAGCGACAGCACCGGCGGTAGATGTGGCAGCTGGGTAAGCATTAGCATCGGTTCCAGCGGCAGCACCGGCGGTAGATGTGTCAGCTGGGTAAGCATTAGCTTCGGTTCCAGCGGCAGCACCGGCAGTATATGTGGCAGTAGATCCACCAGATTCACTTGAGTTGAAAGGTTCTTGAGGAGCAACGGTTATTGGTGACTGACCAGCAAAACTTAATGCTCCGCCAGCAGCGGCAAGAAGTTCAGCAAAATTTGTAAATTGTGTTGATGACAATGACGTTGCATCAGACGCAGTATGTACAGGGGCAGTAGGGTCAGTGTATACAGGGGCAGCAGGCTCAGTGTATACAGGGGCAGCAGGATCTGTGAATACAGGGGCAGTAGGGTCAGTGTATACAGGGGCAGCAGGCTCAGTGTATACAGGGGCAGCAGGCTCAGTGTATACGGGGGCAGCAGGGTCAGTGTATACAGGGGCAGCAGGCTCAGTGTATACAGGGGCAGCAGGGTCAGTGTATACAGGGGCAGCAGGGGCAGTGTATTCAGGGGCAGCAGGGTCAGGGTATACAGGGACAGCAGGGGCAGTGTATACAGGGGCAGCAGGCTCAGTGTATACAGGGGCAGCAGGGTCAGTGTATACAGGGGCAGCAGGGTCAGGGTATACAGGGACAGCAGGGGCAGTGTATACAGGGGCAGCAGGCTCAGTGTATACAGGGGCAGCAGGGTCAGTGTATACAGGGGCAGCAGGGTCAGTGTATACAGGGGCAGCAGGCTCAGTGTATACAGGGGCAGCAGGCTCAGTGTATACAGGGGCAGCAGGCTCAGTGTATACAGGGGCAGCAGGCTCAGTGTATACAGGGGCAGTAGGGTCAGTGTATACAGGGGCAGCAGGGTCAGTGTATACAGGGGCAGCAGGGTCAGTGTATACAGGGGCAGCAGGGTCAGTGTATACAGGGGCAGCAGGCTCAGTGTATACAGGGGCAGCAGGGTCAGGGTATACAGGGACAGCAGGGGCAGTGTATACAGGGGCAGCAGGCTCAGTGTATACAGGGGCAGCAGGCTCAGTGTATACAGGGGCAGCAGGGTCAGGGTATACAGGGACAGCAGGGGCAGTGTATACAGGGGCAGCAGGCTCAGTGTATACAGGGGCAGCAGGGTCAGTGTATACAGGGGCAGCAGGGTCAGTGTATACAGGGGCAGCAGGCTCAGTGTATACAGGGGCAGCAGGCTCAGTGTATACAGGGGCAGCAGGGTCAGGGTATACAGGGGCAGCAGGGTCAGTGTATACAGGGGCAACAGGCTCAGTGTATACAGGGGCAGCAGGGTCAGTGTATACAGGGGCAACAGGCTCAGTGTATACAGGGGCAGTATTGGCAGCAGTGTCAGTGTATACAGGGGCACTATTGGCAGCAGGGTCAGTGTATAGAGGGACAGTATTGGCAGCAGATGCAGCAGGTTTAGTGTAAGTATTGGCTCCAGGGACAACAGTACTAGCGGAAGAATCAGTGTAGGAAGTTGTTCCTACTACATTCTCAATCTTCCCTTCTTTAGATTTTTGTGAAGCACTTGAATATATGAAGGGGCTTGATAATGGTTGTTCATAGTTGCTTTTGCTGTATACACCTGCTGAAATAATATTGTTATCTGTAAGTAGTCCTTCTAGATTGTTGTACGCAACATCATGAGGCTGTATATAACTGCTTGCAGAATCAGCAGTTGTTGCAGTTGCAGTTGAAATCGCTGGTGCAGTTGGCATTAATCCGATTGATGCAGCTGATGCAGTTGATGCAGTAGACCCACTTGATCCTGATCCAGTTGATCCACTTGATGTTGATCCTGTTGATGCAATTGATCCAGTTGACGTTGACCCGGCCGAAGCAGTCGATGCAGCTGATCCAGCTGATACTGCTGATGATGCTGATCCTCTGGTTGTCACTGCTTTATTCGATAGAGTCGATGCAGTTGATTCTATTGATGCAGATGATCCACTTGTTCCTGCTGTCTTTTGGCGATCATTTATTGGTCCCATTATTGTGTTTATTCCTGAGGGTAACGGTGACTGATAAGGTTTGTCAACAGCATTTAGATTTGTAAAACTTTGTTCTCTCACAGAATTTGAGTGTATTGTATTGGCTGCAGGTCCTAAAAGCTTTTCAAGTCTACGTCCATACAATAAGGGGTAGAATTCACTTTGACTATTATGGCTTGATGTTACCAATGGGTTGAATTGATCAGTCCCAGCAGCTCCAGTAGAAGTTCCACTGGAAATTGTAGATGAACTTGAAATACCTTGGTTAAAAGATGGGGGAGTTCTTGTATTTGCTGAGCTTGTAGTTGATCCACTTGTTCCACTTGCTCCAGTTGATGCTCCTGACGCTCCTGATGTTACGGATCCACTTGCTTCGGCTGCTCCAGTCGATGCCGCTGAAGTTGTGGATGCTACTGACGTTGAAGATGCTGCTGATGCGATTGCTCCACTTGCTCCACTTGATGCTCCAGATGCTCCTGATGCTCCTGATGCTCCCGATGCTCCTGATGTGACGGATCCACTTGCTTCGGCTGCTGAAGTTGCTGCTGCTGAAGTTGTGGACGCTGCCGAATTTGATGCTGCTGACGTTGAAGATGCTGCTGATGCGATTGCTCCACTTGCTCCACTTGATGCTCCAGATGCTCCTGATGCTCCTGATGCTGCCGATGCTCCCGATGCTCCTGATGTGACGGATCCACTTGCTTCAGCTGCTGAAGTTGCTGCTGCTGAAGTAGATACTGCTGAAGTTGTGGATGCTGTCGAAGTTGAAGATGCTGCTGATGCGATTGCTCCACTGGCTCCACTTGCTCCACTTGATGCTCCAGATGCTCCTGATGCTTCTGATGCTCCCGATGCTCCTGATGTGACGGATCCACTTGCTTCGGCTGCTGAAGTTGCTGCTGCTGAAGTAGATACTGCTGAAGTTGTGGATGCTGTCGAAGTTGAAGATGCTGCTGATGCGATTGCTCCACTGGCTCCACTTGCTCCACTTGATGCTCCAGATGCTCCTGATGCTCCTGATGCTCCCGATGCTCCTGATGTGACGGATCCACTTGCTTCGGCTGCTGATGTTGCTGCTGCTGAAGTTGCTGCTGCCGAAGTTGCTGCTGCTGAAATTGAAGATGCTCCACTTGCTCCACTGGCTCCACTTGATGCTCCAGATGCTCCTGATGCTCCTGATGCTCCTGATGTGACGGATCCACTTGCTTCGGCTGCTGAAGTTGCTGCTGCTGAAGTTGCTGCTGCTGAAGTTGTGAATGCTGCCGAAGTTGAAGATGCTGCTGATGCGATTGCTGCACTTGCTGCACTTGCTCCACTTGCTCCACTTGCTCCACTTGCTCCAGGTGCTCCTGATGCTCCTGATGTGACGGATCCACTTGCTTCGGCTGCTGAAGTTGCTGCTGCTGAAGTTGCTGCTGCTGATGTTGCTGCTGCTGAAGTTGCTGCTGCTGAAGTTGTGGATGCTGCCGAAGTTGATGCTGCTGAAGTTGAAGATGCTGCTGATGAGATTGCTCCACTTGCTACACTTGATGCTCCAGATGCTCCTGATGCTCCTGATGTGACGGATCCACTTGCTTCGGCTGCTGAAGTTGCTGCTGCTGAAGCTGATGGTGCTGAAGTTGTGAATGCTGCCGAAGTTGAAGATGCTGCTGATGCGATTGCTCCACTTGCTCCACTGGCTCCACTTGATGCTCCAGATGCTCCAGATGCTCCTGATGCTCCTGATGTGACGGATCCACTTGCTTCGGCTGCTGAAGTTGCTGCTGCTGAAGTAGATACTGCTGAAGTTGTGGATGCTGTCGAAGTTGAAGATGCTGCTGATGCGATTGCTCCATTTGCTCCACTTGCTCCACTTGCTCCACTTGATGCTCCAGATGCTCCTGATGCTCCTGATGCTCCCGATGCTCCTGAGGTGACGGATCCACTTGCTTTGGCTGCTGAAGTTGCTGCTGCTGAAGTTGAAGATGTTGCTGATGCGATTGCTCCACTTGCTCCACTGGCTCCACTTGATGCTCCAGATGCTCCAGATGCTCCTGATGCTCCTGATGTGACGGATCCACTTGCTTCGGCTGCTGAAGTTGCTGCTGCTGAAGTAGATACTGCTGAAGTTGTGGATGCTGTCGAAGTTGAAGATGCTGCTGATGCGATTGCTCCACTGGCTCCACTTGCTCCACTTGATGCTCCAGATGCTCCAGATGCTCCTGATGCTCCCGATGTGACTGATGTGACTGATCCACTTGCTTCGGCTGCTGAAGTTGCTGCTGCTGAAGTTGTGGATGCTGCTGAGGTTGTTGTTGCTGCTGATGCGATTGCTCCACTTGCTCCACTTGATGCTCCAGATGCTCCTGATGCTCCTGATGTGACGGATCCACTTGCTTTGGCTGCTGAAGTTGCTGCTGCTGAAGTTGTGGACGCTGCCGAATTTGATGCTGCTGAAGTTGAAGATGCTGCTGATGCGATTGCTCCACTTGCTACACTTGCTCCACTTGATGCTCCAGATGCTCCTGATGCTCCTGATGCTCCTGATGTGACGGATCCACTTGCTTCGGCTGCTGAAGTTGATGCTGCTGAAGTTGATGCTGCTGAACTTGTGGATGCTGCCGAAGTTGAAGATGCTGCTGATGCGATTGCTCCACTTGCTCCACTGGCTCCAGATGCTCCTGATGCTCCAGATGCTCCTGATGCTCCTGATGCTCCTGATGTGACGGATCCACTTGCTTCGGCTGCTGAAGTTGCTGCTGCTGAAGTTGCTGCTGCTGAAGTTGCTGCTGCTGAAGTTGTGGATGCTGCCGAAGTTGATGCTGCTGAAGTTGAAGATGCTGCTGATGAGATTGCTCCACTTGCTACACTTGCTCCATTTGATGCTCCAGATGCTCCTGATGTTCCTGATGTGACGGATCCACTTGCTTCGGCTGCTGAAGTTGCTGCTGCTGAAACTGATGCTGCTGAAGTTGTGAATGCTGCCGAAGTTGAAGATGCTGCTGATGCGATTGCTCCACTTGCTCCACTGGCTCCACTTGATGCTCCAGATGCTCCTGATGCTCCTGATGTGACTGATCCACTTGCTTCGGCTGCTGAAGTTGCTGCTGCTGAAGTTGTGGATGCTGCTGAAGTTGTGGATGCTGCTGATGCTCCTGATGTGACGGATCCATTTGCTTCGGCTGCTCCAGCTGCTGACGTTTCGGAGGATGCTGAAGTTGTGGATGCTGCTGTTGCGATTGCTCCACTTGCTCCATTTGATGCTGCTGATGCTGCTGACTCAGCTATTGTAGTTGAAGCAGTCGATTCTGTTGATTCAGCCGATGCAGTTAGTGCAGGTAATGCAGGTGGTCCAGTTGATCCAGTTGATCCAGTTGATCCAGTAGATGCAGCGGCTGCAGTTTCAGTATGACCTGATCCAACACTAGCTGCCTGGCTCGGTAGGGGTGAATTAAGTGGAACCTTTGCACTTTGAATAGCATTTGGCGAGGAGGAGCTGTCAATGTGGCTAGTTGAGCTGGTGTGGGCAGCAGACGCTGTCTCATGTTCTGTTGTCGACGTCGTTGAGGTACTCTGTAAAATAATGTGATCATTTGAGAAAGCGAGGACATACTTCATACAAAAACAATGTGTGCAATCTATGAAATACTCATTTTAAAAATTGTAACAGTAAAACAGTGAACGTAATGGGTTATTTCTCACCATTTTCAAATATTTTTTGTACGAAAAACAATTATTTATATTAAAGTCAATGTTCGCATTTTAAAAAGACCAGATGAAATTATAATATTACATATAACAGACAGCTAACCATAATAAATAATGTATTTGAAAGTGTTTGAACATTATTAAGTCAAATCAAGGATATTTAAAGGGACATCCTTTGTGTTGTTTGGGTCGCATATGCCAAATTTTAAAATGGTGTTGTTTAATCGAAAAGTATTGATTGTTGCCGAAAAGTTTGATAATAATTGACTCAGTAAAGTAACGAGATCACGTTAAAAGTAGATATATCTAGGTGAAAAACGGGCAATGCACTCGGTTTCCGCACGTGTACAATAATGGGTCTCGATTTCCATTGGGAATAATAATGAAATATTTGGCAAATGGGGATGAATATGCAAGTTGAGTGAAATACTTTGAACTGAAATCAGTTACGTATTTTGGTACGCATTAAAGCCAAATGAAATATTATGAACCACGATGGATGTCACTTTAAATACATAAAAAAGCAAACAAGTTCCAGAATAGTATTTTCTGATTTTCTTATTAGTTAGTCATGTGATCAGTATATAGGTTAAAACATGCATGTAATTGAATACCAATCCAGTTAAAACTAGAGGGGGGGGGGGGGGGGATGGACGTATGACATTACAGCTAGTTTTAACTAGAATGTTTGAATACATAGAATACCTGAAATGAATTAAAGATACTTGAAATCTAGTAAAATAATGGTTATGTTATTATGTAAGGAAAATACCATTTCACAGGAATGAAGTACATATGAACATCAACTAAGCAACATGTCCCTGACATGATCTTGGCAATGGCGTATTATTCCTACGGGAGCAAATATACCGAGGTTAATAATATTTAAACCTTATTCTTGAGTATACGATAAATACACCGACTAAACAATAATTAATGAAGCACTTTGTAGTTTCACAACTAAATGTATCTCAACCTCAATTCATCAAATTTCTAATCGTATAAAAGATAATTATAGTGTTCATATTTATGTAATCAATATACTCGTTCTATGCAAAATATAATATAATATAATATACAATAATATAATGTAATGTAATGCATTGTAATATAACGTAATGTGGTAACAGAAAGCAGCTTATTAACAGTACCATTTCCCAAACATTCACACGTCAAGTAATACAAAGCAAGACACATAACATCAGACAGAAACGTTAATACATTTAAGCTGGAAAAAAATCAAGCAATACAGATGTGACGAGCGTTAAGCATTAAGCATTAATTCGAGCTCCACACATTGATTCTTCAGCAGTTGGAAAATCGCACGATTGTTAGGCTTGCAAAGCATTAGTACGAGACATCCACGCCCAATTCACTTAAATGCACGTACACCTTGTTGCTGCACCTTCACTGATGGGTCAGATGCTAGGGATGCAACTGCAATAACATATGGGCACGGTTGCACCCCAGAGGCCAGCATTGCAAGGGCTTCTGTGGGCGACATTTTCAGCTGAATGGTGTGCCCATTGCCCGTTGTTACGGTTGTTGGTGTTGAAATGACTCCCTGGGAACTTGGCATTGGGTGCGATGATGGCGCTTCAGCTGCAGCAAGCTTGTGGATCGATGTTTCCTGCTTTGCTGAGGCAGTGGAAGTGAAGGCTGCACTTGATGGTTTTACGTCTTTAGGCAGAACATTAGCATCAACAATGTTATCTTGGGTGATCTGAGCTCCAGCATCAGTATTTCCACTTGGAACTTGATCTTGAAGAATGGTTTCTGATGGTGTGCTTGAGGATTGAGTCGCGGTAACTGCTGGTGCCTTCGAAGTGCCTAGAGGATCAGTTCCTGGGGCCGATGCAGACTGGGAAGGATCAGATCCAGAAACCGATGCAGACTGGGAAGAATCAGATCCAGGAACCGATGCAGACTGGGAAGGATCAGATCCAGGAACCTGTGCAGACTGAGAAGGATCAGGTCCTGGGACCGGTGCAGACTGGATAGGATCGGTTCCTGGGGCAGCATCGGAAGCTGAGACACTTGAAGTTATTTTAGTGTTGGCGCTAGTTGTATCATGAGGCATGGGCGAATTTGAAGGCTTATTTTGGACATGATTTACAGATGAACTTTGCACGTTAGCTTCTGATGTTTGAACTGAATTTTCAGCTGGGCCCTTGGCTGGGACAGTTGTAGTTTCAGCTAGGGCCGTTGTAGGATCAGCTGTTGTTTCTGCTGGGGCCGTGGTAGGAGCAGCTGTTGTTGCAGTTGGAGCTGTGGTAGGAGCAGCTGTTGTTGCAGCTGGAGCTGTGGTAGGAACAGCTGTTGTTTCAGCTGGTGTTGTGGTTGGAGCAGCTGTTGTTTCAGCTGGAGCTGTGGTAGGAACAGCTGTTGTTTCAGCTGGAGCTGTGGTAGGAGCAGCTGTTGTTTCAGCTGGAGCTGTGGTAGGAACAACTGTTGTTTCAGCTGGTGCTGTGATAGGAGCAGCTGTTGTTGCAGTTGGAGCTGTGGAAGGAACAGCTGTTGTTTCAGCTGGTGCTGTGGTAGGAGCAGCTGTTGTTTCAGCTGGTGTTGTGGTTGGAGCGGCTGTTGTTTCAGCTTGAGCTGTGGTAGGAGCAGCTGTTGTTTCAGCTGGTGTTCCTGGGGCCGATGCAGACTGCGAAGGATCAGCTCCTTGGGCTGGTGCAGACTGAGAAGGATCCGTATCTAGGGCCAATGCAGACTGAGAAGGATCAGTTCCTGAGGCCGGTGCAGTCTGGGCAGTATCAGTTCCTGGGGCCGGCAGGGACTGAGAAGGATCAGTTCCTGAGGCCGGTGCGATCTGGGCAGTATTAGTTCCTGGGGCCGGCAGAGGCTGAGAAGGATCAGTTCCTTGGGCCAGTGCAGACCGAGTAGGATCAGTTCCTGGGACCGGTGCAGACTGGGTAGGATCAGTTGATGGTACCGGTGCAGACTGGGTAGGATCAGGTCCTTGGACCGGTGCAGACTGGGTAGGATCAGGTCCTTGGACCGGTGCAGACTGGGTAGGATCAGTTGATGGGAACGGTGCAGACTGGGTAGGATCAGTTGATGGGACCGGTGCAGACTGGGTAGGATCAGTTGATGGGACCGGTGCAGAGTAGGTAGGATCAGGTCCTGGGACCGGTGCAGAGTAGGTAGGATCAGGTCCTGGGACTGGTGCAGGCCCTGGTGAGGACGGGTCAGTGGTCAAACTACTGGCATCTTTGGTATGCGATGAATGAACTGTATTGCTCGTAAGAGACGCCCCCGAGTGAGCTGTCATGTCATTACAAGGTTGCAGACCGGCCTCGAGCATCATTGCAGCAAGTGCTTTAGGAATGTTTGACCAACTGCTTGTAGCGGGCAGGGGAGAACTTGCCGACTGAACTGGCTCTGTGTTTGCAGGAACTGTACCAGCTGAAGGAAGATCATGTGAAGCATCGGAAACAGAGACACCTGTTGTTATTTTTGTGTTGGCTCCAGTTGTGTCATGAGGCACGGGAGAACTTGAAGGCTTATTTTGGACCTCATTTACAGACGAACTTTGCACGTTAGCTTCTGATGTTTGAACTGAATTTTCAGCTTGGGCTGTGGTTGGAGCAGTTGCAGTTGCAGCTGGAGCTGTGGTAGGAGCAGCTGTTGTTTCAGCTGGTGTTGTGGTAGGAGCAGCTGTTGTTTCAGCTGGTGTTGTGGTTGGAGCAGCTGTTGTTTCAGCTGGTGTTGTGGTTGAAGCAGCTGTTGTTTCAGCTGGTGTTGTGGTTGGAGCAGCTGTTGTTTCAGCTGGTGTTGTGGTTGAAGCAGCTGTTGTTTCAGCTGGAGCTGTGGTAGGAGCAGCTGTTGTTCCAGCTGATGTTGTGGTTGGAACAGCTGTTGTTTCAGCTGGAGCTGTGGTATGAGCAGCTGTTGTTTCAGCTGGAGCTGTGGTAGGAGCAGCTGTTGTTTCAGCAGGTGTTGCGGTTGGAGCAGCTGTTGTTTCAGCTGGAGCTGTGGTAGGAGCAGCTGGTATTTCTGCTGTCTGGGTATTTTGGGCTGAGCTCTGAATAACTGTAGAAAATCCTTCAGATGTTTGTCCCGATGTCCCAGATGATACAGTTGGAATTGGAGCGCTAGAAGGTTGAGGAATATCAGCTGCAGCTGCAGTCTCTTGATCAGCTGCAATGAGACGTTACATGCATTTAATCAGGAAACCTACAAATAATAGCAAAACTAGTTCTTTATATCGTTTTCATTGATTTTGTCTAAGTGATTATGGTAAGTCCATTAACAACGACATCGACCTCTCAAAACGAGGTTGTACTTATTTTTTCCGGATTCTCAGAAAGTATACTTAAATAAACACATCTCTTTATAATAATAATAATAATAATAATAATAATAATAATCATCATCATCATCATCACCATTATTATAATAATAATAATAATAATAATAATAATAATAATAATAATAAGTATCATCATCATCAACAACATAATTAATAATTAATAATTAATAATTAATAATTAATAATTAATAATTAATAATCATCATAACAATAAATCAATTATTATTATGTTATAACAACTTACAAACTGTGTTGGCAGCCGCTGTGTCTGTTCCGGATGAATTCTGAAAGAGGTTTATTATCATCGGTTTATTTGTGTATAATTTATTTACATCTCAACATAGACTATAATATAAATATGTAATATAATGTATATTTCAAATGTTTCAACCCAATATTCAATTCAAACATAATATGTATCAATGGAATATTCCTATCGTTATTAGGGAAGGTGTAAAACTGTACTGAAATCCTCTTAAAGCACATTAATACGCTTTAGCAGAGCCCATTTGTCTGTGTGATGTTCTTTCGTTGAAATATGTTTTAATAATCGTTACTTATCGCCTTTAATATTTAAGTTACACATCCAAAATCTCAACTCATTTAGGAACCCGTAGGTTGCAAGTTACTTTATTATAAATAAGTTCAGATGAATTAAAAGTATACTTTTTTGTTCTTAATCCATCATAGTTAGCCTCAGGGTGTGAAGCGATGACTTACCTTTTGACAGAAGATTTCTTCCTGCACATATATATCATTGTGTTGTCGGTGGATTCCTTTCCCGCTGACGTCTATATCTACCGATTGATCATAGAGAGAGGTACGCAAGTGCGTGTATGCGTGCGTGTGATTGTGTTGGTGCGTGTGTCTCAATCTATGTATTCGCGTGTGTGTTTGCGTGCATGTCGAAACATGTTTTTGAATTGAGAGAGGTGATAAGACTTTTAAAATCCCTGTCTCTGTCTCTGTCTCTCCGTCTCCGTCTCCGTCTCCGTCTGTCTGTCTGTCTGTCTGTCTGTCTGTCTGTCTGTCCGTCCGTCCGTCTGTCTGTCCATCTGTCTTTCTCTCTCTCTCGACTTCCCATCTAAACAGCCATCCCTTTAACCGACATCTTGCCACTTTGTCACGATGTCGGTTCAGTGAGAGTAAAATGTTTCCTTTAAAAATTATTAAATCCTATCTACTCAATTTATTATGCATTTTCATTTTATCATTATATCAATGCAATATCAAGATTTTCAAATTATTTTAAAAAAATGACAGTATCAAATCAACAGTGCAACGTACCAGTAATAGATTTACTGGTGAAGTCATAATCGTCATGAGTTTAATAATTTTGTCACCGAATATATGTCGGTTCCTGCCAATCCCATGACAATACATGATTGACTGCGAATACTTCATGACTTCTGACATGCCCGACGGCGAATCTTTATATAAGGTGTGATTGATAGTACCTATTAAACACAAATCCACGTAACTCTTGTCACACGTGACACGTACTCGCCTGTTATGAGACAATTAACTACCTCTGTACCTTTTGCTCTATCAAAGTAGTTGAACTTTATATATACTAACTGATGTTAATGTTAAAGGGACAGTAGCACGTTTTTTTGCAGAATTTATGTTTTCAAATTTCCCATCTATAATGATAGTTTATGTCATTTGAATTAGCCGTAGAGGGTAAAACATCTTATTACACAAACCAATTATCCGTAGTGGTAATAACAATGCTGCGTATAGAGCAAAATTGCATTTCAGCCATTTTATTGTGAATACAATTTATTATTTTGAATTAGAAAAACGATTCCCGCGGTTTTACTGAACAATGTAAACTCACCTTTTAACTTGATTTTCCGAAGAAAGAAGGTTGTTTTTCCTATTGGTGAAATTATTTTTCAAATACATATTATCAACTTATTTGAGCGAAAAAACGCGCTACTGCCCCTTTAAAATACTCAACTAACCTACTAAATTAGCACTAAAGCATTACCTTAAAATATGTATTAAGGGTTACATAACTCATATTCATATTTACAAAACATTTAAGGTATCGTTTACATGCTTTGAACCTCTATAGAAATATAACAGTAATAAATTGTATAAAATCGCGCAAGTATAATACCATATGTTGTAATTGATGTTCTAATCAAATACGCATTTTCCTACTTGCACTAATTATAATTATAATACGTATTATTGATTAAATGAATCGTTTTAATGTTTACAATACATTTACTACAATTTAATTGATCAAATATGTAAATTTTCTACATAAAATATATTATTCCCTTGAATTGAGCATTAAGTGTTAAATAAGTCATTTTGAGGTTCGCAATAAATTATACCATGAAATACGTTGATGCGATTGATCATATAAATGTTCCTACTCACAACAATAATTGGCTTGAAATATGTATTTAGTGTTAAGAAAGGGTCATTTTAATATATCAAACACGAAATATGCTGCGATCGATGTTAAACAAGTAGTTTTCCTACTCACACTAAATTATTACCTTGAATATGTTTGTTAATGGGAGGTCGCAAGCCGCGGTACACTTGTTCGTTATTCACTGCACTGAATGAAATTGTATTACAATGAAAATTGTTAATACAGTCAGCACTTCTCGGTAAAATAACACCATTTATAACGTTTGACACAATGTGATTCAAAGAACAAACTTGATGTTCATTCACAAGCAGTCTTTGTACTAAGGGAATTTGTGCACATTATCCCAGGCTGAAATTTAAAAATTCTAGTTACATTTTACTTAGTTGTTACTATGTGATGTAGCGAAGTGCGTTCACTTTACACAGTTTTCTAAAGTGCGTTCGAGATTAAAAGGAATTTTGATGGTGTGAATATTCATTTCACATTAAATGCAAAATTTAATTTCGGGTTCCCAGGCTAAGTTGGCATAAGTTAACGCTCACCAATAAATACATGAAGCATATTACATATACCATGCCTCAAAAAAAGACAAATACAAATATAACCATATCTACATCTTTATTTGACAATTCTTTTTTCAAATATATACAAAATATACATATATATATATATAGATGATCACATTTGAGATGAATAGAATGAGCGCTTGGACATATCATAAGCCTGAGAACCCAATATTACAAAACAGCATTAAAATCATTTTAATCGATTTTTTTTATATCTTTATCGGGGTATATTTTGTGGGCCAAAATTCGACATTCCTGTTTACGGCAAAACAAACCATTGCTGATCAGTCAAAAGACAATTATTTTGCTACTTTAAGATATTTTATAGTGTTTCCCTAATTTCCCGTAACGCACAAAGGATGGCGGACACAATGATAGAACCCTCCCTTTAACATTGAGAATTCGTGAAAAGTTGCGTTGTATTGATCACAGGACTTTAGTTTGAGTCATATAGGACAGGGGTACAAATAAGGAGGCACAGGGGTACAAAAAACGGAGGTACAGGGGTATATATAAGGAGGTACAAGGGCACAAATAAGGAGGTACAGGGGTATATATAAGGAGGTACAAGGGCACAAATAAGGAGGTACAGGGGTACATACAGTGGTACAGGGGTATATACGGGGTACAGGGGTACATACGGAGGTACAGGGGTACATATAAGAAGGTACAGGGGTACATACGGGATACAGGGGTACAAACTGGGTACAGGGGTACATAAGGGGTACAGGGGTACATAAGTAGGTACAGGGGTATATAAGGAGGTGCAGGGGTACATACGGGATACAGGGGTACATAAGGAGGTACATAAGGCTGTATGCAAATCTCTGATTATGTGATAGTTCACAGGCTAGAATGAAGTGAAACAGGATGAAGTGAGGATGACAATGCAACAGGTGACTTCTATCTAAAGGACATCAAAATGGATTCGTTTTAAATGAAGCATATTTATAAAACGTTCCAGTTCATGTTAAATGGATTCATTGTCTTGATTATTTCAAACTGAACATCGTGATTATTTTTGAATATTTTGAAACAAATCTCTTGTTAGGAAACTAATAACTCTTGTTATAATGCTGAAGCAATTAAGAAAACACGTTGGACCTTCAGCATGCGTAATGACATTACACAGTGGGCGTGAAATTGTGTTGCAACGTGAAGTTAAGTGCAGTGCATTCGCAAAAGGGTTATTATCAATTAGAAACTCAAGACTTAAGACAATATTTATGGATATACATCTTCCTTATTCTGCATAGGCCACATAGCATCGAACATTACAAACATCGTCGAAACGTAACCTATGCAGAATAAAGAAGTTGTTTATCCAAAACTAATGTCTTTATCATTCACACTTATATAATGCCATTTAAAGAATTAGAATATCGTAAATAGAGATTCCGTCAAAGACAAGACGTTTACCTAAAATAGTTGTCATTGTAGTTTTTGTATCTATATCTAAAAAATTATGCTCATTGGTATCGTCATTTCCCTCTGCCTCCAATATAATGTCAACAAATCTCAAAAACAAAGTGCTAAATCTTCACAGAGTGCAGATAAAACTACAAAACGTACCTTCGCTGATAGTGAGCGAGCTTTTTGGTTTGAACTCTTGCTCAGAACGTTTTCTACCGCCGACGACACTTGAGAAGCAAGGGATTGCGTATTTGACCCCTGACCTTGAACTTGGTTAAGACCTTGACCATGTGTGTGAACAGGGTGATATCCATGACCTTGCGTCACAGGAAGGTAGGGTGCAATTGATGACGGAAGTGACGTCACTGAAACGTGATGATGTGCAACCGGAAGAGGGGTTACTATGCTTGCTGTTGTAGGATTTGTAGGGCTGTCCGTTCCTCTATCACCGATCTGAGACACAACTCTCGTAGCTGTTTCATAATCCGTACCTAGAGTTGAGGAGAAGACGCCAACATTGGTGTAGTATCCATGGATTATAGGTGTGATTGTTGTCGTCTGGACTTGTGACATTAGCGTAGCTGTAGGTAGATTCTGAGTGTCTTGAAGGGATTGTGCATTCTTCTCATTGTTGAAGTCGGTACTGGATACTGAAACAGGATGGTGCTGGGGTGTGTGGGATACTATTCCGAGTCCTTCTACACTGGGCATATTTGCTGCTGAAGAAGGTACAGAATTTGAATTGACTCCTGTACTATCTTGTGTTGGACTCTTCTCTTGGACATGCTGTTGGGGTGCAAAGCTTGAGGTCTCAGGCGCTTGAGGTATAACCACAGTGTCTATTGGAAAATGCGAATTGGATGTTGGCAAACGATGTCCTTGATTTGAATTTGAGATATCAATTCCACTGTCTGATGGTGGTACATCTGCTTGAGCGATTTGAGGATTGACCTTCGTCTCAGATCCATGAGTTGCTGTATTGATCTTGTGAGCCTGGGCTTGAGTTGGAGTCTGTACGATAGCCGCCTGTTCAGTAAACATGTTGGTAGATGATATGTAATGTGCTGGATCTGCTATAAGCAAGGTGTCTTTTACAATTGGAGCAGACCCAGCCTGATTCTGAGACATCCCTGTAGTTGCTGGTTGTGAGTTGAGGGGTTGTGAAATGACTCCTGATTGCACATTAGCAGGAACTTGATCGGCTGCAGACTGAGACTTTGGTATATGGGAATATGATACACCAACTCCTGAATCTTGAGCAACGGGGCTGATTGCTGCTGGTGTATGTTGAACCTCCTGGATGCTCTGCAACTTGTCAGGTGTCTGTGAGACTGGTTCGTGTACTGGAGATGCATCAAATGCAACCGCTGTCTGTGGTGAGTGCTTTCCTTGATTTTCTTTTGTTTTAGGAATGTTGACCATACTTTCTGTTCTATGAAGCGCAGCTGCAAGTCCTTGAGAGATAACTGCAATAGCGGGGTCGATGGAGTTGGGAGCTTGTGCTTCCTGAATTGGATGTATGAGAACTGGAGCTGCGTCTGGCGCAAGATAAGCAGCAGGAGGCAGAGCAACATATTCAAGTGAAGAGGAAGCTGAGGCATCAAATATTGGTAGAGGTTGTGCTTCCTGAACAGTGTTGAAGACTCCTATTGAAGCTGGTATGTCCGCCGCTGTCAGATTTGGGTCAATGACTTCGAGTCCATGGGAAACAACAACTGGCTGTGAATTAGGTACAAGCTGGGATTGTTGAAGAGAGACAACACTTGGAGATTGTTGAACTGTTGACGATTGTTGAACGCCGGAAGATTGTTGAACAGTAGGAGAATGTTGAATACTTGGAGAATGTTGAATACTTGGAGAATGTTGAACACTTGGAGAGTGTTGAACACTTTGGGGATGTCCAGTTTCAGTTCCATGTGAAATCGACAAATCCACTGCTGACTGGGTGTCCATATTTTGTAGAAGCCTCCCATGTCCTGTAGAAGCAACCTCTGGAACTGGTTGGGAATTCGGTAAAACAATAGAATCCTGGACTGTTTGTTTGAGTACTTGATCAGTAGATCCTGATCCTTGTGGGAAATGTTGAACATTTTGAACATATGGAACAGATTGTGCTTCTGGAATATTTGAATTCACAAGTCCGGAACTTTTGGAACTCACATCTGGAAGCATTTCCACAAAGGGTACATCTTGCGACATCAGTACCTCTGCAGATGAAATAGGTTGCATGTCATGGACGTATTTCTGTACAGTTCCTGATTGTACTGGTACTTTGTCAACTGGCGCTGTAGGCTCTTGTCCTAGTGGTAAACTATGTCCGGGTTGTCCTCCTTTGGTAACACTGTCTTGTGTAGAAGGGGCATTGCTTGATGGTTCTGGGAGTACGTCATAATTGACCACAGTATTTGGCGTTATTGCAGCATCTGCTACAAAGTGTCCAGACTTAAGTTCATGATGAGGGGGCAGTATTGAGCCTGATCCCGATGCTGCTAATGATAATGATGGAGAGGTTGTTGATGAAGATGTAGATGATGCTGCCGACAGAACATGGTACGTCATGTTCTTCACTGTGTTATCAACTGCTGGAGCTGTTCCAAAAGGTTGAGCAGCTTCAATACTGGCAAGAGGAGTAGCAGCACTCGTCTGAAGAGTTTGGTTTTGTACATCTGGATAGTGTTGATTATAAAGCTCCCCATTCACGGCATTGTACCCACTGTTTGCTGCTGCGGACAGAGACTCAAGGGCACCTACAAGTGGATCATTAACCATGGGAGTCGTGAAGATGTTCACTGGCGAGGTTATAGAAGCTGGAGATGTTGTTGATTGTCCTGCTGGTGCAGCTGCTGGGGGTAGAGTTGTTGCCGCTGGTGTTGTTGGTTGTGCGACTGCAGGCGTGGTTGTTACTTCTGTTGCAGGTGTCACTGTTTCTGCTGCAGCTCCTTTAAGCTGTTTGAGATACAGGCCAAGATGATCCAAGTCGATGTGAGACTGTGTTGTTGTAACTGGTTCAGCTTCTTTTGTTTGATTGTCCTTCTTCAAGTGAACCGTAAGTTTGGTGGTTTTCTTCTGAATAATATTCACAAATGGTCGTCCATCATTTGTTGCCAAATTGCCAGGCTTGGAAAGCTTAAAGAGTCCGTTCGTTCCTTTTGTAAGAGTAAACTTGCGAGAAAATTTCCTTCTGTTTCCAAAACCATACGGTTCTTGCATTACGTTCATTATTCCATTCGGTTCGTTAACAAATCTAGGTTTCGTCCTCATTGCTTTGTTGTTGAAATTTAAGGCAGACATCAACGGTACTGGTTTTGATGACGTTTTAACTATGGGTACAATCTTTCGTTGCATTGAGCGAGTTCCCAGTTGGACCCCATCGCTACCCCGGATGTTGGCACTCGGCACCGACGACCTTGAACTTGACCTTATTTGTTGTGACCTTTGGTTCAATGTTGTCGGCCTCCGGATGTCATTTCTTTGATCCCTGATGTTCGGTGTTAAAGTATTCTGGAGTATTTGTTGATTCCTGATCACTTGGCTATTTGCCATCTGCCGATTTGTTGTTGGTTGTCTTATTGGAAGTTGTCGTTGTTGATTTGTTGATAGCTGTTGTTGCTGTCTTCGGCTGGATGGTATTTGTCTTCGGCTTGTCAGCACTTGTCGTTGAGTTGTTGGAAGTTGCCTTTGACCAGTTTGTAATTGTCCTGGATTCCTTGTTAATTGACGTTGATTCGTTGGCATTTGTCGTTGACCAGTTGTTACTTGTCCTTCTTTCTTTCGAAGAGGCAGTTGCCGTTGGCTTGTTGATACTTGTCGTGTATTGATTGGAAGCTGGTTCGTTGTTGGTCGTCGTTTGCTATCTGTTAATCTTGCTTCTCCGTTTTGTAAACGTGATCTTAGTTCACCTTTGGTTGCTTGACGACGTTGGTTATTCAGAATCTGTCTTCTCTGGTTGTTCATGAACTGTCTACGCTGGTTCATACTCAGCTCTCTCTGTACACTATTCACAGGTTGTCGACCTTGATTGTTCAACGGCTGTCCTACTTGATTGGCTGGTGGTCTCTGGGTGTTGACTATTTGACGTTGTGGACTATTCACTGCTGTTCTTGATCGAGAACTCACTTGCCTTTGATTGTTTATAATTTGTCTGCGGTTATTGTTCATACGTTTTCTTTGGGAAAGTGTCGTCGATTGTCCATTATTGAAAGTTGGTGTCCCTTGATTAAAGACCGAGCGCCCTACCTGTCGCTGTGGAGTTATCCCCCTTGACTGTTGTTGTGGTGTCATCCCCCTTGATTGCTGCTGTGACATCATCCCCCTTGACTGCTGTTGTGGCGTCATCCCCCTTGACTGCTGTTGTGGCGTCTTCCCCCTTGACTGTTGTTGTCTTTTCATGTTCATAATCTTCCGTCTTTGAACAATTTTATTCATTTCAGCCTCCCTCTCGTTTTGTGGTCCTATCAATGTTTGTTGTCGTTTGAGCTGGTCAAACTTTACCCGTTGTTCGTTGGTTCTTAATTTTGCTTCCATTCTGTTATTTCTTGTTCCCAGGTTGACACCATTCTGTACTTTCGGTTCTATATTCATCTGACGTCGGTCTCTCTGAGAGGCTGATGGCCCAATGAAGTTGCCTCGTTCTCGTTGTTGCAGTTGATTCATATTCCGGATCTGGTTCATCGTTCTGGATCTCGAACCAAAACGAGGATTGTTCCGAGTCGCCGATCCAAACAATCCAGTGTTCCTGTCAGCATTCTGAATGTTAATACCGGAAGTCAGTTGGTCTCGTCCTATAATCGTTCCAATCTTAAGCACATCAGAAGCGTCGCTGGTAAACGTATCCAAAGAATTTCCCGATGATCTTTTCGCCGACTGTCCTTTACATGTGGTGATTAAAAGCGTCAAGGCGACGCTAAGAAGTAGATTCATATTGTATGTTCTTACAGCTTTAGTTCATTATTTTGTTGGTGCTGGCGACGGGCGATGGAACACTGACCACCAACCAGGGGTCAGTTTAGCTTAAATGGATACTACTGACCACTCAATCACTTTCAGATGACCCCATCTTTTGACACTTCGGAGTGTAAACAACTAGCGTCACGCCGACGGCGTTAGGGAATTGACACATGACGTCATAACTACAGTGCTACAGTGCGATGTTCAATCACGAGTGATAATAGCGTTATGTCATTGTCTCGTTGCCTTTGTATTGTAAATCAGAATAGGTATGCCGCAAAACTAAAACATGTGTGTTAGTACTAAATTTTTAAAATTAGTAAATGAACCCTTTAGATAATTGTTATAATACATGTATAGTCAGATGTGTATTACAATTATCGACAATAACTTAAAACTAACTAACATACCATGCACATTGTGGACGGACTATTACTTCTAAAAAATTGTGGTTATTCAAAACTTGAAAATTGCCGAGAATCAAATAAGAAAGCGAAGAAAATCTGAAATCGTACAAAGATGTGTCGCACAAATACAGCAAAAGCATTCATAAAATTGAAAATGTTAAGATATAAAATAACTTATTTATTATCCTTATGGTATCGTTTAACAAAATTATTTGTATGAGCAGATACTTCCGGTCATTATATTTGTAAGCAATATAAGTAGCTAGCACCATTCCTTTTCATGAATGTCTTTATTTTGAATGGCCATTTGGTATGTTAGATTATTAGATTTTGAATGCATTTTATTTAGAACCTTTATGTTAACATTTAGATTTTTATGTTAATTTGATAGATTTTGTATGTTAAATGTATATATTTGGTGTCTTAAATTTTTAGATTGCGTGTGTGAACGTGATAACTTTTATATTGTAACTGTAAAGAAATTACATGTTAACTTTGTAGATTGTGCATGGGGAAAAATCGATTGTCATTTTGTATGACACAGCTCAGTCTGCGAATTTGTTGGTATATTATATACTTGTAAATCGTAAATAAACTTGTTTGATATCATTACTCGACAAGATTTACCAAATTTGGTCAAACAGGGATATTTGTCATAAATAAACATGTTTACTACAGCGGCGAGACATGTTAATCAGTAGCCTGAAGCTAGTTGTAAACAATACTGAAGTGTGACGTCATGTGTATATTGCGTCACTACTTCGTAAAAACGAGCATTAAGTCACCTTTTTGTGAGAAACTCAAGCAGTGGTTGGAACCGAACGTCAATAGGTTAGCTACGTGTTATATACAGCTGCACACCGAAGTTTGTTCACCTACTTGTGTATTTAATGCAAATAGAATGTAATTTGCCATTTTTGGCATGTCTTTGAATCGTCTTATCAACGCGAAAATTAGACCGATCACTCTGCATTTTTGCACTATAAGAAGATAGTTGAGTGTTCCATAATATAATTTGGGCCCCGTTCCATAACAGCGAGCGCTTATAATCGCTCATTGATTGCTCAATGTAGCGCTCAAGTAGCGCTCATTGTCTCTTGAACGACACGGTGCAAATTCCTCTAAGTTTGCTCGTCTTGCTACGTAGGGCTACATTGAGCAATCGCGTTCAAGAGAGGTTTAAAAGTAATCGCTAATTGAGAGATTACTTTGAAACCTCTCTTGAACACGGCCCTGGTTTGATACCTCATATTAAACAGTTACAGTTTTGGCACCTCTTTGAAGTGACCAGGGTCAATCTTTTGAAAAATATAGGTTATATTTATTTTATATTAGTACATGCATCATACATTTGCTATTAAACATATGCAATGCATTTGTGATGGATTTTTTCTCATTTAGTCAATATGAAAACTTTTTTTCGGAAACTAATGAAATTGTAATTTTCAAAATGTTACCCCTTATGTCTACTTCTGTATGCCAAGTTTCATAAACATGCACCAATGCTGTGACGATCACAATATACTTTTGAGAATCATTGTTTTACACATTGATATATGATGATTCATCGTCAATATATGGGGTCTCATTTTATTGACGTTACAATGAACGTAAATTTACATGACATTTGCACTATGATACACATGTAGGTGAACAAACTTTTGGTACGCAGCGGTACTGTATCGTTGGTACGCTCAGTAAGAAACTATTTAATTGGTTTATAAAGTTTCATAAAGTCATTTAAAGAGCCATGGAGTATGCTTTTGTGGTAGCATCATGTCAAACGTTATACATGATGTTATTTTATAGAGAAGTACTGACTTTTGATGAAAATTATTACTTTAAAGGGGCAGTAGCACATTTTTTGTAAATTTTATTTTTTCAAATTTCCCATTTACAATGATAGTTTATGTTATTTATATTTACTTAAGAGGATAAAACATTTTAACACACAAACCAATTATCAGTAGTGGTAATAACGGTGTTGCCTATAAAGCAAAAATTGCATGGCGGCCATTTTATTACGAACATTATTATTATTTATTATGACAAAAACGATTCCCATGGCTTTACTCATTTTTTAACTTGATTTGCCGAAGAGAGAAGGGTGTTTTACTATTGGTGACATTATTTTTAAAATACACTTCCTCGACTTATTTCATTGAAAAAACGTGCTACTGCCCCTTTAATGTTAGTTCACTCAGTATAGAGACAATATAGCGGTGAATGTCGCGATATGTGATAGAAATCCGGACACTGACAGCGTGAATTGGTCAAACCTAATTTTGGAAACGTACCTATAGACAAAAAGACAGATGTGGGTTGGTAATGTTAAATCAAATTTAGCCAACATAACTACTGTTGATATAAATACGGCGTGTAATTTCGGTTTATGTACCTATAAATGGCTGTGGCTCGATTTTCTTTGGAAAAAGGTAATTATCATATATTTCTGCTATAGGGTATAAATATGCAAGTCAAGTGAAATTATTTGAATTTAAATCAGCTCACGTGGTCTTTCGGTACGTATGAAAGCCAAATATAATATTATGAAAAATACTCATATTTTATTATTGTAGAGAAGAGATGAGTGACAGTAATTTTGACGCCACTTTCCGGGGTATTTATTTACATCAAAGCTGGGAATGTGATTGCAGGGAGAAAGCTTGTGGCTTTACATTGCGGTGAAACCTGCGAGAATAGACTGGAACTAGCAAATCATGGGTGTTACTGCGCTGAAATTCAGTGTAGCATTGAACCAAAACCTTACTGCATGTAGAACAGTTCTCTACAGTTGCCGAGCATCTGGCGGGATTTGAACCCCGAACCTCTTGATCCGAGGCCGAACGCGCTAACCATTGCGCTATCCTGCATGTAGAACAGTTCTCTACTGCAGAAATGCCGAACACATGCGGAGATTCGAATGCTCTATACGCCCCCGGCAAGTAACGGAGTAATACAGTGGATGTGTATGTTTCGTTATAATTGTAATCAAGTTTGTTTGACAGACGCGGAAATTGACAACATAATCGTATAATTCCTCCTTAGTCGTCTTCGGCGTTGATGATGCGTAAGTATTACGTCATACCTATTGCTAATACGTATAGCTTTGAAAGTGTCAGTCATTAACATGACAGGTTGCGTTGTATAAGCATGCTAGCCAAGACGTTGATTTAGGTAGATATATTTTGTCCGAGGGTATATAGAGTGACTTTGTTTGGATAAGGCTTTTGGTCAATGATCCTTTTGTTAAATAAATTGAATAAACTCAGTTTATATTTTAAAGGAGTAGTAGCACGTTTTTTCGCTGAAATAGGTCGATGAAATGTATTTGGTAATTAATGTCACTAATAGTAAAACACCCTTCTCTCTTCGGAAACTTAAGTTAAAAAGTGAGTGTACATGGTTCCGTAAAGCCATTGGAATCGTGTTTGTCATTCGAAATAATAAAATGTGCTCACAAAAAAATTGCCGCTATGCAATATTTGCTTTATACGCAACACCGTTATTACCACTACGGATAATTTGGTTGTGTAATAAGATGGTTTACCCTCTAAAGTAAACATAAACAATCATTATAAATGGAAAATTTTAAAAATATATAATTTGCAAAAAACGTGCTACTGCCCCCTTAAATGAGAATATTTATTGTTACAATGTATATTGGTGTTCCACGTTCACACGGAAAGGAAAATATGTGTTACCAATGGGTAAGTATTACTCCTGAATCAACTAAAAGAGTTATAAAATGAGTATACATGGTTCGGTTAAGCCATGCGAGTCCATTTCCCGTGTTCACATTAAAATGGCTACTTGAAGGTAGTTCAAGCGATCTGATTGATGTAGTAATACCTAAACACTCAGAGTAGAAATATGGAACCATGATAGAATGGTCAACCATTTTGCTGTCTGAACTCTCAAAATAGCATGAGGCCTACAAATATACCTCTCACACTGAAGAGTTCAACAAAACTGTCGCTTTATACGTCGCACCATCTTCTACCAATACATTTAACCGTTATGATTTTCTAACAATTAATGTATGTAATAAGCTTTGGCGTAGGTTCTATATACATGACGTCCAAAAGACCCTATAATGTGCGTGTTTCGTCCTTGGTCAAAGCACTTAATCAACACTGCACTAAGTCCACCAAGCTGTTTAAGTGGGTACCTGGGCAGGGGAAGTATTGACCTACACGGTCGCGATGAGCGCTTGATAGCGGCACCGAAAGTACAATTCCTTCAGGTAATAAATAGATGAGCAGCGCCTTGAGAAGGCATTCTGTTTTAAAACAGTGCACGATTTAAATATATATTATAGTTCACTGATAGACTGACGGACAGATATATATATATATATATATATATATATATATATATATATATATATATATATATATATATATATATATATATATAAGTATGGTACACGTCAGGCGGGTTGTAATTGGAGAATCGAACATATGCAGAGCATTTGTGTGTGTTCTATATGTGGTGAATATTTCTTTAAATTTATATGATTTATGGTAATTTACTTTGTTATTTTGCTTTAAATATTTAATATTTTTTACTATCAATATCACTGCTTGTAAGGTTGATTGGACAGACTTACACTGTTTACCATTTGCATATGACGAGTTTAAAGTTGGCGTGTAATTTCCGCCGGGGTTATGAAAAGCATGTATCGTATACGATTCAATGCATAATATTATATTAATAGTATAAAATATCATCCTTCAAAGACCGACACCATCTGATATTCCTTGGCTGATTGATAGATTTACCGGTTTCACTATTTAGCCGACGTGATCTGCAGTGTTTTTCGCTAGTTTTTGCATTTTACCGTGAATTCACAATGTCTTGCATTTCTCTCTCTCACTATAAATGTTATGAATGTTGATCTAAACCCCGTCAATTTGTTTTATATATTGTACATTTCATCGTGCTTGCACGTGCACCACGGATGTCTCGTGCAATTATCTTGAACTTCGAACTCACAACTGTGCATGAGACCTACAAATCTACCACTGAAGATTGCCACACAACTGTCGCTTTATACGTCGCATCAATTTCTCTCAAATAAATAACTGTTTTTCTGGATAGGCTTTTCGGGTCATGTATTGAGATGTTTACCCTCCAACATAATTGTATAAACTTGAGAAATTTGATAAACAAAATATGCAAAAAACGTGCTACAGCACCTTTAATCAGCATGTTAATGAATCCGAATGATAACATAAAACACATTTTAACTGTGCTACATGTTGGATATTTTCTTTCCATTTTTTATGTAATTTTATGTACTTTTTATAAGCTGCTATATGTCTTGGTAAATCATGTATATAATAAGAATAATAAGAAATGTTTTTTATGATGATTACCAATGGTTGAAAGTAACCGAGTTAATATGTTCAATACAAGCACATGTAGCATATCAAGATTGCCTAGCAACCATTGTTTCAGCGCGACTTCCCAGTATTTCGACGTATGTGACGTCATAAAACAATTGTTCGTGACTTAACGGAAGCTTGTCGCCAAAAAAGAAGTGGGTCACTTCCTGACAACTTTAACGCGCTTAAATGGAAAATAACGGGCAATAAAGAAACGTTTACACTCGAAAGAGTACCATATGACTTTTACGAAATCCATACAAATGTATGTATAACCGTCGCTCTCGCTCAGGCAATAAAAAACCACACTCGTATCGTAAAAGTCATATGGCACATTTTCTCGTGTTATAATCTCTATATATGTAAAATAACCGAAGATGAAATCAATATCATATCTGATTGTCCAATGTTGCAAACTCTACGAAATGATGTACCATTAATGTTAAATGTTAATGCACACCAACATATTTATGGTTTGAATTAATGAATTCAATGTTATTATTTTCATGTTTGGAAATTTTGTAACAACATGTTCCGTACACACTGGAAAATTTCTCTGAAACGCATGTGTATATTTTTTATTAATATTCATATATCGAAGTATTTGTGACTGGCTTTGAAAACTATAAGCCATTGAATTGATTCCATACAATGTAATATTTTGATATAATGTCATAAGTTGTGGCGACCAAATTGTAGAGTTACTACTTAAATATGATAGAACATTTATCATTGACACTTATTAGGGATATATAATAAACATATAAGTGGAAAAATAGACCGACCCGTCAGCCTGAGGCGCGGGACCTCGATGATTGACGTGATGAAATAGATATCGACACGAGCACTGTACCTGTCACTTATCCCTGCTATTGATCACGTGACGTCATAACGTGACTGCAATCGTTTGCATATACGGTTGTCATTGAATAATATGCCCGTGTTAAAATGTTGCACATGACGTAATAATCATGTTGGTCTATAGCCATTTTCTCAAGTTTACTTTGATATTTACTTCTGTAACGAATCGTCTTCATATTTTTCAATTATTCTGACTATTTAAATGTTCTGATTTCTATTTATTGAATATGGTTGAAATGATATGAAATGATATTTTCCATATTGCTAATCCGTTTCAAATTTTCGAATTCTTTCGTGCGTGATTTCATGTAATGAAAAAGATAATGTTCGAATCTGAGAAATGCAATTGTTGAAATAATATTTCAGATAAATGCAATGGTTGATTAATTTGCAAACACACGAAACAGGCTTTAGTACAAGCCTTAAAAGTTTTCATTGGAGTTCGTAAAATATGAGATATTTGGGTGTAATGTCCTTTAACAAAATCTTTAAAATATTTGACACATATATAATATTATGCCTTACTTCTGTATGGTTCTGAGATATTGAGATTACGGCAGTATACAAGCATTGGACGAGTTTATCTACATGTATATGCATGCAAAAGGTTTCTTGGTGTAAAACCAAGCATATGTAATACTATGTTTTATGGAGAATTAGGTTAATTTCCATTACTTATATATTCCTTAACTAAATTGATAAAGTATGGTAAAAGTTATTATATATGAAATGTTACAAAAGAACGAAACTGTATGACCAAATTAGGAAAGTAAATTGAGTTACTGACATTATGTCAACAAAATGTTCAGTTCATAACCGATGGAAATCATATATATGTTTTATTATAACCACATAATCTTAATCTACATACATTTCGCTATTACTTTAAGGAAACACATACTTGAAAGGCTCCTGTAATTGACTAACAGTAATTGACTAACTACTTATATGAACTGTAAATGTTCCATATATGTGGCTTTTAAAGGTACATCCATTGTGTTGTTGGGGGATACATTTTCAAAACGTTATAAATGGTGTTACTTTATCGAGGAATGCCGACTGTTACCGAAAACCACCATTTTGATAACGGTCCAATTAGTATATTGACGATATGAAGGTAGAAGTAGTGATTTCTGATCGAAAACCGGACAATGCGCGGCGTGTGGCGCGCGCCAATGAGCAAACGTAATTTTGGAATCTTATTTATAACAGACAAAAACACAAATTTGGGTTGATCATATTTAATAGGTCATATTACTACTGTGCATGTAAATAGGACGTGCATTTTCGGTTTCTCTACTTGTATAATGATGTTACTCCACTTTAATTGGAAACTAGTAATTATGATATATTTGGCGATTGGGGATAAATATGCAAGCTGAGTGAATTTATTTGTATTGTAGACAGCACATGTGGTGAGTTGGAACGTATTAAAAGCCAAATACAATTTTATGAAACACAATAGATGCATCTTTAAGTACTGTCAATTAATATTGTTTGACAAGAGTAAATCGCTATTTACAACTGGGTTGGGATTTTGCAATGGTTAGCGTGTTCGGCTTCTTACAAAGAGGTCCTGGGTTCGAATCCTGTCAGGGGCACGGCAACTTTGTCTGCAGTAAAGAACTGTTCTACACGCAGTAAGGTTTGGATGCGATGTTACACCGCATGTCAGCGTGGTATTACCAATAGTTCGCTAGTTCCAGTCGATGCTCGCAGGTTTCACCGCACTGCCTAAACGTCTGTTATATTGATGATATGAAGGCGTTTGATAGAGTCAACATGCATGTGGTATAAACTTGGTGTGAATCGGAAGTTTTTATCTTGCGGTTCGGTCCTTGTATGATAATAATAAACTGACGGGCAAAAAAAGTATAACACTCACTTGTTTACGATTAATTCAATATTTTAAAAAAGTTAGATGAATTTGATTATGACACGATACAATAACACCTTTCGGCAGTAGTTTGAATGACTTAATTGGTGACTGTTTTATATTTTAACTAAAACATCATTATTTATAGTAGACAGGGCTATGAAATCAAATTTACACCAACATGACCCCTACCATGTTCAAAATGTTGTACATGTGTGCAGATCGAAGCACATTTATTGATTTTCACACAGAGTATGTGTTATATGTCGATGAATAGTTGTGTTTTATCAAAAGTAATTTGGGGGGATTTCAAAATTCTAAATTTTAAATTTTGAAAAACAAAATTTCAAACCGCGTAGAGGTATTCTTTGACTGATTTAATGTTTTGGACTAATTTCCCAAACTAGTCCGTTTTTTAGTACGACGTCGAAAACTCGAGATATTTGATTTTGAAAAATTATACATATGATAAATACAACTGAGTCATATACTTTCTTTTGCCCGTCAGTGTAGATCGTGTGTTTCTTTGAATGGTTACAGTGGTGTAAAGCAGGGCTGCATCTTGTCGCCACTTGTATTTTCGATCTACATTAATGATTTGGTTGAGGAAATTAATAGTTTACGATGTGGTATTGATGTGGACGGAAGGATGGTCAGTATACACCTACTTGCAAATGAAAGTATATGGCTCAGTTATATTTATCATTTGTATAATTTTCAAAGTCAAATATCTCGAGTTTTCGACGTCGTATTCAAAAACGGGCTTGTTTGGGAAATTAGTCAAAAACATTAAAACAGTCAAAGAATACCTCTACGCGGTTTAAAATTTTGAAATTCCCCCAAATTAATTTTGATAAAACACAACTGTTCATCGACACATAACTGATACTCTGTGTGAACATCAATAAATGTGCTTCGTCCTGCACACATTAACAACATTTTGAACATGGTAGGGGTTATGTTGGTGTAAATTTCATTTCTTACCCCTGTCTTCTTTAAATAAGGATATTTTAGTTACAAAATAAAATAGTCTCCAAGTAAGTGATTCAAACCATTGCCGAGAGGTGTTATTGTATCGTGCCGTAATCAAATACATCTCATTTCTTTAAAATATTGAATTAATCGAAAACAAGTGAGTGCTATACTTTCTTTTGCAAGTAGGTGTACTCATTTCTTACCCAAGCGGGCACAGATATGCCGGGTATTAAAGTTTTCATAATGGTCATTGGAATTACAGTTTTTCTAAATATAACTTGCGTTTTGATTGGTTGGCGGAACTACTTTGCGCTCATTCATGAATTCCTTAGCTATCCTGTTTAAGCTTAATCACATAATTGAACAACTTTGAGCATACCTAATTGAAGTCACACGTCAGTAAAACTTATTAAATATAAAATCATGTTCAACCTAAGTTTCCGAGACCGTTAGTACAGTACTAAACTTGCAAGGCGAAGCAACATGCAAGAGTCGCCGACTTCACAGCCGTTACGTCATTGCTTTGTGACGTCATTAACCATGACGGCAGCTGGTGACGTAATTACACTCCTATCTTGCATTCCAACAGTGCGATTGTTAGTTCACGTTTTCACTAATTTTCTCTCATTCTGCTTTACAATATAAACGAGTTGTTTACTATGTCAGTAAACCGTTATGGCAATAAAATTCAACAATTACTTTAGAATAGTTCTGAAAAAATAGAGCAAGTTGCAAACTATTTAGATATGCGCATCCTGAAGGTGTGAAAGAGTTTATGAATGGCGTATGACTACAATTTGTAGTTTACAGTCGTATCAAAGATCGTGAATTGGGGTCTTGTTTTTCGATTTTTACGCATTAAAATGATCTTGGGTAAGAAAAAGAATAACCAACTCGGTTCTCGGAATTACGAATTATCTGTCCCTCGTGAATTATTATGTTAAACTCCTCGCTAAAGCTTGGAGTTTATCACAATAATTAACTCGGGACAGATAATCCGTAATTCCTCGCAACTCGTTGATTATTCTTATGATATGCTGATGATTTTGATCTGCTTGCTGGTGACGAAAATTCTCCACATTAACGTATGCTAAAGTGTGTTTCTTCCTGGTGCAGAAAATGGCGTCTTCAAATTACCAGTAAGAAAACTAAAATTGTACACTATACACCCAATTCTATCGCTAAATCGAGTTTTGATTTGACTTGCGGCGAGGAAGTGATTGAAATTATACATGCATCTAAGTATTTGGGCATTTGGCTAAATGAACATTTGAATTTAAATTTTACAGTCAAGGAAATTGCTAAGTCAGCAAATAGACAGGGAGTGTCTCACCATCAAAATAGAAAGTTTAGATCAGGATAATTAATTACGTGATGTGTATGACAACGAACAAGTCAATAGCATTGTGTATCATCAATAATTGTTGAATGTGTTGTATGTTTTATGTCGAATCTTTGTTTTTAAATAATCCTGATTAATTAAATAAATAATTAAATTAATAATAAAAGCCAATGACAGTATTGAAAGAAGCGTTTGAATTGAATTGGGTTGAAACAAAACTAATGGTTGATCTAAAAAAGAGATAAAATCAACTCACGATTGAACCTTGAGAGATGCTTCCTGATTGGCTAGTTGTAAAACTTGCTCCTGGTTGGCCAGTTGTTGTCATGCTTCCCTCTGATTGGCCAGTAGTTGCCGTGGTTGTTCCTGATTGGCCAGTTGTAGAAGTAGTTGCACCTGATTGGCCAGTTGTTGTCGTGCTCGCTCCTGATTGGTCAGTTGTAGAAGTAGTTGCAGCTGATTGGCCAGTTGTTGTCGTGCCAGCACCTGATCGGTCAATTGTGGTAGTGGTTGCACCTGATTGGTCAGTTATAGTAGATGTTGCACCTGATTGGCTAGTTGTTGTCATGCTTGCTTCTGATTGGTCAGTTGTAGTAATTGCACCAGATTGGCCAGTTGATGTTGTGCTTGCTCCTGATTGGTCGGTTGTGGAAGTGCTTGTTCTCGAAGCTGGGCTTGACCCTGATTGGCCTGATACTCCGGCTGTTTGTGAAGTTGATTGGCCTGACTGAGTTGAAGAACTCCCTGAAAGGGTTGTCGATGTACCGGACTGGGACATCGAGGCGCCTGTCTGTTGTGTTGATTGTCCCCCGTCTGACATACTTCCTCCTGACTGGGACACTGTGGTACTGGCTCCTGATTGGGCGTTTGTTGTTCCACTTGCGGTTCCTGATTGGGCGTTTATTGTTCCACTTGCGGTTCCTGCTTGGGCATCTGTTGTTCCACTTCCGGTTCCTGATTGAGCGTTTGTTGTTCCACTTCCTGCGGCCGTTGCGTCACTCACTCCTGATTGGCTACTCATGTCTCCTGATTGGCCAGTTGCGCCACCAACTTGATTTGACGTTGTTCCAGATCGCATCATGTTCTGCCCGGCATAATTTAAAGATGACTGGGGTCCCCAGAAAACAGTGTTAGGAACGACTCCTCCCATTACCTGCGCGTTCTGAGGGTACCAGACCTTGTTTACACTTCCGGTGTTCGTCATTTGACTGCCTGGGTACATGTTATTGACGTTGTTTACGTACCCTGTTTGCGTCCCTTGGTATCCTTGTTGATTGCCGTTTGCGTTGAATTGGTTCTGCATGCCTGAGTTGACGTTGTTGATAAACCCTGTATTCATATTTTGCGTAGAACCCTGGACGTCATTGATAAACCCTGTATTCTTATTTTGCTTAGAACCCTGTACATTGTTTATAAATCCTGTATTCATATTGTGCGTAGAACCCTGGATTCCAGTGTACTGTTGTCCTTCGATATATTCTGGATCATAGTTGAGGTTGTTCATTGACCCAGAGTTTTGCACACCAGGGTACATGTTTTGTTGGGCTTCCAAGGCTCTTTGCAGCTCATTAACATCGTTCAATAGACCCGTATTCACTGCTTGCGTGCCAGGTTGGTAATTCTGTTGGCCTGTAGCCATATTAACATTGTTTATTGTGCCAGTGTTTTGTATTCCTTGTTGATAGTTTTGCTGGCTGGTCATACCCCCTTGAACCTGGTTAACATTGTTGACTGCTCCCATATTTTGCATGCCATTTTGCATATAATTCTGTTGGCCCGGCATGCCACCTGGGACCATGTTGACATTGTTGACTGCGCCCATATTTTGCACGCCTTGTCCATCATAGACTTCGTTTATTGCTCCAATGTTTGTCGTGACCCCGGTTGAGGCCCCTTGTGGATAACCTGAGCCAGATCCACCGAAATTAGCATACATGGGATTGACGGAACCTTCTCCATTTGCCGTTGTTCTCATGTTGTACAGAGATTCAGTTGAACCTGACACTCCCTGGGTTGTCTCCCCTTGACCGGAAGTTGTACCGGAAGCGGTAGTACTTCCGGTTGCAGGGTTATCAGGGGAAGTCATGGTAGGGGCTATTCCTTGATCAGCGACGGACGTAGTTGAAGCTGATCCTGCTGCCCCTCCGGGAATAGCCTCTATAGTTGATTCTTGTCCAGCGAAAGTTTGTGCTTGAGGAATATAGCCCTGATTCATCTGTGAACCCATGGAGAAGGTCTCTGCTCCCGTTCCTTGGTTAACACCCCCGTATACATTGTTAACATAAGCATTGTTAACGTTGTTGGCCCTATTAGGAAGCAAAGGGTCGCCGTAAGGAGATACATTGTTTATCATAGGACCGCCATTTTGGACCATCGGATATCCTTTATACATCACCGAGTCTGCGTGTTGGGTAACACCATTTTGGATCATAGGATCACGTTGATAAATACCAGAACCGCCATTTTGGATCATTGGACCACCATTTTGGATCATTGGGCCACCTTGATAAATACCAGAACCGCCATTTTGGATCATTGGACCACCATTTTGGATCATTGGGCCACCTTGATAAATACCAGAACCGCCATTTTGGGTCATTGAACCGCCAACCTGATTGATAGATCCAACATTTGTTGGCACAACGCCTGGATAAGGCACCTCTGGATTTTGTCGTGGAACCGGCTGAATCACTGCCCCGGATGTAACATCCAACACGTGCGCTATAAGAACGAAAAGCAACATGGCGGATTCACTTGAGCAAACTTGTAGCCCGCGCCATTCCCTTCCAACCGGTGTCTAAGCAAAATAGCCCCCTCGTCTTTGTTTTATAGTTCGCTGATCTCCAACAATGAGCGAAAGGGCGGGGGGATATAAAAAAAACACGCCTCTTCTCTTTTCCATCACGAAGGGATTGATCAAGCTGTCACAAGACGTCGCCATGAAAGCGTTTGTCATTTGCACTTCAAGCATTGGTAAATATAACGTTTTATGTCCCCTTTGCTATTCCATAGCTTGGAGGGACATGTTCATCATTCTTTGTAAAACCGTCTGTTTTAAAAATTGTAAAATGAATTTAACTTGTGAACATGAATTGTTTATTTAATATTTTATAACGAAAATGAATTATAGATTGCTTTCAAATGTTGTCAATTGGGATAGGTTTCAACGAATCAATCAACATATGTCATAGAAACAACGATATGTGACCAGGTAAATGATGTATATGACTGTGTTACATGTCTGATAAGTTATTTTATATTATATATGATGTATGACCTCACTGCGAAAACAATTTTATGTGGATTTTTTTCTTGAACCAAGGGCGTTATTTTGTATAAATGTTAGAATATTTCATCATTCAACTTAAGTTCACAAAGTTGATAGATGTATATTTTTAATCTAAAAAAAAATTCAAAATATTATTGAAATGTTATGTACTCAACAATTTTACTAAATATTTTATTGCAAAAAAATAATTTTGTTTTCATTTTAGCAATCCGTAGTTGCTATAAGTATGACTGCATCATGAAACAATTTGATTTTTAAAAATACCGACACATCTTGTAGGCTTTAATTCGTGCCAACATACAGCATGTGCTGATTTCCATTAAAAGAAGCCAAAAGTGACCACAGCTCACATACCCCCACCTGTAATTTGACCGCCTTCGTACAGTATTAATAAATAGGAAAACATAATGTAGTCAATCATGTCAATGAATAAAAAATATTGTTTTTTTAATAAAAATATTTTTAAAATTATATGAACCATTATGTTAAAACCAATACAGGGCACAACAATACCATATAGGTAACATCCAAATTTGATTTAATTTTTTTAGTTATGCTCCGGAAAGGACACAAAGCCCGAAAATCTGACCGTTTTTGGTGAAAATTTAAAAATTATTTGAACCACTGATTTGAGACCACTTAAACTCAAACGCACCATATAGGTTATTTCCATACCAGATTTGAAGTGTCCAATTCATATAGTTTTTGAGATAAGCTATGGAAACGATTTCGGACGGACGCACGGACGGACACGCGCGTCGTAGCGGGGGTATATTAATTTCACTCAACTTGCACATTCGCCATTTACTCGTATATCCCGAGTATTAGTTTCCAATTAATATCGAAAATATTATTATACATGTGCAGAACCCGAAACAACACGTACCATTTACATGTTATATGACCTATTGAACATTATCGACCCAAAATTGTTTGTTTGTCTATTTTAAGTAAGTTTCCAAAATTACGTTTAGCTAATTGACGCGCGTCAATCGCGGTGAATTGTCCGGTTGTCGATCAGAAATCACTTCTTTTAACTTCGTCCCTTTACTGAGGTGATCATCATCAAAACGGCAATTTTCGGCAACAATAAAATAACATTTTTAATAACGTTTGGGATGTGTGACCCCAGCAACACAGTGGATGCACCTTAAATGTGAGAGCAACACTTGAACACTTGGCGCTGCACGGTGGCTGTCATGTGCCAGAATTTACAAGTTGCTTTGAGGACAATAAAGTGTTATTATTTTTCTTTGAGAATCATTATCTGATAGTCTGATCGTACCTAACACGCTGCGTTAAGGATCATTCGTCAATTAGCGCGTCAACCGTGCATAGCCGAAGGGGCGTTATAATGAGGAAGCATGGTAGAGTAGGAAACTTCAAAGTTAAATAACTGCTTTTCTAATAAAGTTATAAAGTTGATTTTTAAAATTTGTGTTAAAGTTAATACGCAGTTTCAGAATATGCAAAAATTGTCTAGATATCTAGCAAAAATTCTTAAAAAAGAAACTTTCTGGATACACAATAGAAACGTTCTAGATACGCAATAGAAACTTTCTAGAACGGGAGTTCTTTGTTTCTTTCTTAACTGTACCTAACACTGGCCTGCGTTCATATCGAATCGTACAGACGATTCCCAAGCCTCGTCGCTGATTGGCTGGGGTGACATCGAACTTCCAGAGTCCAAGATAACCATTTTGTTTGGAGATATGTGGTCCTAAATGAATGGAACTATTATTAATTATCTTGGTTACGTATTGCTGTGAAATCCGCGAGCGGCGGCTGGAACTACGGAACCGCACTGAGGAGCTTGCATACAGGCTTGTGAGTCAATTTCTATTGCATGTGTTTTGGTGTACATCCATTGTGTTTCATTAATATTTATTTGACTTTAATACGCTCCAACTCACCATTTGTGCTGTTTACAATACAAACAAATTCACTCAACTTCCATATTCATCCCCAATCGCCAAATACATTATAAATACTAGTTAATCATGTATTAATAACACGTATGTGTAAACAGGAATATCCTCTCGAATTTCGTTTCCACAAAAAATACCCTGATAGAACCCTCCTTTTTAACTAAATTTTTAATTTGTCGAGAGTCAAAAAGGGCTGTTTTTATGAAGTCCTACAGTAAAGATGCGACATAGAATAGAAGCCCAGACAGGTTATCATATCAACAACATATAACAAATTTCTACATTTTATACATTTTTAACTTAAAAGGAGGGTTCTATCGGGGTATTTTTTGAGGAAACGAATTTCAAGAGCATATTCCTGTTTACGCATATATGTTATTAATGCATGATTAAAACACAGTCAAATTGAAAGATACTAATGAAGGTAATAGTTTGATGACTTAATATTTCACAACTTGATAAACACAAGCGCATATTTGTTGAAAAATAAAGCAATGAGAACTGAAGCCATTCATCGGCGCTGCGAGTGGGGAAAACGTCGCTACAGCATAACAGCAACTTGTTCATTAGTTTTATGACATGTTATGTGTTACTGTATGAATAGTCTATCAAAGTATGTCTTAAGTGATTAAAAAGTTGTAAAATAGGTGCAATATAGGTGTTTTCATTCCACAATGCAAAAAAATCCAATATGGCGACAGAACCATCCCTTTAAATACCAACCATTGACGTAAAACCCTTTGTGAAAAATGCACCCCAAGGGAACCTGAATCTGTTGGTTAACTCATGAAAACAGTGATTAGAGGAATTATATGATTTCTCAGGTCAGTGCGTACGTTGTTTGCCCAGCCAAAGAAAGCTTTATAGTTGATCACCTGGCAAACATTAATAGGTAACCATAGGGCTGCTATCAATCAACTCTTTCGTTCAGTGAGTTCATGAAACATCTCTACTCTAATTTAAGATGATTTGATTTGTATTATCATGGTTTTTTGGGATTATGACATGGCATGACGTTCGTCCATCCATCCGTCCACCCGTCCGTTCGTAAACTTTTCGCTTTATCGACTTCTTCTCCAAAACCAGTGACTTTAGTTAGCTTAAATGCTGTGTACAGATTCCGTGGTCAAAGGGGATTTTAAATTGTTGATTTGATGACCCATGTCGCGCCCTAAAAACTTTGTTCATCTTCTTCTCCAGTACGAAAGTCTCTAGAAGCTTAAAGGGGCAGTAGCACGTTTTTTGGCTCAAACAAATTGATGAAATGTATTTGAAAAATAAGTTCACCAAACCTAAAACATCCTTCTCTCTTTGGAAAATAAAGTTAAAAATGAGTGTACATGGCTCAGTAAAGCCATGGGAATAGTTTTTGTCATTCGAAATAATAAAATGTATTCACAATAAATTGCCCGCAATGCAATTTTTCTTTATACGCTACACCATTATGATTTAAACATATTTATTTCCATAAAAGGAACCGGATTGGTAAACAAGCTTACAGGTTACGCTAATACCGCTCCGGGATACATCATTACATAACATGTTATAATGAATGTACAATATATTACATTAAATTTTTGTCTGAAAAGAAACTTAAAAAACAAACACACACACCAATCCTTGTAAATCATCATGTCACTGAAATATTATTTTGAAGCGAATCTGCCACTTGAATTTATAAACGAGTGAACTGAAATTAAGAGTTCTTTGTTGTACACCATTATTACTACTACGGATAATTGATTTGTGTAATAAGATGTTTTAACCTTTAAAGTAAATGTAAATAGCACAAACTATGATTATAAGTAGGAATATTGTTTTTAATTTTTGCAAAAAACGTGCTACTGCCCCTTTAAATGCTGTATACAGACTCCTTGGACACTGCCATTCTTAAATTGTAGATCTAGTGCCCCTGGTGCTAATAAGGGTTTCACATGCCATGGCCTAAGAAATTACTTTCTTCAGTATCTTTACAGGAATTGTGATTATTGGAGAACCGATTTTCTTCAAATTAAGTGTCAAGCCATGCGCTGAAAATAGCGCAGTGGTTAGCGCGTTCAGCTTCGGATCAAGAGGTCCAGGGTTCGAATCCCGCCAGGGGCACGGCAACTTTGTCTGCAGTAGAGAACTCTTCTACATGCAGTAAGGTTTGGGTGCAATGCTACACTGAATTTCAGCGTAGTACCACCCACGGTTCGCTAGTACCAGCCGCTGCTCGCAGGTTTCACCGCAATGCATAGCCACATGGCGTTGCGGGCTTTCTCCCTGCCATAATACTAGAAGCCGCGATATAAGTGAAAAACTCTTGAAAGCGGCGTTAAATCCTAACTCACTCACTCGAAGTATATGCGCCTTCTTGGTGAAGAACGGGAATTCACATCAAAATAGGATATAGAGATTATTACGAGTGTGAATGTTTGTATTGCCAGAGCGAGAGCGAGGGTTAAACATACATTTGCACGAGTTTCGTAAAAGTCAGGTGGCACATTTTCGAGTGTAATAATTTCTTTATTACCAATTCTATCCGATGTGATTCTCGTAAAAATAACCACGAAACGGCCCAACTCTCTTGTGATGGTAAACTACAGTGACATCACGAACACTCGTTTTATGACGTCACAGACGACAAAGGAAGTCGCTGTGAGACAACGGTTGCTAGGTAAATGCGATATGTGCACATGTGATGATATCATTAATATTATCTCGATTATTTCCAACCATATGGGTAATAAACATATATATGAAATAATGGGGGGGGGGAGTCAATAAGTTAAACCATGAGGATTAAAACCATTAATTGGATCAGGTCTTTGAATGGAAGTCATAAGAACAGGAATATGTTCTGGATAGTACTTCTTTAACGTGAAAATACACGACGTTTCGGAGTATATCCACCTGATGAAGGAGTAAGTATACACCCCGAAAGGTTGTGTATGTTGTTGGATGTACAATGACTTTTTGCAATATAAACATTAGATGATACCATATATTGCTGACGGAAAGTCTTTAATAAGCAAATGTCTATCAAAGAAGATATAATTTCATTAATCAAGGTTTATATTTAGTTTTTCACATCTGTTCTGGGTGCTGAATATTTTAACACGGTTTTGGGATAGAATGTTGTTTCAGGTCTTTAATGGGCATTTAGAGGTGGTATACATAAGAACAGGAAAATTTTCTGGACGTTCTAAAGAACGTAAACTTTACATTGATAAACTTTATTGGCAAAATCCTACGGTTTATAAACTTGTTCAATTATCTAAATGTAATAATAATAAAACGTTTATAAAGTTAGGTAAATATTTGCTTCATTGTAACATAATAGGTTCTCACGCTACATAAATGCCCATGTCTACATGAATCTATTACTGAACATTTCAGACGAGGAACCAGTTGGTTCAAGTCTAAATAAAGGTCTTGGTCTGTTCTGTTAATGTTAAATAGGACATATAACCACTGTGCATCTAAATGGGACGTGTTGTTTCAGTTTTAGGATTTAAATTGGAAAGTAGTAATTATGATATATATGGCGATTGGGGATGAATTTTTGTGTACTGTATCCAACACATATGGTATGTTGGAATAAATAAAGCCAAATAAAAAATGTAACACAATGAATGCATCATTTAGGCGAATCCAAAACGTCTGTTTTTAAAGGATCGTTTTTCAAAAAGGTTAACAAATAATGTGTCAAAAAGTAAATAATATAGTTAAAATGCTTTTAATAGAAAAGATATAGCTACATGTATGTTTCAATTGTGTATATCACTCGGGGATTTTCTTTCGCTTTTGTTTGTAGCGTTTCTTTTTTAATAATAATAATAATAATAATAAGTGTTCTTATATTGCGCCAACAATCAACGTGTTCTGGGCGCTACACATTATAACCCTGACGGAATTGTACTTTCGGAGCTGCCGAAGCGCTACACGTAGCCATGTACACCCGTTATTTCAGGTACCCATTTATACAGCTGGGTGTACTGAGTGCAATGTGGATGAAGTGCCTTGCCCAGGGACACAACATAGTATTAGACCCAGGTAACACATTTTTGGTGTCTCCACCGGGATTCGAACCCGGAGCTTTAGTGTGAGAGGCTAAACACTACACCACTGTGCTCCACTTGAGGGTAGTATATGCAGACCAAATCGTATAATAAATCCTCTATGAATAATATACTCTGCAGTGTTGCAAGAACATGAAATAATCCCTAATTAATTATCATAACTTCCCTTTTTATTTACATATTTGATATAATATTTCATCCATGAATAATATATTCTGCAATGTTGCAAAAACATGAAAAATAACGTCTTAATTAAAATCGCATAGCATCATTTAATTACATATATCATATAATATTTCATCCATGAATAATATATTCTGCAATGTTGCAAAAACATGAAAATACATGTAGTTAATCAAAATCTCATTTATTTCATTTTGGCAACGTCATCAGTTCGTGGATATTACCACACATACATAAGCACGATTTGATTATAATGAGATTAATAAGAGTGACGTGATTATGAATATCGAATTTTATTAGATGACATATATCATAAAGTTGATAAAGATCGAATACAATACATGTTCACAGCCTTGGGCTAAAGTTGGAGAAAGTTATAAATGACAGTGAAAAAACGCGCGCTTGAATTTTCGTTTCACATATGATGAATGATAATTATTTCAGATATAAAAATACGTGACTTGAGAACCTGTTCACGATTTTCCATAAAAGTACTGGTAATAATTCATGATTTTAAATATGGGCTATGATGCTAATAATTATTTACGAGTACGTATGAGTAAAAGAGGATAATAAATTACCTTCCATGTAATATCATGTTATTTAATGAGTTAGTGATTTGGTATCGTACGATATATGAAACATTTCTCAAAACAGGGTAAAAATAAAATTAACTATATCGAGCGGAATATATTGTTTTAAAAGTATTTCATAAAACTGTTTAAAATAAAACATTGATCTTTTTTTTAATTTTAAAATCCTGACATCTGAAATCACGACTGAAATTGCTCAACACAACAGACATTTTCTCTAGTCAAATTATTCCATTAATAAACGACCATGATTCGCGAACGAAGTTCACGTGTAGTCCGTGCATTCACCCTGTATCTTAGCAACGGGTGCTAAGCTGTGTGATATATACAACTGCACGTGCAACCACGAGTGAAATATACAACTGCACGAGCCAACACTGGTAAACAAACCGCTTTACTTAGAGCAGAGTAGATTTATGGAGACCCACGTTTTAAAGGGATAAAATGGTAAAAACGTTAATTGATTTTGAAGGTTAGTTTTCTAACCTTAACTCATGTTTAGAACTCTTCTTCAGTTACTGAAAGGGTTAGGGATAGTAATCGATGCTACAGAGGTGCGATAACGTGTGTCATTTCAAAAGAAATCTGAAAACGAAAGCCTATATTGTGTGTACCCTATGTGGGGAGACAACGTTTAGATCATGAGTGACTTATGAAAATTGAGACCGTTCCGTCAAAATGACGTTTTAGTGAGTCATTTATAAACTGGTAGCATATTTATTGCCCAGCCGTCATTATGCCGCATCAATCCGTGATTCTTGTCGTAAATATTCTTTAGCGACTCGTAGTACTTGGTAAAAGCTTTGGTATCAGTAAGATTAAGATTTTCACAGATTTTTAAGAAACTTATTTCAATATCACTTAAAAGTTAATCATAATATAAATGATATCTGTCTTTCCTCATCGAGTGAGGTAGATAAGTAGATATATTTCAAGTGCGGCATGATAAAATAAAAATGGGAAACAAAAATAAACAAGAAAAATAGATATTCTATTCATCCTTTGATTATGTATATATTGTATGTTGAAATGGAGTGATCTCAACTGTAAGCTCATGCTTTTCCCACCGAGATTACTCCCTTCAGTTTTCCGATCCTAACCTCTGTTCTACATGGCCTTAATTTGTAGACTCCAGCAAAATCCCCTCTCGGGGGAAATTGGAACCTCATACTGTATACCAGTAGAGATAAATGTTGTCATTGTTGTTCGAGAGAGTGTTTATTTCACTGATGGGACTGAATATCCTACTCCAAGTTATCATCGCATTCGCCGCAGTGTCGCCGTCCGTCCGTAAGTCCATATCTCCGCACAAATAAATTTGTTTCGCTTTCTGTGTTGAACTAGAAAATAGTCAATATGCGCATTTATTATATGATTGCAGGTGAAATATCGAGATCTATCAAAGTAAATAAAACGTGTTATCAGTCACTAGTGAAAATAAAAATGGAGCGTGTTATCAGTCACTAGTGACTGATATAACAATGACCTGACGTCATAAAACAATGCTCCGACGTCATGACACGTGCATGACGTCACATTGTTGCTGAGGCGACAGGCTCATTCTGGAGCCGACTTAACGTAAATTCAAGTCTATTTCGTTGAATATGCAAAGATTTGGTCATATAATAAATAGAAAATTTGTCTTTTCTTGACAAATACCATGTTTATCTCATCTCGTGAGGTAGAAAAGTTATATAAATTATAACCTTTCTACCACACTCGATGAGATAAACATGGTATTAGTCAAGAAAAGCCAAATATCCTCTCTAAGTGCTACCACGATTTTATTTATTTATTAAATATTTTATTAGTGTTTGTTTCTATGGAAACGAGCTAGACCACATGGGCGTGTATTGTAACACTAGCGGTTTGAAAGCCTATGCAGTCGACCCATCCCCTTATACTATAAAAAAAAAAGTAAAAATATGTAACGAGGTCAACACCCCATGTCCGTTTGAAATTATTTCAAAATGTTGTCATCATATTATCATTCAATAGTACCACCAATACATTTTTCTTTTAAATAAGCTATCAAACATATAAATAGATCGGTAATAACAAAGGTATGATATTTGAAAGCCTTAAATATTAGCACATTGCTTTTGTGAACCATTTGGGGTGCCCACCGAAATGATGAAAAAATCGCTTGAAAAAAATATTTATTTGTATTAAATCGCTAATAATATCCTGTCAGCTAATAGTGACCAAGTTACAAAGCCCAAGTTTTGGTGCATCAGAGAATTATAACATGACGGGACACTATAATTGACGTACATGAGATTTTATTAATTTCTTATTCTTTAATAAAAATCACTAAATCCTTGTTTGCAATTGTTCACCATAACATCATAAATGTCGGATCTGTGAAAATATGTCATTCGTTAATCATGTAGATTTCAAATCCCAAAGTATTGTACTCGTCAAAGGGTTCAAGCTGTCAATCATAATTTATTACCCCATACCGATGACAATTGCAGGTCAACCACCTCGAACTAAAACTTTAACGCTTTCATTTGACAAACACTTTCGGAAAGAAATTGTTATATAAAAAAAATAGTTCTTTGATTTCTATTTGTTTTTGCCGCAATTGTCATTAACAGTTTTATAAGAAATGAAATATTTTCAAAAGCCGAGGAACACATATTTCGAAGTCTTCTCAGCAAAAGCCCACACACTCAATGAATTTAACTTAGTTCAAAATAATAAATTTAACTATTACTCAACTAGCTCAAGTTTTCCGTGTCAACTTCACCTCCAGAACCCCTGAACTCCAACGTTGAACACACCTTTTTTTCTCTCAATCAAAACCGAGGGGGAGGTTTTGATCTAACTTATGAACCGACAGAAGCTATATTTAAGATGTAATTTAATATTTAAGATCCTCACGTAGTCAATGGTATTTACTTTTGGGATATGTTGCCATACGTTGAGAGCACAGTCTGCACGTGCTGCAACGCCTGCAACGCATGCCGTGCACGGGAGTTGCACGTGCTTCCCGTCTCATGTATAACCAGCCCTGTGTTCAAGATGGCTAGTGCTAGGGAGGACCTAGTCTAACACTTAGACTCTTAAAAAAAGGAGACTTTTCATTATATCATTTCTTACAGTCTCCTTATATATCAATATTTAATAAAATGGTGATATTTTCAAAATAAATACTTTTTTCATAACCTGAGTGTAAGACTAGGGAGAACCCGCTAGCGGTTCAATGGTAAATGGCTCAAGTAGCGCTCATTCTCTCCTGAACGACACCGTGCAAAACCTCAAAGTTCGCTCGCTTTGCTACGTAGAGCTACATTAAGCAATCGCGTTCAAGAGAGGTTTAAAAGTAATCGTTAATTGAGCGATTACATTGAAGCCTCTCGTGAACACGGCCCTGGTATAACGCGGGGTTCATACTGACAAACATTTAGCTCAGATATCGTGGTCTAGAGATCGAAATTAAACCAGATATGATCACTTGAAAAAGTGAATTGTGAGATTTTAAAGTAGTAGACATTCGGAGAAAATGTTCATAAAATCATAAATCTTTTTTTTAAAAAGCATTCGAATTTAATAGTCACTTAAAATATTCAAGCACCGGACATTCCTACAGAAATGCTAGGACTTTCCCTGGGAATTCCCCGGGCTTACATAAAGAATGCCCAGGCTTTCCCCGGAATGCCCGTTAAACTACTAGTAGAGGTTATGTTGGTAAAAGAAGGGCCTGGTGAGACAACAGAGTGACATCACTAGAAGTCTATAAGTAATGGATAACACCTGAATACGAGGGCGTTCTAGCAAAGAGAGACCTTTGCCCTTGAGAAAACCCGAAGGCGCGTTAGCAAAGGCCGTAGGCAAAGGGCTCTCTTTGCTAGAACGCCCGGATGAAGATTTTATCTATTTTAAAAACCGGAAAAAAACTAACTTGAGTGCAGTTCTCTAAATGGTTTACTGCAGGTCGTCCAAGTAAAATAAAGTGCACATAAAATACCATGGGAATTCTCCAGTCAACCCTTCTCAGTAACCAATCCTCCTTGGTCTAGTGGTAGAGCCTTGGGCTACAAATCAAAGGGTTGCGGGTTCGAATTCCGCATTGTCTGTAATGAAAAATTTAAATTTGGCAATTTTTTGTGGATTGATCAGTCAGTCGTGCAATACGGAATTTGCCATGCAAGACGATAATCAACAACCGAACGATTTAAAAATTTATCAGCATTAAAATTAATACTCCCAAATTACGCCATTTTTGACTGATGTGATCAATGAAAATGAAGCGACCGCTTTCAACGAATAGACTTAGAATCCTTTCAGATACATTACAATCACATACAGGGATGTATAGCAAGAAAATTAATGACACTGAAAAGAGAAACAAAGTTAAGCTCTTTGGAATTTAAAAGGGTATTTTTCTCATTGTTTTTCGCGTATTCAACAGATTTTTCACTGACACGCATATTTAAGATATTGATAAAAATGGAATATGATGTTCACAGTTAAATAAACAAAAGAGGTCAGAAATTTAAATAGAGGGTCACCGGACTATTTTCATCACTCTTAACTTCATTTTTTAAATTACCTACTCTTAAAGGGGCAGTAGCACGATTTTTGCAAAATTTATTTTTTCAAATTTCCCATTTATAATGATAGTTTATGCCTTTTAAATTAACTTTAGAAGGTAAAACATTTTATTACACAAACCAATTATCCGTAGTGGTAATAACGATTTTGCGTATAAAGCAAAAATTGCATGGCGGCCATTTTATTGTGAACACAATTTATTATTTCGAATTACAAAAACGATTCCCATGGGTTTACAAAACCACGTTAACTCATTTTTAAACTTGATTTTCCGAACAGAGAAGGCTGTTTTACCAGTGGTGACATTATTTTTCAAATACATTTCATCAACTTATTCGAGCGAAAAAAACGTTCTACTGCCCCTTTAACATCAAAAGAAACGTCACCACACTTTCAACGGTGTAAAAAAACGAAATACTGCTGCTGGAGAAATATCATTTTGAAAGGGTTATATAGGGACATGATTTGTAAAGAAATACTCGCAATTTCATACATATGGCAACTTCCCAATGCAAAGCATAACTCTTGCCAGTCTCCATTCAGATGCAGACTGGCAAGAGTTATGCCTTGCGTTTGGAAGTTGTGCATATGGTTATAATACTTTAAAGGGGCAGTAGCACGTTTTCCGCTGAAATAAGTCGATGAAATGTATTTCAAAAATAATGTCATAAATAGTAAAAACACCCTTCTCTTCGGAAAATCAAGTTATAAAATGAGTGTACATGGTTCCGTAAAGCCATGGGAATCGTTTTTGTCATTCGAAATAATAAAACGTGTTCACAATAAAATGGCCGCCATGTAATTTTGGCTTTATAGGTAACACCGTCATTACTAGTATGGATAATTGGTTTGTGTAATAAGAAGATTTACCCTCTAAAGTAAATATAAATGACATAAACTATCATTATGAATGAGAAATGAGAAAAAATAAAATTTGCAAAAAAGCATGCTACTGCCCCTTTAATTTGTATGACTTTTCAAGTACACTTGCGATATTTTTAATCGCTTTTTTTAAATGTTATTTGGCCACAATGTTTGGCAACTAATTTTAAAATTCATAAAATCAAGAAACAATATTGAAAGTAGATGTTATCGTCATAAATATAATTCTTGGACTTAAATTTGTTGACGCTTCTTTTTTGTATAGGACATCATAAAACAAGCCACAAAAGCCAGTGTTGACTCTCATTTCACGTCTAGTTAAAGAGATTCAAAACGACGTTTTTATAACATGGGTTACTCAGAAACATGAACAAATAATGTTTTGAAATTTCAAATCCATTTTTAGTTAGCTTCTGGAGACGTCTCTGCTATCTTGGCTTCAGTCGCCTTTATTAGGTGTGGATTGAATTATCTTGAATTTTGTATAATGACGTTTCTTTTGCGGTTGAGTCATCTTCACAACGTCACAGGCGTAACGAAAAGATTTCCATATTTTCTCCTTCCGCCCTTGACCTCAACCCTCGCATTTTCAGTGCTAAGAAACATATGCAGGCTAATCGGATAAGCCAATCAGAAGACAGTTGTATTGCCTCTGTGACTGTGTCGATCGTCGCTTATTTTGAATTGGTTCCGAATGTAAACGGCGATTTCATTGGCTGCATGTTAGCAGATGGTAAGGGACGTAACTCGTGATCAGACAGGTGTCGCTGATTCGTTTCACCACTTCTGGCTAGGTTGAAGGCAAGGTATAAAATGGAGAGATCTCGATACATTTTCACCTTGCCGTAGGAAGATGCGGTTGAGTGTAAAGAGCGAGAGTTGCGCATTTATTGAGAGATTATGTATCATGACCTCAAGTACTGTATGTAGGGTATACTGAATGCTATTTTAACAACTCAGGGCGAAATGCGACAGTTTACAATCGATGCAATGCAACTATTGGCCCAACCCGAAGTCAAATGGGCATTTAATATACCCTTCTATATGCCTGGGGAAACTCGCCATGTAGTTATGTACAGGCTATTGTTAATCGTGGCAATCTCAATAGAACAGTTTTTAGACAGAAAAAACGACAGAAAAAATAAACATTTAAAGGACAATAACACGTTTTCTCGCTCAAGTAAGTCGATGAAATGTATTTGAAAAATGATGTCACCAATTGTGAAACACCCTTTTCTCTTCGGAAAATCAAGTTAAATTATGAGTGTACATGGTCCGTATAGCCATGGGAATGGTTTTTGTAATTCGAAATCATAAAATGTGTTCACAATAAAATGGCCGCCATGCATTTTTTGCCTTATACGCAACACCGTTATTACCACTACAGATAATTGGTTTGTGTAATAAAATGTGTTACCCTCATAAGTAAATAAAAATGATATAAACTATCATTACAAATGGGGAATTTAAAAAAATAAAGTTTGCAAAAAACGTGCTTCAGCCCCCTAAGATTACGTGTTTGCGTTTCTATTTTCGGAATAATTTCTGTAGCTTTTTGGTTCTATTTAATAAACGATCCTTTACATATGACGCAAACGTGATAACTTTTTTATGATTTACCACTTTCTTATGCTTTGTGACAACACAAATATGATTCATTTAATAATTCTGACATTTAACGGTTAGTCAAGTCAATCAATCTTTATTTCATACTGAAAAGGCTACAGGCCTATAGTACATACATGATGGATAAATACACACATAAATACGGGTTACATCGGTAATACGTTGTTTCTATACAGCATTGCATAATGGATGAACATGGCAAGATTTTGTAATATAGTTTGACTTCTAATGCTGACAAGAGTTGATTATTTGATTGTATTTGGATGGACATAGTAATATTGTTTAATATATTTACAACGTAATGTATAATACGACGGGCAAATGAGAAGGAAATGATATTCATCTTCAATTTGATTTAAATCACAAAGTTCACATATTCTGTCTTCCTTTTTTACATTTTTGTATCTACCGCTTTCGATGTATAGGTCGTGAGACGAACATCTAAATCGTGCCAATGAACGTCTTATTTTTTTTATGTAAACACATGATAAATATAATTCATCGATTAGATCATTTTTGAACATTGAATAATAAAAACATTTGGTAGATAACGAAATTTTTTGACTCCATGTTTGAAGAGAGATATCTTGTCTCTTGTAGTTAATGACTGAATGAACGGTGTGTGACATTCTACATATTGTGCATTCCAAGCATCCCCAAAGCCTATTGAGAATAAGCAATCTTTAACATTAGAAGCCCAATTTCTTTGTCCATTTTTTTCTTACAATAACATCATATTATAACACTTCTTTGTTATTCTATAAGAGGGCATATTTAACAACTTTAACCAGTATTTAATGACTTTTATATGTGTAAACACGTGCAGCGGATATCTGCCACATTCCCCATATATCATTGCGTTAATAGTATTATAGGTTAGTCATTATAAACAGACATTAGCGTGATTAATGAGTGTGCACTTGTCGTTGTATATATTAAACTTAAGTACAATCTCATATACGCATTTAAAATTTGTTTAAACCTCCTGTATTTATATAGATGGGACGAAAATCTGAAGGACAATTCGTATATAAGTTCGGTAAAGAAGAAGATGAAATTGAAATAAGCTTGCTTACGTTTTCAATTTTATTCTGAACCTACTTCTTCAGGCCGTTTAATGCAGTAACTTTGCACTGTACATCTGTGCCGTGTTCAATATAGGTTTCAAAGTAATCGCTCAAAGAGCGATTACTTTGAAACCTATCTTGAACGCGATTGCTCAATGTAGCGCTACGTAGCAAGGCGAGCAAACTTTGAGGAATTTGCACTGTGTCGTTCAAGAGAGAAGAAGCGCTCATTGAGCGCTACATTGAGCAATTTAAGCGCTCGCTGCTATTGAACGGGGCGCAGGGCTCTGTTCCATAACAGCGAGCGCTTATAATCGCTCATTGAGCGCTACATTAAACCTCTCTTGAACGCGATTGCTCAATGTAGCGCTACGTAGCAAAGCGAGCAAACCTCGAGGAATAGCACAGTGTCGTTCAGGAGAGAATGCGCTACATTGAGCGCTATATTGAGCTGTAATGGAACGGAGCCCTGGTTTAAACATATTTATTTCATTAGAAATACATGCCATTTGGAAAGGCCTAGTGAACAAATATGTTTCCATTTGGGATAACACTACCTTCAATAGAACAAATTCTTGAACTTTTTCGGGCTGAGTCCCTTGCGGGATTTGAACCCACCCCCTCAGAGTAAGGCAACTATCGACAACATTGACTGTACCAACAGCTTACTACACGAACACCGGATCTCGACATGCCAAATGTAATCATGTTATATATATTTAAGAAAATACCTGAATTAAATAAAGCTCATTATAACCTTTGTGAAGACCGCTCCAGTCTCTTAGATGTAATAAAGTATAGCTATGACCTGAACTATACACAAAAGCATTCTCACCGGCGTCCTCTTGCTTTAACTAGATTCTTAAAGGGACAGTTCTATCACCGATTTATCGGCAGTATACGCCATCTTGGTTTCTTGGCATTTCGTGAAATGAAAACACGCTATATTTAACCCAATTTTAATTTTTTGTAATAATAGAACATATACAATGATAAAATATTCACATAGTAACACATAACATGTTTTTAAAAAACTAACGAACACTATGCTATTAGGCCGCAGCGTTGTTTTGCCCACTCGCAACCAATGAATGGCTTCAATTCTCATTGTTTTTATTTTTCAACAAATGTGAGCTAATATTTATCAATTGTGAAATGTAAAGTCATCAAAGTATTAACTTCATTAATATATTTCAATTTTACTGTGTTTTAATAATGTATTAATAGCATATATGTGTAAACGGGAATATCCTCTTGAATTTCGTTTCCACAAAAAATACCCCGATAGAACCCTCCTTTTAATATATAGTTCAATTACCCCCAATTACCTATATAAACATTCTTCCCATTGACTTCAGTATTTATCCCGTGTTACCTCTCAACTGGCTTCTGTATGTTATCTTTTTCCCTAGTTCCCTTTTTCCCAATCATACAGTTGTTGTTATTGTTAATTAAAAAATAATTGCATTTTATTCTGTATACAAAGATTTATTTATCCTTGCTTGAACACGGTACAAGAATCTGTCGCACTCTCCGAATAAAGAAGTTGGGTTCTGTTTGCACTTGTCCTTATTAAAGGGGCTGTAGTAGGTTTTTTGCAAATTCTTTTTTTCAAATTTCCCATTTATAATGATAGTTTATATCATTTAATTTACTTAAGAGGAAAACATTTTATTAGACAAACCAATTATCCTTAATGGTAATAATTAATGGTGTTGCATATAAAGCAAAAATTGCATGGCGGCCATTTTCATTTGAACACATTTTATTATTTCGAATTACACAAATGGTTTTACCGAACCATGTACACCCATTGTTTAACTTGATTTCCGAATAGAGAAGGGCGTTTAACTATTAATGACATTATTTTTCAATACATTTCATCAACTTATATGAGCGAAAAAACGTGCTACTGCCCCTTTAACGTAGTTCAGGGCAAAGCTATACATTTGGGCACAGCGAATTTTATTTCTGAAATGAAAACGGATTATTCCGTTGTAGATAGCGATTGCGTAGCTTGATCTCACAGAAGCTATATATATTTTCTGTAACACACTGTCGAGTTCTAAAATAGTGCGCCCTTCGCTGTGTACGCCATAAATCTATGTAGACGTGTGATTGACGCAAGATGAAGGTAGTATAAATAAAATACACCCCTGGGCTACATGTGCTTGTTTGATTCGCAGAAACGGGAGTGTCACTTTACGCATGTTGCTTCTGAAAAAGAATATTTATAGATTTTAAAAATATGTGTTTATTGTCTTTTAGCGTTTGTCGTTGCAATATTGCCCTGCGGCCCTCGGGCTGATATGTGGGTCTCTGGCTGATATGAGGGTCTCTGGCTGATGTGTGGGTCTCTGGCTGATATGAGGGTCTCTGGCTGATATGTGGGTCTCTGGCTGATATGAGGGTCTCAGGCTGATATGAGGGTTTCGGGCTGATATGAGGGTCTCGGGCTGATATGGGGGTCTCGGGCTGATATGAGGGTCTCGGGCTGATATGAAGGTCTCGGGCAGATATGAGGGACTCGGGCTGATATGAGGGTCTCTGGCTGATATGAGGGTCTCGGGCTGATATGAGGGTCTCGGGCTGATATGAGGGTCTCGGGCTGATATGAAGGTCTCGGGCTCATATGAGGGTCTCGGGCTCATATGAGGGTCTCGGGCTGATATGAGGGTCTCGGGCTCACATGAGGGTCTCGGGCTGATATGAAGGTCTCGGGCTGATATGAAGGTCTCGGGCTCATATGAGGGTCTCGGGCTGATATGAGGGTCTCGGGCTCACATGAGGGTCTCGGGCTGATATGAAGGTCTCGGGCTGATATGAAGGTCTCGGGCTCATATGAGGGTCTCGGGCTGATATGAGGGTCTCGGGCTCACATGAGGGTCTCGGGCTCATATGAGAGTCTCGGGTTGAGCTGGGGTGTGGTTTGAAAACTGACAGTGATTACAGTGGCTTGGAAATGTTGAGTTTCAGTAATATAATACGAACAATTAGGATTAGCAGTATACTAACCCGTTTTGTATGACGTGTTTTGAGAATGCAGTTTTCCTTATATAACATTAAATACCTAAGTTTAATCAGTTTGGGGTCACAAAAGTTTAAGTAAGGGTCACATGGTTTGGAACCGTGAAAGTCTCGTTATACAGTTTTAACCCCATTGACTCCCATGTTATGGGACTCAGCTTGTTCGGTCTGTCAATCTTAAACAAGAAGGGAAGGTAGGTCAAGTGATCTGATAACCCTACCTAAGCACTCAAAAAGGATTTCTAAATATGGTACAATGATGGATTGGTCAACCATTTTGCTTTCTGTACTCTTAAATTCTCATGAGACCTACAAATCTACCTCTCACACTGAAGATTTCTTCAACCACTATCGCTTTATACGTCGCACAATTTTAGTGTTATACGGATAGCCGTTTTCTATGGATACGGCTTATTGGGTCGTGTATAAATGATATGTTTAACCCATTAACGTACCAACTTATTGTATAAACTTTAATAATAAATGGCAAATTCGAGACAACATAAAATGCAAAAAAAACGTGCTACGGGCACGGTCCGAACTATTTTGAAACAAAGTGTCACCTGAGATGATAAAACAATGAAGCAAAGAAACAAATGCATAAATGAAGCCACGTTGTTTATGTAGAAAGATTAACAAGCATTTTACATTTTAGCTGAACGGTTTTACAATAAAATGTTCCGTTTTCGCCACCTGAACAAGTTAAAAGTTTGAAGCGCACGTAAAATATATCTTTTCTGTCCATCGTGTGTATCCGCTCAGAGAACAACATTCGTGTCATGTGTATTCATTTCACGGTGTCCCTACAACTTCTCTCTACAAGGCTAAACTTGCGCCAGTCTCCATCACTGGCTAATTTAAGCCTTGCCGCAGTCGTTTAACTTTTCTGTGATCATTAGATCATTTTAGTAAATTCTGCATTCAACGCGAGAAAAACTTCGAATTCATTATTTTGGAAAGAATCACATATTTTAAATATTTAAGTTTTTTTATATCTTCCATAGCGTAAGTATTATATCTCATCTCAAACAAGAAATCCCGACTATAAATATGAATGTTTACTTGACTCGGTGATGTATACATTTGGTACATGAACATGAACATGAACATGAACATGAACATGAACATGAACATGAACATGAACATGGATATCGATCAGAAGGGTCAAATTAAAGACACCGGTACAAATATGTTGCATTATACACCAGACCGTATTACCCTCGGGAGAAGTATACACCTTCCGTAACACATTATGTCACCTGGTGAATAGAAATTAGATTATTCGCGTTTTGTCATAAAGATCATTTCTCATAAATTGTTAAGACTGTCTCACACTCGCGTTTTGATGATTATGCTCAGTTTATTTTTTAAAAAATTGTTTTTTTTGTTTTGTATCTATTTATTTTATTTTATTTTATTTTATAATTTTTTATTTCATTTTTATTTTTTATTTTTTTTATTTTATTTTTTTATTTTGTCTTATTTTATTTTATTTTATTTTATTTTATTTTATTTTATTTTATTTTATTTTATTTTATTTTATTTTATTTTATTTTATTTTATTTTATTTTTGTATTTTATTTTATTTATTACAAACAATAATACTCTGTCACTCATTACGAAGGCCGTTTTCTTTCCCAATCGAGATGTACTGAAAGTCTATATGAGTTTATCTCAAATTTGCGGCCTTGAAAGGGAGAACGACCTTCACCTTCGTCACGTGACTAGAGCCTGAAACTCGCGACAGCGATATGCGAAACTCTGTACACATTGGAGTTCATTGACAACTCGAAGTTGAAAAGCGCCTTTGAAATGGAGAAGTTTAAAGTTTTTTTAACGCTCGGTTTGTTAGCATAACCAAGAAGATGGATTGTAAGTGGGAATACAAACACTTCGCCATGTGCTTAACTTATTTCATATTTGCACTAAACATCAATATGAATTCATTTCTTTAAGAGATTGTTAATTATTTGTTTGCCAGTGTATATAATCCTTTCATATTAGCAATCAAACGCCATGTTCATGATGTGAATGTTCAAATGGGTCTTTTTAAGTAGTAGAATTAATTGTTAATCAATATTTCAAAATGGCTTCGAATGTCTATCAATCTCATTAAAATCAGACTGTACTTAGTTGCACTATGTTACACAATATGTGTTCAGTTCAGTTCAGTTTATTTCCCGTAAAACCACCAACGGTGGTACATGAGAATACAAACAAATATATATACATCTAAATAAACATGTCAAGATGGCGAATATTACATCTTAGTTGATTGAAATATTACATTGATAAACTTAGCAAGATTTTTTAGGTTACAGATCTTAGTAGATGAAAATAGTCTTTTTACTTTCAGTAGGTTCAGTGGGTTTATATACAGAGGTAAGTATGATTGTCTATAAAGTAAAAGTGCTTCGCTTTTAAACAGACAGTGAAGTTCATCTCCGACAACAGAGGAGTTACATGGAATACATACACGATTTTCTCTAGGAACATTTTCTCAACGGCCAACTTCTACAGGGAGGTGGTGATTGCTGGTTCTAAATCGTAAAATAGGGATATAAATGTCTTTTGGAAGAAAAAGATACCTCTCAAAATTCAGATCATTTTTTAAGATACGATAAAATGAGGATTTGGGGCTCTGTAAAAGGGAAGCATTCCATTTCTGTAGAAATTGATCTCTGAGGGTGTAATGTAGTGGAGTTTAATTACGATCTGATGACGGACAGTGGATACGATTAAAGGAAGAGTTCTCTCGGGGTATTGTTTTGTGAAAACAACATTCGAGGGACAGTCCTAATTACAAATATTTTATTAATACATGATTGCAACGCACAATTCATTTGAATGATATACATGAAAGAAATATTTGTATGACTTTACAATTTGATAATAATGGAAATTATTCACACAAAAATAAAAATGAGAACTCAAGCCGTTCCGAGTGTGAAAAATGTCCAAAAGAGACTCTGCCGGTCAGTCTAACACTAATTTTAAGAGTGTGTTTTTCTCATTTGACGTTTTGCACAAAACAAGATGGCGAATACTCCGCTGTCTTAAAGGGAAAGTTTTATCACCGATCTACCGGTAGCATCTACGATTTGGGTTTCTTGGTATTACATCGAATGAATACTTAATTTTACCCATTTCTTTAAATAATAAAACGTATAGACCGATAGAATATTCACATAGGAACACGTAAGTATCATATGTATAAAACTAATATGCTGTTTGGTTGTAGCAGGGACATTATATATCTATCTATCATCTATATAAGGTCCCTGGTTGTAGCGAAGTTTTTCCCACTCGCAGCGCCTATGCATTGCTTCAGTTCTCATTGTTTTTGTTTTTCAACAAATGTTCGCTTGTGTTTAGCAAGTTGTGAAAAATAGGTTATCAAAATATTACCTTCATTAGTATCGTTCAACTCGACTGTGTTCTACTCATGTATTAATAACATATATATGTGTAAACGGGAATATCCTCTCGAATTTCGTTTCCACAAAAAATATCCAGACAGAACGCTCGTGAACATCACGGGAAGTTTGCAGCATGAGCACATAGGTAATTGAAAGTAATCTTTTTTTTCAATATTTTTTCCAATTGTTACAGAATCAAACACAAGAGTCAAACAACAAGGCATATAGTCAGACTATGAATAGGTAAATACATATTATTATGGACACAATAATTAGTTGCTGAAGGCTGGTATGAGTGAATTCCATTGTTGATGGATTTTTTTCAATTTCATTGTTTTTCTTTGAAATTAATTTTTCAACAGAAAATATTTCTTATAATGCCATTTTTAATTGTTGAATTTTGGAACTGTATTTCTAATGTTACATAAATGGATATGTTTCTTGGCAGAGAAAATGATTCGATTAGGTATCTTTATGTAGTGTACCGAACCAAACCAAGTATTTTGCAATTTTTAGCTCATCTGGCCTGAAAGGCCCGATGGGCTTATGGCATGGCATGGTGTCCGGCGTCCGTCCATCCTTCCGTCCGTCCGTCCGTCCGTCTGTAAACTTTTCGCATTTTCATCTTCTTCTCCAGAACCACTTGGTCTAGGGAGCTGAAATTTTGTGTGCAGAGTCCTTGGCTAATGGGGATTCTAAATTGTAGATTTGGTGACCCCTTGACCTCAAATGGGGTCACAGGGGTCACATCTTTAAAAACCTATTTTCATCTTCTTCTCAAGTTCCAAAAGGTCTAGAGAACTGAAAAGTTGTGTGCAGACTCCTTGGCCAATGGGGATTCTAAATTGTAGATCTCGTGACCCTGTGACCCCAATCTAGGTCACGAGTCATGACCCAAAAGCCTTTTTTCATCTTTATCTCAAGTATGTAAAGCTCTAGAAAGGTGAAATGTTGTGTAGAGACTCTTTGGTCAAAGGTGATTCTTAATTGTAGGATTGGTTACACTGTGACTCCAAATACGGGTCACAGGGGTCATGATCTTAAAACCTATTTTTGCTTGTTAACAACGTTACTTGAGATAACTTAGATATTCAACCTTAGATAATAAATCAATGAAATCCTGATGAGCTACAGAGCCCATGGCTCTATTTTTGTAATTATGGTTGAGCCATAAAGGTTCAGCTAGAATGTGATCTTTAATGTCTGAATCAACATTAAACATTCTACAACAATTAGTCCATGCGACAAAAAATTCTTTCCAGTAAGGGTTTTCAATGTTGAATAATTTGTCCACATTGGCTCCATATTTGAAGATTTTGAGGTATCTTAGAGGGATTATTATCAGATAATGTTTTACAGTAAAGTCAAAGAGTGGATAACTTCAGACCATTGATGAATACTTGTATATCAACCATACCCAATCCCCCTTCACTCGTTAGGTTTTTCATTGTTATGATGAAATATACAACAATGAGTTTATAACTTACAAATATCCGAGACTTTCCGAAAGTATAAAAACACGAGGGTGGGATTCTATTTATCATTCATAATAATTCTTTTTAACTTTCAAAGAAAACTCTTTGCTTTTAGACTTTCAATTTATTGATGTCATAGTTCTATAGTGACATCATCATGTATATGACATCATCATGTATACATGATGGCATCGTGATGTCATTAGACTTTTGACGTCATAACATTGTGGCTTAATTATGTAAAAGTATGATGTCATTTGGTTGGCGGGTATATATACTACATGTATCGTATTTCCTCTACTAGCGGCCCGGGCCCTTATTAAAGATCATACCAAAAGACGTTAAAAGATGGGAGTTGTTGCTGCCTTGCTTGACACTCAGCATATAAGGACAGAACAACGCATGAACTGGCGCTGCACTGTGGCTGCCGGGTGCTATTTGCACACAAAGAATTTCCTATGTACATTGTATTACGGACAATAAAGAGTTATTATTATTATTATTATTATTATCCTTTTTTTTTATAGTTTTTGTCATTCCATATACATTTGAAAGAAGATCTGTTCAAGAGATTTAATAAAGTCATCTGGGGGATAAGGCAATGAACTAAAAATATGTACCAATGTGTGTTATCCTATCAATGTTAAATACTGCTAGTAGTCTCTTTATATCTTCCAGTCTTTTGCTTGTGTTAATCACCCAGAGATCAGCAAGATTTGGGGTAAATTTTATTCCAAAAACTCTCCATTGTACCATTGAATATTCAAACTTTCACATAGTATTTCCTTTCTGCCTGCCATTGAGCCTATTCAAATTGCTTTAGTTTTATCTATATTTATTTTCAAACCTGACATTGATTGTTTCAATAGCTGCATATAAACTGTCCTCTGTACCGTCAAGAAATAATTTAGTATCCTCAGCATATTGTCCTAACTTGTAGTCTTTATCATCAATAACAATACCTTTAATCTTTTCATTATTTCTTATCATACACCCCACGATTTCAGCTACTAAGAGGAATAAATATGGAGGTAATGGATCACCCTGTCTACAACCCCTTTCATTTTCATATGGAGTTATCTTAGGTCCTCAGTGCAACCACCAGTTGAGATCTAATCTATGAGATTAATGATCAAAAGAGGCGTTTAAAAGCTGATATCGCTTTAGAGATTGGTAACATTGGAAGAGACATAAAAATGGAGGATCTACATGACCGGAAGTCAACCTCCTCTTCAATGGCGTCGAGGAGACACAAGGGGGAAAAAACATGATAAATGACGAAAGCTTCCGGAAATAAAAGTGAACAATATTGAATTCAAATCTGTTCAAAGGCTTTAAAAACCCAAATGTAGACTGAAATGGGACAACCCACAAAAGGCATAAACAAATGTACATTCTGTAACGTATCTTTAGAAACAATAGTTCACATACTCTAAGATTGTACGATTGTGAATAACATCTGAGATATAATACAAAAATGTATAGAGCAAAAAAAAAACAGATTCAAAATTTAACTTTTCAAGACGCAATGCCTCGGATCACAGGTGAAGTTTAGCGCAAATATGTTGCGGAACAGAGGTGAACGACCAGTTTTTCCTATGTGCGAACGAAGTGAGCAAAGGTTGGAAACGTCTTTCCCTCGACTCAAATCGAAATAATTTTGTAATAAAGAAAGTATTATATTCGAAAGTGTGCCACGAAACTCGTGCAAATTTATGTATAACCCTCGCTCTCGCTAGGGCGATAGAAACAAATTCACAGTCGTTTCGTAAAAATCATACTTCTATATCTCTATATCTCTATATCTCCATATCTCTATATCTCTATATCTCTATATCTCACTGCAGTGTCGAGAATATATATATATATAATTCCCAGTTTGAGAAAACTCGGTCTAGCAACGATTTGCATATAATAAACCGTCATCACTTCGACAAAAAATACCCATAAATATACATTCGTATATAACTTGAATCTTAGATTATTAGACATTGAAAAGGGTTTAAGGACATTGGTGAAACGTTATTAAATATGTAAATTCAGGTCAACCAATTCGATATTTTCAAAAACAAACGAATGAGTCTTGACAGTCATTTCCAATATGCCTTTCCTATGATAATAAAAGAAAAATTATAATCGTTAAAAGAACCAAAGTAAGACTCGCCTTAATCTCAAGGTCATTGACCTCTTAAAGGCTATTCACGTGTCGCCGGTCTCGCTGATGCACTATATCCTGCTTCGGGGCCCTGGATATTTGAAATGAAGCCATGAACTGGCATACATAACCGAATGGGTGTTGTAGGTTGATAAGCTCATCCAAGTGTCTTCTGATGAAATATACAACAATGAGTTTATAACTTACAAATATCCGAGACTTTCCGAGAGTTTAAAAACACGAGGGTGGGATTCTATTTATCATTCATAATAATTCTGTTTAACTTTCAAAGAAAACTCTTTGCTTTTAGACTTTCAATTTATTGATGTCATAGATCTATAGTGACATCATCATGTATATGACATCATCATGTATACATGATGGCATCGTGATGTCATTAGACTTTTGACGTCATAACATTGTGGCTTAATGATGTAAAAGTATGATGTCATTTGGTTGGCGGGTATATACTACATGTATCGTATTTCCTCTACTAGCGGCCAGGGCCCTTATTAACATGTAAGGGCTCTTACCCCCGGCGCCTTATTTTAGTTTTTGGTTTGACCAATACACGTGATAACCTTTGATAACCTCTTATAGAATAACACGACTTCCTCGTCGTTTGACATAAACCGAATTAGCGTGGTAGTTTAACCATAGGTAAAGTTTAGCGCAAATATGTTGCGCAACAGGGATGAACGACCAGTTTGCGAACGAAGTGAGAACTGGTCGTTCATCTCTGTTGCGCAACATATTTGCGCTAAACTTCACCTGTGGTTTAGATCTAACTTTCTTATTGTCTGGGAACATATATGGGAATATATCAAGTAGGGTGTGATGATTAATTCAATATATAGAGACAATTTCATTGTTTTGCCGAATATCATTTCTATCTCATCGAGTGGAGTGAGAAAGTGATATTTTCACGAGTACAGCGTTTTCATAATCATTTTTCACCCAAGCAAATCTTCAACAGTCGATATCCTCATAGCGAATATAGAGATTGTGTCATGCGAGTTTTAGCCCCACGAACTCGATAATAACTCTAATAACGATATTGAGTTCCTAAGGTTTTAGCCAACAGGGTCAAATTTATCTGATAGTCGAAATATTTATTAAAAGCAAGTCTGCAAAAAATTATCAAATAGAATTAATATGTTCTCCAAAAAATACAGATGACGTTGTCCCTTTAAGATTTCATTTCATAAAACAGGCATTGTTAAACTTCATGTTAAAAGTTTCTACATCTATTCAAACGTGCTTTCACGCAAAATATACAACGTTCATTGAAATCACCTTATATTGTGCAAATAGTCCCTTTCAAAAACAGGTACTTTCTATTTTTAGAACAAGTCCGACACTCTTCTAACAAGGTAAATCTGAAATTGACAGATCACGGGATTATAACTCTTATTCATATCTTCAGTGATTGTCTCCCTTTTCTTGATGACTTTATAGGTTTGACATGCGCATATCTCTGTTTGGAGTATGGCTAACATTCCTGGGTTACCTCCCTTTTATTGTTGAATCGTCGATCATGACAGAAGAATAATTATGTAGACTGTATTGCTGCCGTTTTATCCATGTTTTTGTTTTTTCATATTTTTAGAACAACATATTTTTGGAGCTTCATAACCATTTGAACGATTTTTCCCCGACGTAAATTACTATCAATTTCATCGTGAATTAAGTAAATTTGCTATATGACGAGCAGTGAAGTACTGGGATTTTTCAGTGAAATAAACTGTCTATCAAGCTACAGTGAAAATAACTTATATTTTCTCGTGAGGTAGAAAAGTTATATATTTTCACTCGTGGCTGCGTCATAAAATAACATTTCTACCTCACGCGATGAAATAAACATGCTATAAATCAAGAAAAGAAGATATCCTCTATATATTCTGATGTAGTTTTCCTAATATTAATATATTTCCTGTATTTGCCAGTAGTAATTATAATATATTTGGATTTTAAAAAATATATAAATATTTTGTTTGAAGCTTCAGCGTCAACACAATATAAATAAATTTAAAGGGGCAGTAGCACGTTTTTTTCGCTCAAATAAGTTGCTAAAATGTATTTGAAAAATAATGTCACCGTAAAACATTCTTCGGAAAATCAAGTTAAAAAATGAGTTTACATGGTTCAGTAAAGCCGTGGGAATCGTTTTTGTAATTCAAAATAATAAATTGTGTTCACAATAAAATGGCCGACATGCAATTTTGCTCTATACGCAGCATCGTTATTACCACTACGGATAATTGGTTTGTGTAATAAGATGTTTTACCCTCTAAGGTTAATTCAAATGACATAAACTATCATTATAAATGGGAAATTTTTAAAAACTAAATTCTGCAAAAAAACGTGCTACTGTCAACAGTTTTTATATTAGGTATAACCGTTAATATTTTGTGAGAGACTATTGAAAATTCTCAAGTATAACTTTATTCACCAATATTCACAACTTCTTCTAAATGACTCTCAAAGACTTCATAAAATAGTAAACATTGTAAATTATTTCAGGTGCAAATGCCAGTTGAAAAAATAAATTCGTTTTAATTTTAAAGGAAATATTTTTACAACAAGATTTATGATTTTTAAATTTACTCAGTTGAATGTACATATAATCAGAGATTTGAGATTCACATTTTGTAAGGACAAATAGCGTTCTTTATTTTGTTTATATCTTAGTTGGATTTGTATCGTTAAATATAGTATTATTGGTGGTGGTGGTGTGTGTGTGTGGGGGGGGGGGGAGCTTGTTTTCTCGAGTGTTGTTGTGTATCTTGTACATGTCCGCACGTGAAAAGCAAAATGCTTGACTGTCCTGCGTGTAAATACATGTCACAATAGTTATGCCTTCAAGTTGATCTTATAAACGAATATGTAACAATGTTCCGAGACATGTCCACACCCACGTATATGTAGGTTACCAGTGATGGATCCAGGAATTTTGAAATTTTGAAATTGTATACTCGCACTGCTACTTATATAATTAAACCATTGACTCATTGACCCATGTTTGAACCCGAGTTTTAATTGATGTTTGAGGGATCATTCCCATTTTCACGTAAATTTTATTGATACACTATTTACATATTACTGAGGTTCATATTTTGATGTCTTATATTTGAAAATTTGGATATTCTATCAATGTATATGTTTTATTACTAAAAAGTTGTGAAATAAGTAAAATTACATCATGTTTCTCATTTCGCGTAATGCACAAAACAAGATGGCGAGTACTACCGATAGAACCATCCCTTTAAAGAGGTCCTACTGACTTCGGCTTGTGGGATATCCCTGTACCTCCACTGGTAGAGCGCCCTATTGACTGTCTCGGGTTCGACTCCCACTGGAGGGGGAACTCACAAGCATTTTGGGCACACAAATAAAGCTTTGATTTATGAATTAAACATATTCAACCACGTGTAATATGTTATGGGGTGGAATAGGAAGGAGGTGGTATATTGCTGTAGATCATTTACATTATACCCTGTTCGCATGCACCGATTTACTCATGTGAGTATATTTACACATGTAAGTAAATATACTCACGTGAGTATTTAGTGCATGCGAACGCAATTACTCACCTAAGTAAAATTACTCCAGGAGCAAATTTGCACCTAGTCGAGAGGTCGTGCAAAAGTATATTTACTCATGAGCAACTTTGCTGACAGGAGTAAATTGGTCATGCGAACGCTTAGCAAATATACTGACGTGAGTATTTGTTATTAAAGTAGTGAGTTACTTTTTTCATTTTGTTTTCATGTAACTCTTTGAATAAAGAAACATTAAGAGACAACAGTGTTCTGTAATGAATATTGCAATTTAGTTATAAGTGTACAATGAACAAGAAATCCACCTATTTTGATGGAGCCACATGAACACGTTTAACAATGTTAAAGAATAAGCAAAATCATTATTCTTAAATTCTCATTGTCTAACAAAATTGTAACGAGTTTACATTAAACAAGTAAAATTCATAATTTATAATATTGGATATGTTTTCGATAACATAGTAGTTCCATGTCCTCAAGTGTAATCTGTCACATAAGCAAGACTGATTTGTGAATGATTGTTAAACATTCTAGTTTACACAATATTATGAATGTTGGCAGAATTCACAGTACATTATTTATGAATGTTTGGGTAATATTTTCCCGAATCTGCATTCAAGACTTTTCTCCTACATCCAGGAATGTATCATTATCACTGTCGCCTACAACATCCCCCGATTCCTCTTCATTCCAAGTGTTATCATACAACTGATTGTATATCTCACACATATTGTGAAGCACCACACATGCTGCGATAACAGAACAGGCAAACTTCACATCAACGTCTAAGCGCGTCTGTAAGCATCGCCAACGTCCCTTGAGGCGACCAAAAGTATTCTCTATGGTCATTCTAGCACTACTTAACCTGTAGTTAAATATCTTGTTCTTCTGTAAGAGTCCCTCTGTTACAATAGGGTTTCAAGCCAAGGTCGCAGTGGGTACGCTGGGTCAGCAATAATGACAACTGGAAGATTCAAATCTTTATCTGGAAGACATATCGTCTTTGGCCACTGTGGTAAGAGAGCGGAATTCTCTGCTTGATGGTAGATCTCAGAGCTAGCTAAAACACGGGCATCATGTACACGACAAGGCCAACCTATGTTAACGTCACGGAATACATATCTGTAATCACACACTCCTTGTAACACCAATGAATACCATCCTGTTCTGTTCAGATAGTCTCCATGTGATTATTGTGATCCAATGATTGCATGGGATGTGACATCCGTCAATGGCTCCTGCACAATTTGGAAAACGCCATTTCAGTTCAAATCCTTTGATCACTTCTGTCAGGTCCCCATCCTTAGGAAAAGACACATATCCGTGAGCACAGTATCAAGACTTCACTGACATCATGCAAACATTCAAAAACTGTAGTTTTCCCAACTCCAAAGAGATGTGCCACAGTGCGATATTCAGCAGTGGATGCCATCCAGTAGATAGCAATAGCAACTCGCTTTCTCGGGTCAACAGGCAAACGAACATAATTGTCCTCAGGTTTCAGAAAGTCTGTGAGTTTAACACATATTAAGTCAAAAAGCTCCCTATTCATTCGAACATTTCGTACCATCCATCATTCTGACTTTTGTTCTGATTCTCTCACCATGTTGAGTGCCGTCCTTTCTGCCATACATTCTTGGTATGTGTTAACCCTTCGGTTAATCCAATACAAAGGATGTATGGTAAATATCGTCTTACCTTCTTGCGATAAGATAGTAGTCTGTCAATCTTGAGACCAGGACCATAACTAATGACTAAGGAGGCGTCATCTCAATATAAAATAAGGAAATACTCCCCCTGTTGTTAATGTCATGCGAACGCTTAGCAAATTTGCTTTTACTCACATGAGTATATTTACTTATGAGCAAATTTGCTCATATGAGTAAATTTAGTGCATGCGAACAGGGTATTAGTGGTTTAAAGCCCCATCCTTGTTTTCTGAATTTAGTACTTGTATTTAAAGGGGCAGTAGCACGTTTTTTCGCTCAAATAAGTTGATGAAATGTATTTGAAAAATAAGTTCACCAATAGTAAAACATCCTTCTGTCTTCGGAAAATAAAGTTTAAAATGAGTGTACATGTTTCGGTAAAGCCATGGGAATCGTTTTTGTAATACAAAATAATAAATTGTGTTCACAATAAAATGGCCGTCATGCAATTTTTGCTTTATACGCAACATAGTTATTACCACTATACAGATAATTGGTTTGTGTAATGAGATGTTTTACCCCCTGAACTTAATTTAAATGACATAAACTATCATTATAAACGGGAAAGTTGAAAAAATAAATTTTGCAAAAAAACGTGCTACTGCCCCTTTAATTAGTTCAAGGATTCAAGTGTAAAGTCTAGGAAGCGTAGTTTTGTTGCGAGCGAGTGTTGTTGTATATCTTGTACATGTCCGCACGTGAAAAGCAAGAAGCTCGACTGTCCTATGTAAATACATCTAAGTAGATGATTTAGGGGCCTGTCATAGGTTGCCTGTCCCAGTGCGGAGGCGTGTTCAGGATCGCGAGTACTCGCTTGGCGTGTACGCGCGTACCCGCGAACGGTTCCTGAACGGAAACCTGAGGTCGCGAGTACTTCCCAAGATAATTTGAGAATATCATCACCATTTAGGAAAAAAAGTGCCTTGCAATTAGAAATTCACAAGATTTCAATTTAGGGGGTAATAAAAGAAAGAAAAAAGAGGTAATCAAATTTTGTGACACTGACATAAATTCGCTTGACGAGACTGCTCCAAAGTGGTCACGCGTGTATTCGCGAGTACGCGCGAACTCGTCGTTCAAAAGCGGGTACTCGCGAGTACTCGCGGTTCTGAACACGCCTCAGTACTAACGCCATGTGGAATGAATATCGTCTCATACTGTATACAGTACTGGACCTAGAGTATTGGGTGGTTTCAGCGGGTTACACGCCACCAAATGACAATGATATGACATCACCTCATTTGAAGTTAAATCATGATTAGCGCTGTACTCAGAGATGTACAATGTTCATTGAAACGTAATAAGGAATTACTCTAAATGAAAAATGAAATCTCACTCTCGTGTCTTCTGACATCAAATATATCAACATTCGTTGATAAAAGTGAAAAGTAAAAATGTATGTCTGTATAACATAAATTATAACATCTCTTCAAGGAATAACACAACAAATTTCACCCAAGTGTCTTCTGATATCAAATACAGTACGTAGAACACGGATGTAACGAATTCCAAGGGACCAAAGAATTTAGTTCGCTATATCCGCTGTTCGCTATACACGTGTTATTTTAATCATAGGGAATATGAATGGGCTTATAAAATTGTTCGTTACATCCGTGTGTTCGCTATATCCGTGTTCGCTATATCCGTGTTCGTTATATCCGTGTTCGCTATATCCGTGTTCGCTATATCCGTGTTCGCTATATCCGTGTTCGCTATATCCGTGTTCGCTATATCCGTGTTCGCTATATCCGTGTTCGTTATATCTGTGTTCGCTATATCCGTGTTCGCTATATCCGTGCTCTACTGTATTTCAACACTAGATGATTAAAGTTATAAATATCCGAGGCTTTTCGAGGATATGTGTATAACTTTTATCAACTCGTGTTGATATATTTGATATCAGAAGACACTTGGGTGAGATTCTCTAGTTATTATGTTTAAAACATTTCAAATTTTAAAAAAATAATAACATAATCACTTTAAATTAGCCAGTGAAGAGACTGGTGTCAGTTATGCCTTAATTGCGGCCAAGTCGATCTCATCAAGGATTTATATAGAAATGATAGGAAACGCCAGTGAAAGTCCATTGACGTCTATCTAAATCCTTAATCTCATAAACAAAATATGTAACAATGATCAGAGAAATGTCCACCCACGCATGTAAGTTAGAACCAGATAATAACAGCAATTAGATCTTATTAAATCTAACTACATAATTGGCATTAATTGTATACTCGTACTGATATACTCAATATGTATGTTAGTGTTTCAAATAAAAAATATTCTTGGAAAACCTACTTATGACATAAATCGATAGAGAAATATTTTATCTACAACATGTAGAGGATACTAAACGACCCTCTATTTAATATCATTTTTATTAAACGAGTTAATGATTTTGTATAAAACGAGCGAAAGCGAGTTTGATACCAATCATTCACGAGTTTAATAAAAATGGTATTAAATAGAAGGAAGTTTAGTATTCTGTTTATTACTCGCCCACCTATAATCCAACGAAATAGCCGACATGGCTCTGAAACTATGATTCCCGCAAGTTCGATACCACTGTGACGACGTTACTCCCATTGTGACGTCATAACCTCGAACTATTGTGACGTCATACGTGCGGCGGTATTACACTAGTTTAATATTGCCGTATAAATATTACACTGCAGTATTTTAAACGGGCGAGTAATAACCTCTTATTATCCATGTAATTACGTCCGAAAAGGGTCGTTTTCACGCCAAGCGGCCGCAAGGAACAGCCCGTCTCCACAGTAACACTGTGACGTCATAAGCTAAATCGCCGCGCGAGACCATTGTTTTATGACGTCAAATTATATCAGTCACCGTTCGCAATGAAAATATAAGTTATTTTCACTGTAGCTTGATAGACAGTTTATTTCACTGATAAATCCCAGTATTTAACTGCTCGTCATATAATAAATCCCAGTATTTCATAGCTCGTCATATAATAAATGGTGTTAATTTATTGAGAAACAGTCACTGTTGCCGACAATTGCCGGTTTGATGATAGTCGACTCAGTATAGTGGCAATATAAAGGTGAAATTGTAAATTTCTGATCGAAAACCGGACAATGCATAGCGTGTGGCGCGCGTCAATTAGTCAAACGTAATTTTCGAAACTTATTCACAAGAAATAAAAAGACAAATTTTGGTTTATGATGTTGAATAGGTCTTATAACTACTGTTCATGTACTAGGGTGTGTAGTTTCGGTTTCTGCAAATGCATATTGACGTTCGATTTTATTTGGAAAGTTGTAAATATGATATATTTGACGATTGGGGGATGAATATGCAAGTTGAATGAAACTGTTTCACCTGAAATCAGCACATATCGTATGTTGGCTCGTATTAGAGCGAAATAATTTGTTTATGAAACACAATGGATGCTGGCTTTCTGTAGTAGTTATAACCTGTCTGAGATGTAAGTCGTCTAGTTATCCTGTAGGTCCTCCTACTGATCATACAGGCCTGCAAGTTCCTACTGTAGAAAAATGAAGAACACCCAAAGGTTTCCATACAGAGGCGCGCACAGTCAATGGTGTTTTTCATGGTAACAAATGTTCCACCATCGAAGATGAAATCGGCAAAAAAAAGAATGAAGGTTCTTTCAATAATCATAGCTTCCCTTGAAAACTTCAAAACCTGTGTGTGAACTTGCTTAAATAGGGCAGTAGCACGTTTTTTCGCTCAAATAAGTTGATGAAATGTATTTGAAAAATAATTTCACCAATAGTAAAATATCCTTGGGTGTACATGTTTCGGTAAAGCCATAACAACGCATGAAAATCTCGTGCAATTCCACTGTTTTCGTCCCTTGTCACGCATCACTGAACGTGAAGATTGTTATATTATCATCTTTCTAAATGTCCTGTGAATATACTCATTATTGGCATTTTACCGGTTAAGTGATATTTTTATTGTGATTATATCAGCAAACTAATACACATATATTATGTATATATTTCCATTCATTATTATACAATTCAAGCAAAATACTTAATTGGGTAAACTTTTGATTTCAAAATAATTATGAACAAATAATTTAATGAAATGGTAACTAAACAAACGCCATATGAATATTTCTTTGAGTATTCATAAACTGCGTTTCTCTTTCGTTTGTTATTTTCAGTGCGTGAGTTAGACCACAATGCTTTGTGCACAGGGGCTGGTATTGCTGAAAATAATACGTCCTAAATAAAATACAAACTTCGTCCTCTGACATCTTTTTAAATTAGGACGTACCAACAGTGGCGGATCCAGGAATTTTGAAAGGGGGGTCCACGAATTGAAAGGGGGAGGGAGGGGGGAGGGGGGAGGGGGGGGGGGGGGACCCCCCCCCCCCCCCCCCCCCCTAGATCCGCCACTGACCAAGCAATCCCAATATTATCGGAGGACGATGATTTTTATTATTTAGGACGTATTATTTTCAGCAATACAAGCCCTGTGTGTCTATCAATATACTCGATGGCTCTTAAATAAAATATGTTACGGTCAATGAATTCCAAGTCTTTCGATTATTTGAAACGTCATTTTAGAAATGTTCTTTTAGGATATTTTTTGTGGAAACAAATTTCGAGGGGACATTCCTGTTACATGCACGTATATTTGATTGACTATTTATTATCGAGCACTCCAGTTGAAAAATATTCCTAGGATTCATATTTTAATGTCTTAAAGGAGAATATTTGTAAAAATGTATATTCTGTTATAGTAAAATATACTTTAAAAAACATATTCCCCCGAAAATAATATGGAAAGCCGTGTTTAATTACTAATTACGCGATATAACAACCGCGCCTACTGTTGCCTGTGCGCGTATGCATATTTGCCGGTAGCCTTCGGCAGGTTTAGGCTGTGACGTCAGAGATGCTCTACGGCCCGCTTTGGGTCCTTAGCGCAGTGATAGGGAAGGCATTAGAGTAGATGAAGAATCGGTTGAATACGTGGAATTCGGGTAGTTTCGGACTTGATATTGTATATTGTGCAGCGTTGGTGTGCAGTAATTCATCAAAGTCTGGACAGAAGTTTACATATTTTTAATTTTCAAGTGAAAAGACGGATGCAGCGCGGCGAAAGGTTTGAATAGTGTCAAAGAGGAAAGAAGGACCGAAAACCGTCGGAATCTGTCTCACTAAGTTCAGAGCATTTTGATCCGTTATATTAAAACAGTTTTATAAATAAGTGATTGTTAGTCTTAGAGTACTCGTAATTAACACTCCTTTATAAGGATATAACTCATAATGCCTTCTTATGGGATGTGTCATCCTCGGTTACCCAGAGTTTTATATATGCTCCTGCGGGGAGTAACAGAGCATATATAAAACCCTGGGTACCACCGAGGATGGGGATGTGTAGGCCTTAAAACTTACTACACAGTTGTATAATTATTTGTCATTGGCTAATAACTGTATTAGATTAATTTCAATTTAATATGGCCAACGTGGCAGCTCAAATGGCATTGTCAGACACACAAACAATATTTCCTGGTTATAAATCATTTGAAAACTATAGTGATATTCAACGCTAAAATGATATCTGTCGCCTATATTACACGCCACCACCCCCACTAACTAAATTCTAAATCTTGCCCCAACTTTTGAACCCTTCCTACGTCTATGTTGGATCCTGTTTTTTTAATATATTTACTAAAAATGCATTTCCACTGATTGTATATGTTCACAATATCATAACAAATGATTATTGCAAAAATAATAAGTTTCAGTGTTCAATCCTTGTGGGTGCTTGGTTTGTGTACTTGTGAATAGGAGAACACGTAACTGTCTAGCAACTCAAGTTCAAATAATTACTGTACATATGAAAATTTGCTCATATGAGCAAAATTCGCCGTATGGTCGCATTTCCACAAATGTATATTTTACTACCGTAAGCAAATTTTCACGAAGTCAGCGACGGTTGCATATGTATTTAACTATTCTAGTAACTGTTCGTCGTTTACAGAAATAGTGATTTCGCATCGGTTGAGAAAATATATTAGAGAACTTTAGAAATTCTTAATATTGTTTTTCAAATTTCTATTTATAGGATAATCTCCTTCTTGCACGCGATGAACTTCGAAATCTATCTGACTTTTCGATTTTCATTATAATTAGGGCGACAAAGTCAAACCAATGTTGACAGATTTAAATTAATGTCATTTATTTAGTTTACATCTATAACATATTAATTGACATATTTTAGAAATTCTCTATTCATATTTTAAGAGAGTTGGAATCCCATTTTCTTAGGCAGAAATTAAACACGCATGAACGCATAGTAAATTTACTTTTACTAACATGCGTATATTACTACCATAAGCAATAGTGCATATGTGCACTGCAAAGTTCGCCGTATAAACAGGGCTTTACACTACGTTATTAGAGGCTTCTAATATCGCGAGTTCCTTGTTATCGTGTTAGTCCGGTTTTCGTAACTACCAAATCTCTCACATATCTATGTGTAGATCTTACTGTGTATCTTACTTGATTACGATTGAACAGTAGTTTGTACGTTACATCTAAATAATAATAATATTTAATATCAATACGTTTTTAAAGCAAACATGATTTGAATAATCGAGAATCAAGATGGTTCATTTTGTCCTATGCAACTGGTTACTTCAGCGGTACAGTATATATACGAATAAAGCAGTATAATTTGTAGTAACATATTTTAATTAACTACATATAAGTTGTTGACACCCATGTTATCTACATGTAGACAATAACTATTTAATGTACGGCATAATCCACTTATTGTGAAATTGTAACGTTAGAGTTTGCCAGTCCCTACGTACGAATCTGTATTTCCAACTTTTTCACTGTTTACTTCTGAAAGCTCATCCTCACTTGATTCCTGGTGTTCAACTCAATGTTGATTCACAATAGGTTCATACTGATAAGAACGGAGGTTATTTATGTCAGATGGTTGAAAATCAACGCTGCCATCGCTATCCGAGAAAGCCATAACAACACTACGAACGTAGAAAATACACTGCCTCAGCGCGCGAGAGAGCATCTTTGACATCATATCACGTGACTGCTGCCAGCCTGATTAACTCTCGGGGATTTCCGGAAAACGACTCGCACCGAAAACGTTTTTTCAACGTTTCTACATAAAATGTCGCATTTTAATAATTTTTTTGACACACTTTGTCTTAAACAATACTGTTAAACATGTTAAAACAAAGTTTTTCTCTAATATTCTCCTTTAAAGGAACTGTAGCACGTTTTTTTCAAATTTCCAACAAATAAGTCGATGAGAAATAACTTTACCAATACGTAAAACACCCTTATCTCTTCGGAAAATCAGTTTAAAATGAGTGTACATAGCTCAGTAAGGTAATGGGAATCGTTTCTGTCATTGGAAATAATAATTTGTGTTCACAATAAAATGCATTTTTTGCTTTATACGCAACGCCTTTATTACTACTACATATTATTGGTTTGTGTAATAAGATGTTTTATCCTCTAAAGTAAATTTAAATGACACAAACTATCATTATAAATAGGAAATTTGAAAAAATAAATTTTGCCAAAAACGTGCTACAGCCCCTTAAAAATGACATGACAGTTGAGGCGACGCTATTTTCCATACAAGGTACCTTTAAATCCGCGAATGTTCAAACTATTTATATTGATAAGATGAGCCCCTTTATCTGTCGTAGCGAATCTAGCAACCCTTTTCTCAGACACAACCATGGACGCAATGTTATCAGTCACGTTGACAAACACAGCCAATGCAGAGTGTGTGTATCTTGTGTGTATATTGTGTGTATAAAGTGTCAGTTTCACTGTCGGCAGCCTTGTGTACAATACCAAACAGTGGTAAAGTGTACACACGGATTGAAATATCAAAGGATTTATATTTTTTTCCAAATCATTTATATGTCGACAAACCCACGTATGTGTCTCTTATATTCTGCCTCTGTGTTTGGGTATGCCTGTCTTTTATTCTTTCATTCCGTTCTCGATATCTGATTATCTCGTTCTCTATACTGTTTAAGTATGATTCTCTGTATTCGCCTGTCTTTATCTGTATTGATCTGTCTTTGTATGTGTCTGTCTGTGTCGGTCTTTATCTGTCTGTATCTTTTTGATCTATCTTTATCATTCCGTGTATGTCTTTAATTATCTGTCGATATATGTCTGTGTCGGTCTTTATCATTCCGTGTATGTCTTTAATTATCTGTCCATATATGTCTGTGTCGGTCTTTATCATTCCGTGTATGTCTTTAATTATCTGTCCATATATGTCTGTGTCGGTCTTTATCTGTCTGTCTTTATCTGTCTTGTTATGTCTGTGTCAGTCTTTATCATTCCGTGTATGTCTTTAATTATCTGTCCATATATGTCTGTGTCGGTCTTTATCTGTCTGTCTTTATCTGTCTTGATATGTCTGTGTCAGTCTCTATCTGTCTATATGTCTGTATCTGTCTTGGTATGTCTGTGTCAGTCTCTATCTGTCTATATGTCTGTATCTGTCTTGATATGTCTATGTCAGTCTCTATCTGTCTATATGTCTGTATCTGTCTTGGTATGTCTGTGTCAGTCTTGATATGTCTGTGTCAGTCTTGATAGGTCTGTGTCAGTCTTGATAGGTCTGTGTCAGTCTTGATAGGTCTGTGTCAGTCTTGATAGGTCTGTGTCAGTCTTGATAGGTCTGTGTCAGTCTTGATAGGTCTGTGTCAGTCTTGATATGTCTGTGTCAGTCTTGATAGGTCTGTGTCAGTCTTGATAGGTATGTGTCAGTCTCTATCTGTCTTGATATTTCTGTATCTGTGTTGATATGTCTGTGTCAGTCTTGATAGGTATGTGTCAGTCTCTATCTGTCTATATGTCTGTATCTGTCTTGGTATGTCTGTGTCAGTCTCTATCTGTCTATATGTCTGTATCTGTCTTGATATGTCTGTGTCAGTCTCTATCTGTCTATATGTCTTTATCTGTGTTGATATGTCTGTGTCAGTCTCTATCTGTCTATATGTCTGTATCTGTCTTGATATGTCTGTGTCAGTCTCTATCTGTCTATATGTCTGTATCTGTCTTGGTATGTCTGTGTCAGTCTCTATCTGTCTATATATCTGTATCTGTCTTGGTATGTCTGTGTCAGTCTCTATCTGTCTATATGTCTGTATCTGTCTTGATATGTCTGTGTCAGTCTCTATCTGTCTATATGTCTGTATCTGTCTTGATATGTCTGTGTCAGTCTCTATCTGTCTATATGTCTGTATCTGTCTTGGTATGTCTGTGTCAGTCTCTATCTGTCTATATGTCTGTATCTGTCTTGATATGTCTGTGTCAGTCTCTATCTGTCTATATGTCTGTATCTGTCTTGGTATGTCTGTGTCAGTCTCTATCTGTCTATATGTCTGTATCTGTCTTGATATGTCTGTGTCAGTCTCTATCTGTCTATATGTCTTTATCTGTGTTGATATGTCTGTGTCAGTCTCTATCTGTCTATATGTCTGTATCTGTCTTGATATGTCTGTGTCAGTCTCTATCTGTCTATATGTCTGTATCTGTCTTGGTATGTCTGTGTCAGTCTCTATCTGTCTATATATCTGTATCTGTCTTGGTATGTCTGTGTCAGTCTCTATCTGTCTATATGTCTGTATCTGTCTTGATATGTCTGTGTCAGTCTCTATCTGTCTATATGTCTGTATCTGTCTTGGTATGTCTGTGTCAGTCTCTATCTGTCTATATGTCTGTATCTGTCTTGATATGTCTGTGTCAGTCTCTATCTGTCTATATGTCTGTATCTGTCTTGATATGTCTGTGTCAGTCTCTATCTGTCTATATGTCTGCATCTGTCTTGATATGTCTGTGTCAGTCTCTATCTGTCTATATGTCTGTATCTGTCTTGATATGTCTGTGTCAGTCTCTATCTGTCTATATGTCTGTATCTGTCTTGATATGTCTGTGTCAGTCTCTATCTGTCTATATGTCTGTATCTGTCTTGATATGTCTGTGTCAGTCTCTATCTGTCTATATGTCTGTATCTGTCTTGGTATGTCTGTGTCAGTCTCTATCTGTCTATATGTCTGTATCTGTCTTGATATGTCTGTGTCAGTCTCTATCTGTCTATATGTCTGTATCTGTCTTGGTATGTCTGTGTCAGTCTTGATAGGTCTGTGTCAGTCTTGATAGGTCTGTGTCAGTCTTGATAGGTCTGTGTCAGTCTTGATAGGTCTGTGTCAGTCTTGATAGGTCTGTGTCAGTCTTGATAGGTCTGTGTCAGTCTTGATATGTCTGTGTCAGTCTTGATAGGTATGTGTCAGTCTTGATATGTCTGTGTCAGTCTCTATCTGTCTATATGTCTGTATCTGTCTTGATATGTCTGTATCTGTGTTGATATGTCTGTGTCAGTCTCTATCTGTCTATATGTCTGTATCTGTCTTGATATGTCTGTATCTGTCTTGATATGTCTGTGTCAGTCTCTATCTGTCTATATGTCTGTATCTGTCTTGATATGTCTGTGTCAGTCTCTATCTGTCTATATGTCTGTATCTGTCTTGGTATGTCTGTGTCAGTCTCTATCTGTCTATATATCTGTATCTGTCTTGGTATGTCTGTGTCAGTCTCTATCTGTCTATATGTCTGTATCTGTCTTGGTATGTCTGTGTCAGTCTCTATCTGTCTATATGTCTGTATCTGTCTTGATATGTCTGTGTCAGTCTCTATCTGTCTATATGTCTGTATCTGTCTTGATATGTCTGTGTCAGTCTCTATCTGTCTATATGTCTGTATCTGTCTTGATATGTCTGTGTCAGTCTCTATCTGTCTATATGTCTGTATCTGTCTTGATATGTCTGTGTCAGTCTCTATCTGTCTATATGTCTGTATCTGTCTTGATATGTCTGTGTCAGTCTCTATCTGTCTATATGTCTGTATCTGTCTTGATATGTCTGTGTCAGTCTCTATCTGTCTATATGTCTGTATCTGTCTTGGTATGTCTGTGTCAGTCTCTATCTGTCTATATGTCTGTATCTGTCTTGATATGTCTGTGTCAGTCTCTATCTGTCTATATGTCTGTATCTGTCTTGGTATGTCTGTGTCAGTCTCTATCTGTCTATATGTCTGTATCTGTCTTGTTATGTCTGTGTCAGTCTCTATCTGTCTATATGTCTGTATCTGTCTTGGTATGTCTGTGTCAGTCTCTATCTGTCTATATGTCTGTATCTGTCTTGATATGTCTGTGTCAGTCTCTATCTGTCTATATGTCTGTATCTGTCTTGATATGTCTGTGTCAGTCTCTATCTGTCTATATGTCTGTATCTGTCTTGGTATGTCAGTGTCAGTCTCTATCTGTCTATATGTCTGTATCTGTCTTGATATGTCTGTGTCAGTCTCTATCTGTCTATATGTCTGTATCTGTCTTGGTATATGTCTGTATCTGTCTTGATATGTCTGTGTCAGTCTCTATCTGTCTATATGTCTGTATCTGTCTTGGTATGTCTGTGTCAGTCTCTATCTGTCTATATGTCTGTATCTGTCTTGATGTGTCTGTGTCAGTCTATATCTGTCTATATGTCTGTATCTATCTTGTTATGTCTGTGTCAGTCTCTATCTGTCTATATGTCTGTATCTGTCTTGTTATGTCTGTGTCAATCTCTTTCTGTCTATATGTCTGTATCTGTCTTGGTATGTCTGTGTCAGTCATTATCTGTCTATATGTCTGTATCTGTCTTGATATGTCTGTGTCAGTCTCTATCTGTCTATATGTCTGTATCTGTCTTGATATGTCTGTGTCAGTCTCTATCTGTCTATATGTCTGTGTCAGTCTTGGTATGTCTGTGTCAGTCTCTATCTGTCTACATGTCTGTATCTGTCTTGTTATGTCTGTGTCCGTCTCTATCTGTCTAAATGTTTTTATCCGTATTGATGTCTGTGTCAGTCATTATCTGTCTTGATTTGTCTGTGTCTGTCTTGATATGTATGTGTCAGTCTCTATCTGTCTATATGTCTGTATCTGTACTGATGTCTGTATCAGTCTTTATCTGTCTTTATCTGCCCCAGTGTCTGTTTCTCAGTTTCCTTTCCTCTCTATTATCTGTGTCACTGTCTGTTTCTCTGTTTAACCTTCTGTTTCTCCGTATCGTTGTCTCTTCGTGCTCTTAAATAAAATATCATAAGGCATTATGGAACGGAAGCTCAATTTTAGTATTTTAATGAATATACGATCAAACGTCATAGCATGGTGATGATCGTACAGATAACAGTTTTTAAAACAGACATTTTAAAAAATCCCAATAATATAGATTAGATATTTCATTTCCAACAATTGACACTGCGGAATCGTTGGATATCACGCGCCTATGTTTATGAAGTGTAACGTTACCTTTTGAATTTATTCACGCTTATTTCAAAACTATTTATGAATACACTTTTCACTGAGAACGTGATGTAAACATGAAAAACTTTTGAAGACCAACATCTTTTATTCATGTCATCTCTATATTTCTCTGTGTACATATTACAACGGCTTATCTTACATGTTTTGATTTACTCCAATTATCGTTCTGGCTGTATAACATAAGTTATAACATGTCTTAGGAATAATAATTCGCGATGTCACCCGTGACGAAATATTATAACGAATTTATTTTACCAAATGCCGTATTTATCTTTCGCATTGTACCACAAAGTTATACCAACATCAAGCGGCATATCCCCCATACAAGGCAGCGCTCCAAATGACAAGTTCAACTATCAAAGGTCAAAGGTCAGGTTGTTCTGGAAACAGTCGTCTATGTGGTCAGTGTCCAGTCGAGGGAATTCCGCTTCGTAAGCAGTTATCACCACATAACTTGATAAATCGCATTACGTCGCCGAATAGGCACATTTACACTTAATCTGTGATTTTAGTCTTCGAGATAGGTTTTATTTTGTTTTTATTTGTTTAGTTGGTAATCACGTCGTATATATTTTTTGAGAGAATATTGATAGAAAAGACAGATATTTTGTTCAAGGGCATCCTCGGTTACCCATGGTTTTATATATGTTCCGTTTCTCTCCACTATATCACCCATGGGAAACTCTGTCAGCGAAATCTGTACTAAAATTACCAACCCTTGGCCGGCGTGACGAAGTCAGTAACCAAAGAAAATACTCAATACGATAAGACGGAAATGGTCAAGGGAGATAACCTTTGACGGATGGCTAACAAAATGACCTCGCGTGCTTTGCAACGAAGTGATATGAATTGTCATTGGCTCGCAGGTTCAAACTGCGTAGCGGTTTGATTGGCTCACGCCGGCCAAGGGCGGGTAATTTGAGTACAAATTTCTCTGATGAAGTTTCCCATGGGTGATATAGCAGAGAGAAACGGAGCATATATAAAACCCTGGGTAACCGAGGATGGTTCAAGGGTGACCTGATATGTTCCATGTGGTACGCTTTTTTAATGGCGGGGTATAAACATTTATCTCTTCGATAAATGTGCGTTGCCCGTTCAAAAGGGGTCAGATCATTAATCCATGGTCACATGAACTAATAAAAAATCGAGGTTATTACACGAGGAAGGTTAAAACATTGATGGTACATAAATGTGGTTATAGACCAAGTGAAACAGGCACAGTTGCTTGTTAAATACATTCGAGCTCATTATGCCTGAAAGTTCAGATGGGTTTATGAAATGGGCTTCTCCGTCCGTTCGTCCGTAAACTTGTGATATTTTTCGACCTCCCCCACTCCCCCCAGAATCCCGATCAATGTCTGTCCATTGTCAAACAAGAATCGGGACTTCGAGACAGTCTAACGTGATGGATTAAACCGGTCAGTCTTATCTATGACGTGACGACTTGATAAATGCTTTATTAATACTGTGTAAATATTCGTCTTGCTAACACCAATGCGTTTGTTTTTAAGGGACACCTACCTGAGTTTATACACTCGTGAAAGTATGTTTGTGTTTTTGTAATTGTGATATGTTCGGGGCGGGACAGCGCAATGGTTAGTGCGTTCGGCCTCGGATCAAGAGGTTCGTGGTTCAAATCCCGCCAGATGCTCGGCAACTCTATCTGCAGTAGAGAACTGTTCTACATGCAGTAAGGTTATGGTGCAATGCTTCATTGAATTTCAGGGTAGTAGGCCTACCACCCATGGTTCGCTAGTTGCTCGCAGGTGTCACCGCAAATTACATGACATTGCGGGCTTTCTCCCTGCCATAATACTAGCAGCCGTGATATAAATGAAAAACTCTTGAAAGCGGCGTCAAAGCCCAACTCATCTCACCTCACTTCGCAATGGTTACAGCATTTAACTTCTGCTCAAGAGGTTTGGGGTTCAAATCCCGCTAGGTAGCAGACAACATTTTTGCTTTATGTTAAGATGTTTAGGTATTTGCAACATTAAAATCTATAGTGCATTAAAAGTAGTCTTACATTCAGAGAGTCTGATAAAAAGTATTTATTCATAAAATAACACCATTTTATTAAATATTGAAAAGGAACCTTTATGAGAAATGAGAAATTTGGAAAATGGGGATGTTTTCAGAGTAAATCGTTTTAATACGTGACAAAACTCTATACGTCAAATATATGATAATTACTAGTTTCCAATTAAAATCGAGCATCGTCATTACACATGTCAAGAAATTACATGTTCCATTTATATGTACAATAGTTATATGACCTATTAAACATTATCAATCCAAATCTGCCCCAATGCCTGTTGTAAATAAGTTTTACAAATTACGTTTGACTCATGACGCGCGTCAATCGTCAATTTTTTTTTATTCTTATCAGAAATAACTACTGTTATCTTTACATCGTCACTATATTGAGTCGAATATCATCCAAATGGTAATTTTTCAGTAAAATAACACCATTTATAACTTTTAGCATATGTGACTCCAACAACACAATGAGTGCACCTTTAAATTCATGTCACTGGTATGTAAGGTGTGCAATATTATTGCAATACCAATATATTGCAATACAGAGTTGTGCAATACACGTATTCCAATACGATTTTCTTATCGCAATATATTGCACCAACAAATATTAAGTCAAATTTATTCACTTATTTTGTAAAAGGAACATTTAATGGCTTAACATCTATTAAGAAAATTATTTTAGAATTATAGAATGTGTGTTGCACTGTATTACAAATGATCTTTTTAAAGATGTTATCAAATGTGTCATGTTTAAACTGCAAATAGAAGTATAACATGTAAAAATGTAGAGTTCATTTAGCATGTTGCAATATCATTGGCACTAGTTAAAAAGGTTTCTAGAGACTTATCTCATTGTCAGAGGATCTTGCAATATATTGTGGTACGTATTGCAATACAAAAATTGAGGCAATACACAGCCCCACTGGTATGGTGTTTTTAGAGGGACATACCCGGTAATTACATAATTTACCGGTAGTCGTAAAAAATTGGTTTGAGAAGCCTTGTCTACAAGCAGTTCTGTTAAATAAATATTTGAAACATAACGTTGACTAAATTAATAAGCATATTGTATCTTTATGGACATTTTAGTCGTTTATCAATAATATTGAGGTCTACGACAATGTTCGCTACTTCCCCCATGGATATTTATTTCAGAAATATTATTTTCGAAGACGAACATTAAATTTAGTCCTTTTGCACGAACCGAATATTCGTTCACGTTCGTTCATGGAGAAACATACTCCTTAATTTATATACCATGCATGACGTATTTGTGCACATGCATATTGATTAGTTTGTCACGCTTTCATGCACGTGCGTTATAATAATTTAATTTACCGTAACTCCTTGAATCGCCTGTCGTCACAATATGTCGACTCGACCCAATTAAGTGCAAGGCTATATTTACTATTGAAGGTTAAGACTAAACTTTTGAAATCAAAAATTAATAATTACTCTTGTTTATATGAAATTTAATAATTACTCTTCCATCATCGAATATCGTGTTATAATAACTCATTATAACTGATTATGAATAACGTTTTATTACATAATTGAGAGTGATGTACTTCAATAAACCCTCTATCGAGCTACAGTGGCGATAACCTTTATCGCCACTCGTGACGTCAATAGAACAATGTTATGATGGAAGTTTATCAAGGTGGTTCATTTAAATTAGAAATCAGTCAATTTCAAGAAACACAGAAATATGATTTATCATCCAAAACTGGCTCCCACAGTAGATATCGCTTGTGTGAGATCAAGCGATATCTACATTGTAGATATCGCAACAATCAAATCGTCACAATCCTATTACATCATCAGTAAATGACATCACCCTATTGAGAACCCTGCTGCAATGTAATGACGTCACAAAGTTGATGACGTAACAATGTTATGATGCCGCAATGCTGATGACGTCACAATGCTATTACATCACTGAGCTCACTGCTGAAGAAGTCAAACGGCAGTTTTGTGTTGCAGATATGTTCATTGTTTTGCTAATAATTATTGAAGAATGATTTTGAATGGTTAATAAAATTTCACCCTCAGCAAGCCTCGGATATTTGTTACTTTATTCAACTCGTGTTGATATATTTGATATCAGAAGACACTTGGGTGAGATTATCTATATAATTAGAATTTATTATATGACGGGCAATGAAATACTGGGATTTATCAGTGAATTGTAACATGATTTCGGTGTATGCTTGATTCTGATTGGTTGATTTGACTATGTTGAATGACAATGAATACCCGCAAATTACTTGGGGCGAATCACGGCGAACAAATACATCCGTATACACCGTTCACAAGATCCCGCCCGACTCACATTTTTAATTTTCTATTTCTCTTAATATGTGCCCCTTATTCAAATTTAACAGGTAGCGTTGTCATTTTCTAACGTGTGTATAGCAGTATAGGTAACAAATAACTCTCAAAATTAATTAGTTTCAAGTAACTAAAATGTTTTCAACTAGTAAGATTTGTCCAAGTTTGACGCCTTCTTTCATGCGGTTGTGTTTACCGAATGCCGTTGCCATGGCAAATCGCCGCGCGAGACCATTGTTTTATGACGTCAAATTATATCAGTCACCGTTCGCAGTGAAAATATAAGTTATTTTCACTGTAACTTGATAGACAGTTCATTTCACTGATTTCACAGGAGATATCGCTTGTATGAGATCAATTGATATCTCCTAGGATATGTCGTTTTGACAGTAGATTGTGAACAATGCCCTGTTGGCGTCAGCTACATGACATCACAATGATTTTGTATCATCAAGTAATGACATCACAATTCTATGACGTCATAATCATGATGACGTCACAGTGATATGACATCACAGCACTGGAAGCCAAATGGCAGTTTTGTGTCTAGATATGTTCATTTTTCATTAAAAACTAATAAAGAATGATTTTGGATGATGATAAGAATCTCACCCTCGTATCTTCTCATATCAAGTATATAAACACTTTTTGATAAAAGTCAAAATATCTTCGGCAAGCCTCGGATATGTGTAACTTTTATCAACTCGTGTTGAAATATTTGATATCAGAAGACACTAGTACTTGGGTGAGATTCTATATTTATTATATGATTGCAGGTGAAATACCGGAATCTATCAATGAAAATAAGCCGTGTTATCAGTCACTAGTGAAAATAACAATGGAACGTGTTATCAGTCACTAGTGACTGATATAACAATGACCTGACGTCATAAAACAATGCTCCGACGTCATGACACGTTCGTGACGTCACATTGTTGCTGAGGCGACAGGCTCATTCTGGAGCCGACGTAACGTAAATGCAAGTCGATTTCGGTGAATATGCTAGGATTGGGTCATATAATAAATATAAAATTTGTCTTTCCTTGACAAATACCATGTTTATCTCGTGAAAATATAACCTTTCTACCTCACTCGATGAGATAAACATGGTATTAGTCAAGAAAAGCCAAATATCCTCTAAATATTTGATCAATAAAAATGATATACATAAATATGAGACATTATAAACATGAATTTACTTTATATGAAATTATATCCACTATCCCTTCTTGTTAATAATTTCTCTTTTTACAAGTCAAAATGTCTTTTAATCTAAAAGCCATAAGTTTTACAATAAAGATTAACAACAGAGATCGTCAAATAGTTCTCATCTGTGACGTTGCTAACGAAAAAGCATGCAGAATAGCTGCTATTCAAGTGAAACTGTCCATAAATAAAACATGACGTCATTCATATACCACCAGTTATCTCCCTTAGTATAGGGACTCAGCACCTGCGATCTTGTGAATTATCCAGGCTAAACACTCGTTTCCATTGTTTTTCACCAGTCTGCGTCCGTGAACCACAATCGGTTCGACAAAACGAAGATGGCATTGCTTCAATCGATTCATACTACGAACGAGAAGGGATGCATTGTGGCAGATAAAGATTATGCGTTTACAGATACTTGTTAATTGCTTATTATCGACACCGCGGATCTTCAGCTGTGCATTGTTATATGGAGTTATATTTATCGACTGACAGCCGAAGTTTCGTATTAATTCTTGCATAACATCGAATGAATGTTTTTTTTACACTTGGTGTCATTTTAACCATGAAACGGCGCATTGACACGCGACTGGCGTTGGATCGCTGGTATATTTTAAATTAAATGGTTGAATAATTCGATGATTTTTTTTTATAGCTTTAGGAAATATACACAGGATATAAGGGATTCTCAGTTTCCTGTGAATTAATTAGTCTTAGTCATATATCGGATCATTGCACATCATTGCTTAGCGCATGGGCATTGACTCGGTAGTACAGGAAACAGTAAAGGAGATGCGGCAAGGCTTAAATTAGCCAGTGATGGAGATTGGTGTAAGTAATGCCTACGCTTCGTAATAAGGAACAATAGTCTAGCGTAGTGTTCAAATTTTAATTGTTCAATTCACGTTACCATTTCATCACATTTTGGGGGCGGAAACTCTGAAAGTAAATATAGCTTCGGGAGATTTAGTTTAGGTTTAGGGCGAATTACAGATTAAAATAGTATAAAGACAGTGTACAGGCTGTGAATGAGACGCTCTCTTGCCGTCAAAGATGCAAACTGCATGCACCGATAGAAAAAGTGTTTATCTTAAATGCCTATCTCGTTAGTGTATGTTGTGCCCAGCAACAGACGCATGTATGATTACCTCCATAGAACCCCCCCCCCCCCCCCCCCCCCCCCCCCCCCCCTTTGTAGCACGTCGTTCTTACTGAAATAAAGTGCTCTCACGAAGGAGAAAAAGTGTTAACAATTGCTGAATAACACAACTCAACCAATAAAAAGAGTTCTAAAACGAATGTACATGGTTCGGTTAAACCACAGCGACCATTTTAAGACGGTCAACCATCTTGCTTTCTGAACTCTCAAAATCGCATGAGACCTACAAATCTACCCCTCACACTACAATGAAGAGGCCCCCAACATTATACGTCGTATTTTTTCTCTCTATCAATACGGTTACTCGTTTTCTACAGATTATTGGGTCGTGTAATAAGATGTTTTACTCTCTAACGTAACACTACATTGTATAAACTTTAAAGGGGCAGTAGCACGTTTTTTGCAAATTTTATTTTTTCAAATTTCCAATTTAAAATGATGGCTTATGACATTTATATTTAGTTTAGAGGTTAAACCACTTTATTACACAAACCAATTATCCAAAGTGGTAAAACCAGTGTTGCGTATTAAGCAAAAATTGCATGGCGGCCATTTTATTGTGAACACATTTTATTATTTCGAATGACAAAAACGATTCCCATGGCTTTTCAGAACCATGTAAACTCATTTTAAAACTTGATTTTCTGAAGAGGGAAGGGTATTTTACTGTTGATGACATTATTTTTCAAATTCATTTTATCGACTTATTTCAGCGAAAAAACGTGTTACTGCCCCTTTAATAATAAATGTAAATTGTATTAAGACGTTTTACCCTCTAACGTATACAAGTGCTACGGTGCCTTTAACATCAACAATGGCTTTCTTCTCTGGACGCAGTATTGAGCTGGAATTGTATACCCCCTAGAGACATGGGACGATCAATTGCATTAGCTGTATCGTTCAAACTAGGAAAATACCGCATCTTGAGAGAGCGGTACACAATCCAACAATATTTCATTGAAATGCGAACAATATAAACTGAAGTACAAAAGAAAGTACACACCTCAGTTGGTTTAGATTAATTCAAATATTTTTAAAAATGCATTTGATTATTGCATGATACAATAACACATATCTGCAGCAGATTGAATGCGTTTAGTTAGAATATCTTTGTTCAGTGTAGACAGCGGCAAAAAATGACATTAACACCAATATGACCCCTACCATGTATAAGATGTTGTAAATGTTTGCAGAACGAGGCACATTTATTAATGTTCACGAAGAAGAAGCCTTTAATGTCGATGAACAGTTGTGTTTTATCCAAAATATTTTTTGAAAAATGAATGCATTCAAAATATCATTTCTTTCAAAGAAATTTCAAAACCACGGAGAAGTTTTCCTTGTCCGATGACTAAAAGCCTGCACTTTCAGTTTTAGAGTATACGGCGGTGAATTTGTTATTGCAAATCATACGTTTGATAAAACCAACTGAGGTGTGTACTTTCTTTTTTACTCTAGTTTATGTATAATATAGAATATGTTTTTCTTGGTTTTTTTTTACACATGTCTATCAACCTACATGAAGATGTCTAATATGTTCACTGTAACCAGTGACTGATATAATATATATATATATATATATAATTACTCAAAGGTAAATGTTAAAGAGTTTGACGTTATAAAACGATGGTCTGACGTAACGAATTAAGATATGTTTATCTCGTAGAGTGAGGTAGAAAAATTAGACATTGCACGAGTGGTATTTGTAAACAGGAATATCCTCTCTAATTTAGTTTCCACAAAAAATACCCCAATAGAACGCTCCTTTGTAAGCAGATATCCTCTAATTAACAATGAAAATAAACCGTGTTATAAGTCACTGCAATCAGGGACCTTATAACTGTATTATATATAAGGTCCCTGATGTAATGTATTGCAATAAAAAAACCTTGATGAAACATACTTTAGATAAAAAGGATAAGTTCAATTAAGTATAGTACAAAGATAACGTACAAACGTGAGTCTTAAAATAGCCTTTCGGACCATTTTATGAAGAAGAAGTTACCGTTATGACAAAATACCACAAAAGAAATAAACACGAGGTCAACAAACAACAAATGAAAAGATTGACGCACTGTTGAACAGTTACAACTATTTAGAATTAAATACAACATTATCAATAAATAGATACACATGGAAACACCGACCTGTATGCAAAAGTGAATATCCAATACACTGTACGATATTGTCTCACAATGTGGAACAAAAGGATGCACTACTCGTGATGTAAGAAGAGCATGCACAGGCGAATACATCTCATATCAACCGGGTTATTACTATGACGTAATCACTCCCACTCCCCCGCAATGTCGGCGAACATCAAAGACTGATATTGACATCTATAACAGGCCGAGGTCACAAACCTGCGTCTGTAGGTCAGTGGAACGATTTCAGCGATTTTCAGGTCACAGGCGGGGAATTTCGCTTCCAACTATTTTTGGGTCACTTTGTGAGTTTCCTACGTATTCTAGGTCAGTGGTAGTGTTGTTTACAAGTGAAACGTCAGATTGACAGCTCGAATATAAACAAACGCTTCTCGCGGGAAACTAGCGGAATCCCCGTGCTCTGCGTGCGCCGTTATGTAATGGACAGCAGATGAATGAATTCGCCGTTATGGCTTTTGGGTGAGTGTTGCATTATTGATGTTTTTGGTTTTGCTGTTCGAGTTTATAATTTACTTAACGATTTTAATTCTAGTACAATGATTATATCAAAGATCATCGGACATATGTTTATGTTATTGTTGTTAACTTCCTTTCGTACTCATTTACGTATTACCATTTCGTGAATTTATTTGTTTTTAAAATTTATTTGGATTTGTGTTTTTCATAGATTTAAGAGAGGTGCATGTCAAAGATTTAAATTTGAAAACTTGCACACATTTTCTTCAAGAATACAGGGACTCTCTCTCTCTCTCTCTCTCTCTCTCTCTCTCTCTCTCTATATATATATATATATATATATATATATACTAATTCTAATTAGAGAGCCACTGAAGGATGAAAACATATAACATGGAAAAGAATAATAAATGTTCAGTCCTATATGAACAGTCATATCCTATTATTCATATGAGTTGCGTCTATGAAAACCATAATATAGAATTAATGAGTTGCGATTGATTTAATTATGATGGTGGAACCAATATATTCAGAAGTGATATATTTAATCGAAAATGTTTTAAAAAACATTAAACATTTATTTTTACATTATGTTAGTAATTCTTTCCAGACGTTTGTTTATTAATGATGTATCTAAAACAACAAGTGCAACAAACAATAAACATAAACGCGAGAGCTGAAAACTCGTGTATATTACACAAGTGTCGATTTCACGTTACAAGATAAATGAAGTTTACTCTCGCTAAGCAACGTTGCATTAGACGGGAATTCACGAGAGTGTCAAATATAATTTCCTTGCCTGCTTCATCGTTGTATTTCTTAAATACCATTTCCTCGAGGAGAACAATGAATTTGTTTGTGTTACAAATCATTTAATGAAATTGACCAAATTTCTCAGTCCACGTGTTTTTGTAACTTTTCAAAATTTTGCTTTGAAATAAATATATAAAATATATAATTTTCGATTGTAAAATTAGAATTAGAATTGGAAATTGCAATGTTTTCCAAATTAAATTTATATTCTTATCTCATCAAATATCCTCTTGTGTATTCTTAACAGATGTCCTCACTAAAACACTTATCTAGATCCACCTGTTTTCTTCACACTTGAAATTTATTTTTATCAATTATGATCATGTTTTTACCTAAATTAATTTTGGGATTTTTTAAAAATTGAATTAATTAGCATCATTTGAAATACACACAATTTTGAAAGATTACATAATATGATTCAAATTAGGAAACACGCGAATATACACGATTTCAGCGTATTTATGAATATGCATGAAATTGTCGTTCCCCATTATTATTCATTGCAATGGAAAAGTTGGGAAATTGGGGGAAATTTTTATTTGGCAAGGAAAGGACAAAATTTTATGCGTAACACATGCCGATGTCTTGGGTTGCCGCTTTACCCCGAGAAACAAAAACTGTTTGTGGTGCAGGCGCGGATAGCTTTTCTCATTTTTTCTTACTTCGTGAAAAATTAAATGTCTTGCCATGCAATGGGGAAACCTCACTTGCCGCGACACCTAGCGGTGGAGACCTGAAAAGTAGGTCGGGCAACCCGGTCTTCATACGCGTATTTGACCTAATATAGTTCGCAGTATTTTCTCTTTTACGTGAACTATATTAGAACAAATAATTACCAAACATGCCATAGAAGACATCAATCATTTAGATTCTAGTTTCCTCGTTATATATTTAAGGGTGTCACACCCGTTAAGAAATAAAAGCGCATGTATATGAAGTGAAGCGGCTTCACTGCGAAGAAGTAGTTCGAGTTATTTTTATCTCTAACCCGATGCTGTTTTGACTCTAATTATTGCTTTAGTTCGGGGAGATTTAAGAAAATTATACGAATGCTGAGTTAAAAGAATGTCAACTAATATGAAAGGTGAGTTGTTTAAGCGATCGCTGAAAAGCCTGTAACTTTCCAAAGTCAACAAGTTGCCTCACTCGCTGCCTACGTGTTGGGGAAAATGGCGCTAAAATGCATGCGATATCCCGCACAACCGAGCCTTTTGCGCTGCAATTGCTGTTTAATCCATGATGCTTATGTCATGACAGTAAGACGCGCAGTTAGGTTGTTCAATGTATAATGCAGATTTTATGTGATTTTGACGAAATCGGCTAAAACCAATATTTTATTCACCACGGTAGTAGAGGGGGGCGAATGCCACTTGCTATGTTGGCAATAGTTTTGACACACCCCCAATTTGCAACATTCAGCAAACTACAGCGATTCGGGATTTCGATTCATGTGGTGTTGATTTACTGTATTTACGCCACGGTCATATATCGTACTTGTGTCTGTAACTTTCCAACAGTACAGTGCACCCCTATCTAACCATATGATCCGTCTCCAAGGTTTATTTACATAGATAGTCGTGGAGGTTTGAACTTTGATTTCGACCTTAGTGGACTGTGCCAAATGCATGTTAAGGGGAGATAGGATGGTGTTTTTACGAAATCGATAAATCATTTGTGATTTTTTTTTCGATGTTGAGACTGGCTATATATTTAATGAAGCATTCGGATAATACCACATCATGTTTCTATCTTGAACGTATGTAGTCCTAACATGTGGCTATGAGATTACGGATTCGCGATACACAGCTCGGGATGTGGTCACGTGACTAGATAACAACTATAGTCTGTTTCAATATCATAGCGGTTAATCATTGATTAGGTGTTATAGTTACTCGCTCTTTTTAAATTTATGATGAATTGGTAGGATTAATTGCTGAAATGACATCTATTTCCGCCAATGTCACTTTATTTTCAAGAATAAGTTAATACACTGTTCAGTTGGATTTATTTTTTAGTTTTGAATTTTGAAATAGGATATAAGTTAAGAGCTAAAAAATGCTTGCTCAGTAATACAATATGCTCAATGAATTCATGTTTCCCGACTGCCATCTAGTTATATGACAATTGAAAATTGTGCTGCAAAAAGTGGGAATAGTTTTTTTTGTTTAAATATTTTTGTGAGGTTTTATTTTGCCTTTGGTTTTAATTTAGAATATGTCTTTATTCAACATGACCAATTAATTGTTTGAATTTTATTTTGAAAATACTTCTGTAGTGAACAACATTATTTGAACTTGTTAGTTAGTAAGAGATTTACATCTTAAAAAAATTACAAATTTGCAAACTCTAGTAAAGATATTTTCTTTTCTTAGAGAAATGAAGATCTGCTATGAAAGGATAAATCTAAATTGAAATAAAATATGTTTGAAATTGATGTAACAAATTGTAATTGATACAACTGCCACCCTAACAGAACTCACGAATGTGAACAACTTGTGGAGTATCATCGTTGACCTATTCAGAGAAAGGGAAAAGAGAATATACGCCAGAGCTAACTAGCATATATGCATAATCTATCTCTATAATAATAAATAGATGTTATTTTACAAACTATTTTTATTCATAAATTAGTTCAGGAATAGGCAAAATAGACTGTTATTTCAGCTTTATGAACTTTAAAAAACCTGTTACAATGAATTTGCAGAATCTCATGAATAAAATCACAGATCTGTGTGCAGTTTAACATTTCTATTTAGATCAAAAGCCTTTGAGAACTCAAAATGCAGAGCATTACTGAAAAAGATGAAATTTGAAAATAAAATCTTTGATCATCTATTGTAGATTCAGCAACTATTCACTTGTAATACCAGGGTTCGAAATTAGCACTAGTCCGGTAGCCCATGGCTTGTGAAAAAGAACCTGGGCTATTAGAGTGTAAAAACTGGTAGTCCACAGGACTAGTTAAAATTTGAGGTGAAATGATCATGGAGATGTATTTGGCTAGCTGGAATAAGTCTGGACTAGTACTTTTAGAAATGCGCTAGTCCAAATGGCTACTGCATTGAAAAGGTTAATTTCGACCCCTGAATACAATTCAACAGACGTTTTTGTACATTATTGATTAAAAGTAGAACTCTGTATTACCCAATACTTCACATTGTAATATATTGCATAACATACAACTTGTGTCACATTACATATTGCAATTATTTATATTGAGTGAACTTTACATTCAACTTTTATACTTCTGTTTGCAGTTTAAACATTACACTTTTGGTAAAAAGCCTTTCAAATGTTCTGAAATATAGACCACGAGTCAAACTGATAGTTAATTTTGATAGCATATATTTAGAAAACATTTGTAATACAGTTGAACACATATTCTTGGACACCAAAATAATTGTGTAACATGTTAACCTGGTAACTATGCCCAAAAAAAAGATATATGAAGAAATTTCACTAAAAAAAATGTTGGTGCAATATAAAATTTGTATTGCACAATTTGTATACACTATATTGGTATTGCGATAATATTGATCAACCGTAATACTTTTAATTTATTATGCACATATATTTCACTTACCAGTTAATTCTTTAGGTGTGATACAGGGTTCGTACAAGCCTGGAAAAAGCCTGGAATTTGGGCACTTGGCCTTAAAAAGCCTTAAAAAGTTAATTTAGCCTTAAAAAGCCTGAAAAATGACTAAAAAGTCTGAAAAACTACTTAAAAACCTTAAATTTAGTACTGTCTCATGGATTTTTTCAAATTTTATGTATGTGTGTCTGATGCAAAAAAGTAACTTCTGTACATTCAGAAATCATCATGAATTTCTGTTGTTTCAGAATATATACACGGTCTATTGCGCATACTCAGTTACTTCGTGTGGCTTCGCTTCTTATGATTATTAGCATTAATTTTGTCAAGAAAAGCCTTTAAAAAGCCTTAAATATGGATCTTGAAATTCTGTATGAACCCTGTGATATATTGCTAAATGATTAAATCAAATTGCAATACTTGTATTGCACAATCTGTATCATATATACCAATATCAGGGGTTAAAAAATTTGAACGGCCGAGGTCACTGACTTACAAATTTTATCTTTGACTAGCGTAAAAAAAATGCCCAAAAGTCTTGCCTCTTCTTCAAAACAATTAACTACCAAAGCTAACTCTGTGACTTGGTGGAAAGACTTCTGAAATATACTACCTGGTAGGGGTGTAACAATACATCGAACTATTATATGATTGCAGGTGAAATACCGGGATCTATCAATGAAAATAAACCATGTTATCAGTCACTAGTGAAAATAACAATTGAACGTGTTATCAGTCACTAGTGACTGATATAACAATGACCTGATGTCATAAAACAATGCTCCTACGTCATGACAAGTTCATAACGTCACATTGTTGCTGAGGCGACAGGTTCATTCTGGAGCCGACTTAACGTAAATGCAAGTCTATTTCGGTGAATACGCAAATATTTGTTCATATTATAATAAATAGAAAATTTGTCTTTTCTTGACAAAAACCATGTTTATCTCATCTCGCCACTCGTGAAAATGTAACCTTTCTACCTCACTCGATGAGATAAACATTGTATTAGTCAAGTCAAGCCAAATATCCTCTAACTATCGATGCATCGCAATATTTGGCTTGGCAATAGTACTATATCGATAGTATATACAAAAAGACTATCGCTATCGCAATAGTAAGGTTAACTATCGATACTATCGAAACTATTAAATTTCCCTTAATTATGAATGATTTACACAAGCCTCATTGCATTTAATTCAAGATTTTTCATTTTAGAATATCAAAAGAGAAGAACTAGAGATAGGATATAGCAAAATGACAAAAAGTCATATCATTTCTTTACTGATTTTGGTTCCATAGTCCTTTCATCAATTAAACATTTCTACTAAAACCTATAAGAAACTAAGCTGATTATTGCGTATTCGTACAAAAAAAACTATCGCAATAGTTATTGCAATAGTGAGTTACAATAGTCTATCGCTATCGCAATAGTAAGTGGCAATAGACTATCACTATCGCAATAGTCTCTTTGGGTCAATAGTCACCCCTACTGCCGGGTAATATTACACTGGGCCTAAGGGGGCGGGTTAGCCCATTGGTTAGCACGTTCTGATCTAGAGCTTCAGGGTTCGAATCCCGCCAGGGGCTCGGCAACTTTGTCTGCAGTAGAGAACTGTTCTACACGCAGTAAGGTTTGGGTGCAATGCTACACTGAATTTCAGCGTAGTACCACCCATGGTTCGCTAGTTCCAGCCGTTGCTTGCAGGTTTCACTGCAAAGCATAGTCACATGGTGTTGCGGGCTTTCTCCCTGCAATAATAATAGCAGCCGTGATATAAGTGAAATACTTTTGAAAGCGGCGTTAAACCCAACCTCACCTCACCTTAAATCAAGATCTCTGTTTTGTAAGATATGTGTTCATCGCACAGTTGAAGGGACTCCTTTCTCTACTTCATGGTTTTCATTTATTGTAAAAAAATCCAAACCATGACTAACTGACATTGAAAATTATTATCCCCCACCGCGCGTTTAGCGCGAAGCTGGGGATATAGTATTCGGCTGCGTCCGTCCGTCCGTACGTACGTACGAAATGGAATAACTCAAATACTATTCACTGGATTCTTTTCATATTTTGCATATGGGTTCATCATGGGAAGAGTAATGTTCTTACATAGGTTTGTGACCTTGACCTTCATTTCAAGGTCACAACAAGACTTTGTTATTTTACCCTTGTCAGCGGGATATCTCATTAACCATTCTCTGGATTCTCTTCATATTTTACACATAGCTTCTCCAAGGAAAGACGACGGGCTGATTAGATTTTGGTGACCTTGACATTATTTTCAAGGTCACAGCGGAACTTTGAATTTTTCGACATGTTAATGTACATGTAAAGCTTGTCAGCGGGATATCTCAAGAACCATTTACTGGAATTCCATCATTTCTTACACAAAGCACCTGCTAGGGAAGACGACGGGCTGATTAGATTTTGGTGACCTTGACATTATCTTCAAGGTCACAGCGGAACTTTGAATTTTTCGACATGTTAATGTACATGTAAAGCTTGTCAGCGGGATATCTCAAGAACCATTCACCGGAATTCCATCATTTCTTACACAAAGCACCTTCTAGGGAAGACAACGGGCTGATTAGATTTTGGTGACCTTGACATTATTTTCAAGGTCACAGTGGAACTTTGAATTTTTCGACATGTTAATGTACATGTAAAGGTTGTCAGCAGAATATCTCAAGAACCATTCACCGGAATTTCATCATATCTTACACAAAGCAAAAGGACTGATTAGATTATGGTGACCTTGACATTATTCTCAAGGTCACAGTGGAATTTTAAATTTTTCGACATGTTAATGTACATGTAAAGGTTGTCAGCGGGATATCTCAAGAACCATTCACCGGAATTCCATCATATCTTACATAATGCACCTCCTAGGAAAGACAAAGGGCTGATTAGATTTGATGACCTTGACATTTTTGTCAAGGTCACAGTGGAGCTTTGACTTTTTTGACATGTTTGACAGTCGATTTTGCTGATCTTGACATTATTTTTAAATTTTGAAGTATTAATTTTCGGCGGGGGATCATGTCACCTTAGTGACAACTACTTGTTTTAAACCCCTTTCTACTTTATTACTTATTATTTTTGCATGCGGATGTTAAAGATGAAATGAAATGCCTTCAACAATTTAGATTCGTAATCTTGACGAAGATTTTTCCCCTTCTTCACCACGCCACGTTTCATTCCCCTCAGATTTCTAAGGATATGTAATTAATAAATAACTCACAATTTAATTTACGTAACAGTTTCATTGACAAATGATTTCCCTCATCTTTACCATTCCAACTTTCCCCTCAGATTTGAGGTCGTTTAGCATTTAACGATTACAATGAAATGTTATTAACCAACAACTCGGGATTTAATTTCATTTACAGTTTAAATTATCAAATGCTCTTTGTGATCTTTTCCATTCCAACCCCCCCGGGAAAATCATTTCACTTGCTGTGATTACAATGAAGAATTATTAATGAACAATTCACAATTAAATTTCATTTACAGATCAACAAATGCTTTTCCTGATCTTTACCATTCCAACTTTTCCCCCTCAGATTTAAAGTCATTTGGCATGCAGCGATTAAAATGAAACATAATTAACAAATAATTTACGATTAAATTTCGGCCTCACAAATCATTTTCCTCCTCTGTACCATTCCAACTTTTTCCCCCTAAGGTAAATTTTTGGTCAAATGCGATCACTTGAACTGTCATCAAGCAGCCATTTTAATGTGAACACCTTAGAATTGTCGCTATTTGGGAAATGGTTTCTAATGGCTTAACCAATTTGTCTAAACCATGTAGATTTGTATTATTTAGTCAATGCTAACACATATTTACAATTTTGTAAGAGCACTTTATTTCAGAAAGAACGGCATGCTACAGAGCCTTTAAGATGAAACTCAATTAACAAATAACTCATGGTTAAATTTCATTTACGGTTTCACTAACAAAAGGGGGCGGGATAGCGCAGTGGTTAGCGCGTTCGGCTTCGGATCAAGAGGTCCGGGGTTCGAATCCCGCCAGGGGCACAGCAACTTTGTCTGCAGTAGAGAACTGTTCTACACGCAGTCAGGTTTGGCTGCAATGCTACACTGAATTTCAGTGCAGTACCACCCATGGTTCGCTAGTTCCAGTCGATGCTTGCAGGTTTCACCGCAGTGCATAGCCACATGGCGTTGCAGGCTTTCTCCTTGCCATAATACTAGCAGCCGCGATGTAAGTGAAATACTCTTGAAAGAGGCGTTAAACCCCAACTCACTCACTAACAAAAAGTTTCACAAATTAAATTTCAGTCTTCACAAATGCTTTTCCTCGTTTTAACCATTCCAACTTTTCCCCTCAGATTTAAAGTCATTTGGCATGCAGCGATTAAAATGAAACACCATTAACAAATAATTTACGATTAAATTTCAGCCTCACAAATCATTTTCCTCATCTTGACCATTCCAACTTTTTGTTTCCCCTCAGATACGGAGACAATACCCACCACAATCCCAGAAGCCACCTCCCTACAAAACGACGTTCCTGTCGAAAATTACAACACCTGGGTCCCGCCCCCGACTAAATCATCTTCGTCAGGCCGATTCGGTAAGCCCCTTTTTACTATACGCATCCCAGGTCTCCAAATTCGCAAATGTGTATCGTATGTATTGAAAAATTCCTTCTTCAGGGAGATAAGACCTTGAAGATTTTCTGCTTGTATTTTCAGTGTTACTCTAATTGACCCTGTTATTTTTAGGTTTGACCAATCAGGGATTGGGAAAGGTTGGGGCCCTGGGCCATTTTGCACATTGCATGAAAAAATGGCCCATTAAAATTTGAAATTTTACTATTGCCGCAAAGGGGGATTTAAAGGCCCATTTAAAATTCCTAAAATGACTAAAAGCCCCCAAAAATGGCCCATTGTCAAAGGTGTCTTTCCCAATCCCTGACCAATACACACGATAACCTCATTCTCGGTTACCCAGGTTTTTATATATGCTCCGTTACTCTCCACTATATCACTTCTCGGGCACTCCGTGAAATCTTTACTCAAATTACCTGCCCTTGGTTGGCAAAATTAATCAGTAACCAATGAAAATGCTTGATAGAATTCAAAGTTTTTCAATTTCAAACCTTTCGCACATATCTGGGCTATGTTTAATGAATTACCAAAGAGAGCTGTTTTATGAATTTTCATTGGCTCGCAGGTACAAGCTGCGTAGCAATTTCATTGGCTCACACTGGCAAAGGGCGGGTAATTTGAGTACAGCTTTCTCTGATGGAATGTCCCAGGGGTGATATATTTGAGAGTAACAGAGAATATATAAAACCCTGGGTAACCGAGGATGGAGATAACCTCTGATAACTGACAAACATTTCTGGGAATAACATAAACACCTTGCCATTTGACATAAACCAGATTTAGCGTGGTAGTTTAAAGGTAGGGTTCTGTCGCCATCTTGCATTACGTGAAATGAAAACGCACAATATTGCAACTTTTTGATAACTGAAGGCATACACTGATTTACATAGTAACACATAACATGCAATGAAACTAATAAACAATTTGCTGTAATGCTGTAGCAAAGTTTTCCCGACTCGCAGCGCCGATGAATGGCTAAAGTTCTCATTGTTTTATTTTTCAACAAATGTGCACTTCTGTTCATCAAGTTGTGAAATATAAGGTCATCAAAATATGACCTTCATTAGTATATTTCAATTTCACTGTGTTTTTATCAGGTATTAATAACATATATTTGTAAACAGGAATATCCTCCCGAATTTCGTTTCAACAAAAAATAGCCTGATAGAATCCTCCTTTTAAAGGGGCAGTAGCACGTTTTTCTGGTGAAATTAGTCGATGAAATGTAATTGAAAAATAATGTCACCAACAGTAAAACACCCTTCTCTCTACAGAAAATCAAGCTAAAATATGAGTGTACATGGTTCCATAAAGCCATGGGAAACGTTTTTTGTCATTAGAAATAATAAATTGTGATCACAATAAAATGGCAGCCATGCAATTTTTGCTTTATACACAACATTGTTATTACCACTACGGAAAATTGGTTTGTGAAATAAGATGTTTTACCCTCTAAAGTAACTATGAATGATATAAACTATCATTATAAATGGGAAATTTGAAAAAATAAAATTTGCAAAAAACGTGTTATTGCTCCTTTAACTTTCTTTTGCACTTGTGACTTGTGTCAATGTAAAGCCCCCCTGAGCAGCGTTCAGTTGAATAACAGGTGCTATACAAATGTATTATTATTATATTTTAAACCAGTCGTCGATTAGAAGTGGTAGAGAGATGTTTCTTTCTTAAAATAAGATATTAACTTTAATATCTCGTCTTAAAATAATTTTAAATTTCTGCTCACAGATATTTAGTTATGGCATATGCACGTGCTACTGCCCCTTTAAGTGCCTTGACATCTAAACAAAAATATATCATCAACATTCTAGTTTCATTCAGTGATCAGTAGCGAGTCTACAGCAAAACAAAGAGTTATTTGGCTTAGGGAATCAAGCTATTGTAGTGGGGTAGCGGATAAAAAGTCTCTGATAGAGCAGAATGCAAATTACTTATTTTCCTTTTCTGAGGCTGTCATTCTTGTAGCCTAAAAAAACCTGTTATCATGTCATTTATCACATTTTTGGCCAGAATTGAAGAAAGGAAAATTTGTCTAATGAAATTACATTCAGTGGCACGCACTTATCAAGAAGATGCCTTTGATTTGAAATTGCTTTGACTTCTGTTGCTATGACAATTAACTCGGATATGTTGTAAATAAGATATTTTTCTACTTTTTAAGCGATTGTTTATTTATACATTTTGAGAAATAGTTTGATACTAAACAGTTACCTGCCCTTCAAGCCCTTGCATTGATATTTTTTTATTTTTTTTCACAGTTTGTTAAATTTGTGACTTTTGAGTAATGTTCAAGGTCACAGCAAACATTTAAACCACAGGGGCATGTATCGCTTAGAAATAGCATGAGAAACATTTTCAAATGACCTAATAACTTCTCTTGATTTAGGACATTGAGGCTGATCAATAATTTTAATGTTATTTCTACATATTTTTTGTTTTCTTTTACATGATAAATGTGTAAAATAAATGTTTAGTGCCATTGATCGATTGAACTGACTATGTCCATTCAAAACTTCCTGTTTCGGTCATCATGGTTGATTTGCAGACATTTCATTCATCATGATATGAAAATTAACGTTGATATGTTGTAGATGAAAGATATTTCTCGTGATTGATGTCATTTATATATATTGAGGAACAATTTGATACTAGAAACACATGCTCAATGGCTCTTTTATGCAAGTGCATTGATATTCATGGGTTGTTTTTGTTGAAAAACTGTCCTTGTTAAATTTTGGTTAATTTTTAAAGTGACAGCAAGGTACTATTAGAACATGGCAGAAATACTTAAGACAGACTTCTCGTTTAAATAAAGGTAGAATAATAGTAAAGTTTTGTTATGTTGTAAATATTGCATAGTGTTAGTAGACGAGCAATAAGCTGTGCTTTAAAGGCAATAAGCTGTACTTTAAAGGGAGAGTTCTATCAGGGCATTTTTTTTGTGGAAACAAAATCCATGGGGACATTTCTGTTTATATATATATTTTATGAATACATGATTATAACACAATCCTGTTGAAACATTACTGAGGGTAAAGTTTTGAAGACTTAGATTAGACAATTTGGCAAAGAATAGCGCATATAAAAAAATGAAAACAAGGAGAACTGAAGCCATTGATTAGTGTAAGAACTGAAAGCTTTGCTACGGCATAGTAAACATTGTTTAACAGTTCAATAAAACATATTTTGTTAATTTGTGGATATTGTCAATGTGTATGTTTTCTTATCAAATAGTTATGCAATTAGTAAAAATACAGCGTTTTTCGATGAAATGCACGAAAAGCAAACTGGCGGATACTCCAGAATTCTCACTTTACTTTGTTTTATTTAAAATTGTATTTCAAACTCTTTAAGCATCTGTGTTGTAATTTTCGTGCATGGATGATTTAATGAAAAAACAGTATTCTGTAACGTATAGATTTATTTTCCTTTAAGTTATACCAGATTCAGAATTTCTGCCTTCGTGCCTTTTGTATATTTTGTACAAATGCCAGTCCTAAAATAGGATTGTATGCCAATATAGCAAATTGTACACATATCCTGTGAAATTCTTTTTTAATTATTAACGTTATGTATTGAGTATTGTAGTACTAAACAGTCAGAGTTAAATTTGAATTGTAACTGAAAGAATAATCTCAAGAAAACAAAGCAGAACAATATATAAAGGAATTTTAAAGGGGCAGTAGCACGTTTTTTGGATGAAATAAGTCGATGAAATGTATTTGAAAAATAATGTCACCGATAGTAAAACACCCTGCTCTCTTCGGAAAATCAAGTTACAAAATGAGTGTACATGGTTCCCTAAAGCTATTGAAATTGTTTTTTTGTCATTCGAAATAATAAAATGTGTTCACAATAAAATGGCCGCCATGCAATTTGTGCGCAACACAGTTATTACAACTATGGATAATTGGTTTGTGTAATATGATGTTTTACCCTCTAAAGTAAATCTAAATAACGTAAACTATCAATATAAATGGGAGATTTGAAAAAATAAAATTTGAAAAAAAACGTGCTACTGCCCCTTTAAGTAACATGTTATAAATACTATTTCAAAACAGAGCGTCAAAATTTTTGATGACTAATACTAGGTTTTGTACACATAAAAACTAAAATATATTTCTAAGATGAAAATAGAAGGTCTATTTCAGTGGTTTAAAGGTTTTCGCTGTTTTTAAAAATAAATGCCATTTATCTCTTATAAAGGTATTTTCAACAATAAATGAGATTTGAGAATGGGAGTGAGTGACACTGAGTCACAACGTGAAACTTGTCATAATAACTCCATAAAAAAATGTTTTTCTTCATTTCTTCAAAGGGGTATTAATCTTTGTGACATATTCTCCTACAATGTTTTTGACCAATTTAGAATTATTTTTTTTTCGAAATCCCTCCCAATAAAAATTAGGGCTGAGTATCATGGGAAATCTCACAATACGATATGTATCACGATACAGACAGGCGATACAGAATGTATCACAATACATTGATTAAAGTATAATTTCATGCATATTTTGTGAAATTTTGAAGATGGTGGAAATTTTGTGTTGTGAGTAATGCTGTGCAATTTTATTGCAATACCAATATATTGCAATACAGAGTTATCGCAATATATTGCACCAACGCATATCAGGTCAAGTTAATTCATTTATCTTGTAAAAGACACATTTATTGGCTTAACTTGTATTAAGAAAATTATTTTGAAGTGCTAGAATGTGTGTTGGACTTTATTACAAATGATCTCTTTAAAGATCTGAAGGTCATTTTATCAAATGTGTCATGTTTAAACTGAAAAAATAAGTATAAAAGTTAAGTGTAGAGTTAATTTAGCATGATGTAATATCATTGGCACTAGTTAAAATGTTTTTTTTAGAGAAATATCTCATTGTCATGGGATCTTGCAATATATTGTGGTACGTATTGCAATACATTACAGTTCAGCAATACGTATCGCAATACAAACATTGAGGCAATGCACAGCCCTAGTTGTGAGATGATAAAAAATCAAAGATTAAAACAGTTTTTTTCTCTCTAAAAACAGTTATTTATTAATCAGATTGCTTCATGCTTACTGTAGTTACTGTTACTGCACAACACTAGCTGGTTTATAGTGTTAACTTAGTTTTTCTTTTCATTTGTAAGTAAGTGAAATCTATTTTTAGTGTATCACGATACAGGAACCTCACGATACAATAATCTCAATTTCCCAAATTACGATTGTATCGTAGGTATCGATGAATCGTTACAGCCCTAATAAAAATGTTACCAAATTTCAATCTTAGATGAATCGTGCAAGGACAAAATAAATGTCTTTTTTCCACATTTTTTTAAAAAAATGCTTATGTTTATTATCTTTTTGCTTAGCAACTAAAGCAACAATCTGGATGACAATTTTGTTTTGGGATATACATAATGAACAAAATGAAAGACAGGTATGAATTTTGTATTGGTTTGAAACCAGAAAATAATTAATTTATTAATGAGAAAACCTTTGAATAATTAATATGACAACAAATGTCAAATCTAGTTATAATATAAAAATGGTGATTAAGAGAACAATCTGTGTCCATTTGTTAACCCTTAATTTGTTCTTCTGGTAACATGGACCCACTATAATTCTTGTAACATGGACCCACTATTCGGGTAACATGGACCCACTATTAGGGTAAAATGGACCCACTATTTGGGTTACATGGACCCACTATAATTTTGGTATATGGACCCACTATTCAGGTAACATGGACCCACTATAATTTTGGTATATGGACCCACTATTCAGGTAACATGGACCCACTATAATTCTGGTAACATGAACCCACTATTCAGGTAACATGGACCCACTATAATTCAGGTAACATGAACCCACTATAATTCTGGTAACATGGACCAGAGATTCAGGTAACATGGACCCACTATAATTCTGGTAACATGAACCCACTATAATTCTGGTAACATGGACCCGCTATTCAGGTAACATGGACCCACTATGATTCTGGTAACATGGACCCACTATAATTCTGGTAACATGAACCCACTATTCAGGTAACATGGACCCACTATAATTCTGGTAACATGAACCCACTATAATTCTGGTAACATGAACCCACTATTCAGGTAACATGGACCCACTATAATTCTGGTAACATGAACCCACTATAATTCTGGTAACATGGACACATGATAATTCTGGTAACATGGACCCACTATTCAGGTAACATGGACCCACTATAATTCTGGTAACATGGACACATGATAATTCTGGTAACATGGACACATGATAATTCTGGTAACATGGACCTACTATAATTCTGGTAACATGGACACATTATAATTCTGGTAACATGGACCCACTATAATTCTGGTAACATGGACCCACTATAACTGTGGTAAAATGGACCCACTATAATTTTGGTAACATGGACTCGCTGTATCTTGCTTGGGTGAAAGAAAAGATCATACTTGATGTGGTCTTTGAATTTGATGGAAGGTTGAAACAGTGTATTTGGTTATTTTGAGGATTCTTTTACCAAGTTTTGACAAACTTTGAGAAATTTTTTTTTACTCAGAATTTCTCTCGAACGAAGTTGCAAAAATTTTCCTTGCAATTACAAAGTTTGCACGATTTTTCTAACAACCTAAAGAAAATGAAAATTGTTGCCTGTTTTGCTAATGTAATACACTTCCACTATTAACTAGAGCAAAGTTGTTTTGTTTTTGTTTTGTTTTTTTGCCTGCTTCCAGACATTTTGCCCCCAAAATTGAAATATCCAGTAAACCAAGAAGTTAATTTTGCCTGGGTTAAATAAAATATTCGGATTTGAATCGGGGACCCGTTTGTTGAAGTAGCAATATTGTCTGCAAGCGTTTAAAACTTTAAAACTTTTGTTGTGATGCTGCTTCCTGTTGGTTTGTCTGATATAAGATATTTTCTATGTCTCCAAATTTAATTTTGCCCTTTTAATAAGTGATGAAACATTTTTGCCAAAGGAGAAAATTATTAGAGTACTGAACATTAATTTAGGTTCAATATCCAACATATTATTATTCTTCAGGTTTAAGGAAAATTGTTACTCAATTTTACGACCCATTTAGAATGAAATGTAAAAAACAAAACTGTCACGTCTGTTTTCGGAGAAAATTTTTTGTACCCAACATTTTGTTAAATATCAATTTATTCCCCAAATTTTAAAACGAAATATTTTGTTGGTATACATATTTTATACATCTGGATCTAATTTATCATTGAATTTAATTGTTTTCAAAATTTGTTAATAAAATTACCATTAGAATTGTGAAAGAATATAAGTATATTGACTGTTCACGTTCCGTTTGTAAATGAGTTTGATGTACTATTTACTGAATGACAGATGTGTATAGATAACAATTATGAAATATCCTCATTACCTGGCAACTTTGATACAGGCCCTGAACCTGTATTTGATAGAATGAAGATAAAATTGATTAATGTGCATCTGAACAACCATATATATAGAATTACAAATACCATGTGCAGATACTTTTAATTCCTATACAGGTTCAGGGCCCAACTTGTTATGAGTAAGCCAGGTGATGAGGATGTTTTATAATGTGTATAGATTTATAAGGTGTCTGTTAAAGAAATATATATAACAATGTATGCTGTTTTTCAACTTTATCACTTTCAAAAGAAAAAAAAACAAATTTTGTTTTTTGAAAAAGGTTTAATTTCAGGAGATGAAAGAAAATGTGTTACATTTGGAATACCGGTAATATTGAAGGGGAAAAAAGGTTGGAATATAGTACAACTTGGGAATGGTCGTAGTGCAGGGTAGTACAGTGATTGGATCAAGAGGTCCGGGGTTCGAATCCCGCCAGGGGCACGGCAACTTTGTCTGCAGTAGAGAAGTGTTCTACACGCAGTAAGGTTTGGTTGCAATGCTACATTGAATTTCAGTGCAGTATCACCCATGGTTCGCTAGTTCCAGCTCGCAAGTTTCACCGCAATGCATAGCCACATGGTGTTATATATGTACATGACAGGTGTTTATACAATGGGTTGATGTACAGCGTGATTATAAATTAATTAGGTTAATGAATGGGGTTGGGTACCATGAACATTTCAGTACTGCGGTATACTTATTTTTTTTCCCAAGTATCACAGTATTTACCACGATATACCGTACTTGAAATTAATAGGGTCAGGTTATGTATAATATACAGGTAGAATTGTTCCAGATGTCTTTTTATTCAGAACTCAGTATAATAGAAGACCAAAGATGAAAAATTCAAAAGTAAATAAAAGTTTTTCTTAAGGAATATCAGCATATCAACATGTAACCAATCAGTTAGCAAATTGCAGACACTTTCATTAGAGATGTATTACCTTCAAACTACATCAGATAACAACAGTTTAAAGAATGATTTAAAGAATAGTTACATTTTCTGACAAATATTCTGAAAAAGGTAATTTTTTCTAATGATAAAAACCCCTGTTTTCTCCAACGTACCGCGGTACGTACCACTTGATTGAAAAACTATGGTTTTCCGGTATACCGGTACCGGTAAAACCACCCATCTCTATTAATGAACACAGTGTTTTACTAGGGCTGTGTATTGCCTCAATTTTCATATTGCGATACGTATTGCTGAACTGTAATGTATTGCAATACGTACCACAATATATTGCAAGATCCTCTGACAATGAGAGTGTTCTCTAGAAACCATTTTAACTAGTGCCAATGATATTGCCACATGCTAAATGAACTCTACATTCAACTTTTATACTTGTTTTTGCAGTTTAAAAACGACACATTTGATAAAATGAATTTCAGATCTTTAAAAAGATCATTTGTAATACAGTCCAACACACATTCTAGCACTTCAAAATAATTTTCTTATACAAGTTAAGCCAGTAATTGTGCCTTAATAAGATAAATGAATAAATTTGACTTAATATTTGTTGGTGCAATATATTGCGATATGGAAATCGTATTGCAATACGTGTATTGCACAACTCTGTATTGCAATATATTGGTATTGCAATAATATTGTACAGCCTTAGTTTTTACAATAGATAGGCAGTAGCTGGTGTTAAAGAGGGGATATGATAAGTTATCAAGGAGATGGAGGTTCTACTTGGGGGCCCGTTACATTTACATGCAAAAATTGTGAGTGGGGGGGGGGGGGGGGGGGGGGGGGTTGGGGTTGAGGTTTGAACCTCTGGATCTGTCACTGTCGTGCTACAATGTTGCAAGATAATGTTACTGTATACACTGATACGTCGCATCTCACTGCAAGTTTTAAATCCATAAACTTATATGATATTAAATCTTACGAACTTCTAAATCCCTTTAACAGAAGAAGGTTAACATTTAACCCCTGCACTGCCAGATAATTCAACTGACGCCTAATTTCTGAAAAAATGTAAAATTATAATTATTTATTTTTTAAAATTACTGGTTAATTAAATATTTGAAAGGAGCTTTAGAGATTGGAATTTCAGACCTAATCTAGACTTGCTTCTCTCAAGTTTATCTCAAGGGTGAAGTTTGATATTATGAACTAATCTTAGACTATCATCAACATTTTCTGGGAAATGTCCTCCTCAATGACTTGTTCTTCCATTGGCTTGAACGAGCAAAATTCTTCCCCCGAACTTGCCACTCGAGTTAAGAATGATACGAGTCGTCTAGGCGTGATACTGTTTACCTATCCACCTGTTTTCTTTACATAGTAACACAATCTTCTCCTCGGGATGAGGCTTATGTCCGGGCAGAATAATACCATTCACCTGACAACACTGGTCAGTCCTGTTCTTATGTTTGATGTGCAGGCCGTGTTCTTGCACGAGGAGTTTGTGCGTTGGGAGAGAGATTTGGTATTTTCTTAATTTTTGGTAATTTGGTAATTTTGTTCTATATAGATATGGGATTTTGAACCAAAGATCAGCAATACTTGTACAAATGTCCAGATACATTTTTAAGGAACTGTAGCACATTTTTTGCAAATTTCCCATTTATAAGGATAGTTTGTTGTTTATATTTACTTAAGAGGTAAAATACTTGTTTTAGACGCTTTGATAATGCTCAGCTTTACAATAGTAACAGATACGGAATGAAATATTTAATACAAATCTCAGAATTTAAAAATTTTAAACTGCAGAAGTCTGCGGTATTTCCTTAAATATACCGTGAAATTTTGGAAAACGCTCAGCAGAATCCAGGTGGACTATTCTATTCATTCAACCGGCAACGAGTATGATGTGATCTGATAGAATGCTGTCTTAGCGAATGCTTCTCTGCCTACCAATAATTGATTCTTTGCTTGCGATCTGTCTTTACGCTAACTAACTCGCTAAAGAAAATGACTGCATGTGAAGAAACGTAGGACAAAGTTAATTAACAGTGCGCCATTCGCTGCCGATTAAAAATAGATGCAGTCGTAGCGACATTAATTATTCGTTCTTGAAACAGTCGTTAATTTCGTTTCCGGGAGACGCAGAAGGGATGGGCAAAAACGAGTTTGTTTTTGATAGGTTATTTATGTGTTATGTACAATTGAAAGGTGAGGGTATGTTATTGTCAATGGATGTTTTTTTGTTTTTTTTTTGTAAAAATTTAAATATATTGTGTTTGCATAAATTATCAAGGTTACATGGACTCAAAAGTCATATCATAATTTGGAGAGGGATGCTCGGTTCTATGAGGGGCGGGATAGCGCAGTGGTTAGCGCGTTCGGCTATGAATCAAGAGGTCCGGGGCTCGAATCCCACCAGGGGCACGGCAACTTTGTCTGCAGTAGAGAACTGTTGTACACGCAGTAAGGTTTGGGTGCAATGTAACACTGAATTTCAGCGCAGGACCATCCATGGTTCGCTAGTTCCAGGTTTCACCCTATGCATAGCCACATTGCTTTGCAGGCATTCTCGCTGCAATAATACTGGCAGGCTTGATATAATTGTAATAATCTTGAAAGCGGCGTTAAACCCTAACTATCCTCAACCTTTTTCAATTGATCAATATCAATAATTCTGTCTAGTATTTTGTAAAAATTATAGAATTTAAAAAAAAAGTTTTTATTAAAATATGTTTTGATCAATTCTCAAATCAGTCAACTACGAATTCAAATGGACGAGAATTTTTATTAAAATCATGTACAAATATGATTTAGTCTCGCAGATACCAACATGTTGTAAATATGACAATGTATAAAATGTAGAAAGAAAACTCAAATCCGAATCAACATATTTGTCCATACGTAAAAATATACCAAAACCTCATTTGTGCTTATGAAAAACAAATAGCAGTTAAAATCAACACATAGATAAATTCATAAAAGAACCTTTCAAGAAATTTTGCTGAACTGAACACGTCAAAGTGGGATTTATGGAAAATACATCTCTTATCAACACTCTACTAGAATCATGGAGCCGAATCACCTAGCTGCGATGTGACTGATTAGCCCACGAATGAAAAAGCCTGTTACATTGAAAATATCTCGTTATGTATTGATGGATCTCTCTGGCTCTGACCTCTCGTGACCCCTCGATTGCGGAATCATTGATGAACGAAAACTGACCTTGTGATGACCGACTGCAGCTATTATTGGTCGACTGGATATTGCCTGTTCGGTCAATACATCGTTGTAGACTGTCGTTGGGTCTGTGAATCCGAGTTTTGGTTCGTTGTTCTCTTGGTCAATAAATCGTTGTAGACTGTCGTTGGGTCTGTGAATCCGAGTTTTGGTTCGTTGTTCTATTGGTCAATATATCTCTGTAGACTTTGTCATAGTTCTCTGAATAATTTGGTTCGCCGCAAATGGCTGCGATACTGCCGAAGCGGCGTTAAGCAATAACTCACTCACTGAATAATTTGTCATACCTAAAATGACCGCTGGTCAACTGGTTGGAGGACTTTGTACTTGACATAACCGGTTCTTTAAATCTTAGTTTTGGAGTGTTGTTGATATATATCTCAGTATATGCTGTTTCAAGTTTCTCTAAATAATTGGTCATACCAAGTGACCACTGGTCAAGTGGTTTAATACTTCATTCTTGACTGTAACCTGTTCATTTGACTTTAAGTTTTGTTCATTATTCTCTGTTTGGTCAAAATATCTCTGTAGACTATGTTATAGTTCTCTACAAATATTGGTCATCTTAAAATGACCACTGGTCAACTGGTTTGAGGACTTCTTTCTATACTGTAACCTGTCTTTGACTCTGTGACTTGGTGGAAAAAAACTTTGAAAAGTCCAGGACTGTAAGTTGCTGACATTGAAAAGATTTTTCAACCCTTCCAAGGACTGCCTTCTAGACTGTGTCACAGTTTTCTGAATTATTTTTGACCACAGGATGACCATATAGACCATTACTGGTCGAGCGTATCCCCGCTATATTCAAGACTCTTGTATATATATATAGTTTTAAAGTTTTTGTATAGAATTAAATGTTTTGTGACAGTTAATATTTTATGCAATATAGTTTTAATTTTACAGTGCTCTAATTTAATTTTCCTTTAATATTTAATATCCTCCAGCATATAAGAAAATCAATATTTTCTGTCGCAGTTGCAAACATAGATGCAGTTTTGTAGTAAATGCTTACTGAGGCTTTCTCACTGCCATAATACTAGGAGCAGTTATATAAGTCAAATACTCTTTATAGGGGCGTTAAACCCCAACTCACCTCACCCCACCTGATGGAGTGAGTATATAATTTGTAACGTTGTCTATACTCACAATCGTCCCCCAAGACCATATCGATAATCGAGGTTATCTGTAGATCAATGATTGATAAATAATCGACTTTATTACCCATATGGTTGAAAATAACTGAGTTAATATTATTGATATGAGCACATGTGTTTTATTTTGTTTATTTTATTTTGACCGACAACTGCACGTTTTTCACAAACAATTTAATTGGCATTGCATCTGAAGAGATTAATTGAGAATTAACAGACACAAGAAAGCATAGTTTATTCACATAATATGGTAATATGAAAACAAATCATTCGTGAATCTGTTAATAATAACCACCTTAAACAACTCATTAAAGCTTAGAGGTGCGATATTTGAGTGATAAGAATGTAATTTAATGGGTAAGACAGCACAAAATCAGAGTCACGGGTGGAAATGACTGCTCCCTCAGAAAGTTCTTATTAGACTTGACTTCCTGTATTACGTTAGTTAGGAAATGATACGATTACATGTCATCCAGTCAACCTGTATGTATTTACAACGCTTGCATGTACAGCAGTCGTTTGTTATTCTTGAGTATTGAATACAGTGTAATTGATTTGATTTTTTAAAGATTGATAATCGGATTTTAGGCTCAAACGATCAATAAACCGATTATTTGATCGATCGGTGCACCACACATACTCACAGTAAAGAAGTTGTCCAGAAATTTCTTATGTATTCTATGTCTAAATACCCTTCAAATATTTGTTCATCCATATTGTTTTGAAATTTATGCATTATGACTTTAACCTTTTGCTAGCCGATTTTAAACTGTACACATGGCTGGCACGTTTGGCTTTCAGCTCATAGAGGGTTAAGGTTACAAAATGATCAACCCTTTTCACGTGATATAAAAGTTAACTGTTATAATGGATGCGGATGACAGATATAAATGTCCCCACACTGAGAATGTGTTTGCCAGATGTCGTCAATTGCAGGTGTCTTTCAATCAGCTGTTACCGATGAAATGAACAATATATATCCACTGGATTTACATAACAGTCAAGAATTTTATTTATGAATTTGTCAACATGACCTTACTGAAATTTGTTTTATCAATTGTTGAACTAATAAAATCTATTGTAAAATATTTTGTATATTTATTAAATTAGATAGTTTAGATTTAAAGATATGTGTATAAAATAATTAGGTCCTGGCAATAATTTTATTGCAATGAAAGTTACTATGTTGAAAATTATGTAAACACTCTATTTGACAATAGGTTTTGCTTTATGATATCTATTCGATTTTATACAATTTTGCACAATGTATTGACATCAACAATATGACATCAAGTACATGACGGGCACTGCTATGTCGTAATGAGTTAGTATGACATCACAATGTTCTGATGTCATAAACTGATAATGTGATGACCTCACTGCCTTGCATGTTGAATGTCGGTGCTATCAGTTTTTACGCAGTTTCCATCGCCGCCGCCGCGTTTTGTATTGGCTATAACGTTTTTCCTAGAAGGTTTTGAGAACTCATATAGGTACATAACTTCTTATATACCCCTGGGAAAGTTTTTTGACATGTTCACATTCAAGGTCAAAGGTCAAGGTCACGAGTTTTGAAATCGCTAAAAAAAATCCTTGTAAACAAGATAACTTGATCAGGCATATATCAGGTGCATATCAACTATGGAGAAAGGCCAAGATTTGAAAAGGTTTTCACTAACATCCTTCAAAGGTCAAGGTCACAGCAAGGGCATGACTTAAGCATGCTTTTGCGAAATTGTCTTATTTCAATTATTAACACTTTGAATCATTACATGATTATTATACACAATGAAAAGTGATCACTGATTGTGTGACCTTGAATTTTAAAGGTCAAGATCATGAAATAGGGTCAAGATCACCAGTTCTGAAATCACTAAATAACTTTTTTGCAAGAAGATATTAACACCTCATATACATAGCTTCTTACTTATAAACCTGGTGAATGATTTTGACATTGAAGGTCAAAGGTCAAGGTCATGACTTGTCACTTTTGAAATCACTACAACAGTCCTTTTAAACACGATAACTTCAAACATTTTTTGTGCTATCAGGCTTATTTGGTGTATATCAACTATGGAGAAAGGCCAAGAATTGAAAAGGTTTTTCTTAAAATCTGTCAACGGTCAAGGTCACAGCGAGATCACAAATTAAACATGCTTTTGTGAATATGCCTTATTTTCACTATGAACAGTTTGAGTTATTGAATGATTGTTATGCACAGTGAAAAGTGATCATTGATGGTGTGACCTTGAAGGTCAAAGTTCAAGGTCATGAGATATTGGTTAAGGCCACGTTAATCCTTTGATCCAATTTTGAAATCAGAAATAGGTTTTAAGAACAAACTTGTGAAAAGTGACCCCAGTGATGATTCAACTTGTTAGTAATAACTCGAATAATGAAAAAAATTCTTATTTTATTGATGCTGAAGAGAAGGCGGAACAGGGAAAGGCGAGACCCTCAGTTTTTGGGCTGCTCTGCTTTTGCGGTGCCCCGCAAACGCTCATCTAGTTGCAAAATAATTTGGCTTGACAACCATGATTTCAACAATTTATTTTATTTTACAGCCCAAATAGAGGTTATTCCATGCAAGGTTTGTGGGGATAAGTCATCGGGCGTTCATTACGGAGTGATAACCTGCGAAGGATGTAAGGTAAGAGATTTTTACCCAAAAGTTTTTCAAATTTTCTTAAAATGCTTATAAATAAATAAAGAATAATAAATAAAAACTACAGGGATAAATGTTTCTCAGCTGATCTGTCAAATTTCTTTTGTACATAAAAATGATCGTTTGAAAAAGTTTAGTATAGAAAAGGTGCCGAGTGCCTCCTCAGTCCATCGTAAGTTAAAAGTTAAAACCAATTATTCTAAATTTATCTTTTCAATGGGTGTTTCTTAATTAACGCTACTTTTGAATAATTTTTAGAGCTTTTGTCGCTTAATCTTTCAGAATTAATTAGCCTCTGGCCGATTCAAGAATTTTTTATTTGAAACGACCATGTAAGTTGACCACACGAGAATGCTCCGACTGTGTCAGACTGTCTGTCCACAGATAGTATCACAGATGATGAACAAAGCTTATTCAAGCCTTTGATTTTAATTTGATTCTTCCAGGGTTTTTTCCGGCGGAGTCAGTCGGGTCCAGTTAGTTACCAATGTCCAAGGAACAAGAATTGCGTCATTGACCGAGTTAACCGAAACAGATGTCAGTACTGCAGACTACAAAAGTGCCTCGCACTTGGGATGTCGCGCGATGGTGAGTTGAAAGCTATGTTTTGTATTCAAATGACAGTCTGATTAAAATCGACGGTTTTCCGTGGAATAAAAATTGCAAAATAGTGCATCTACCGGGATACAAACTCATATCTGTCGTAGGTACCAAGCAAAACCGTCTGATTACAGCCCGTAGACTCGCGTGTTCGAGCGCAATTCAGGTAGCCAATCCAAAGATGCCCAACAAATGTTTTCGTAGCGAGAAGCTAGGGGCAGATAACTCCAAACAGCTATCCTTTTGTCTGTTCCGAATGCTTTCAAAACAGCGACTGTTTAAATACTATGATTTGATTGGTCAGCTATTTGACTGGGCTTTGGCTGCGCTAAACTGGTTCGGAACACACACCTATAGGGGATGTTCTCAGACCTTGTGGCGAGGAATCTACAGAACCTGTTCGTATCCCGGTAGATATATTATTTTGCAAATTTTATTCCTCGAAACAAAGTCGATTTTAATCAGACTGATTCAAATGATTGTTTAAATGTTTATGATAGCTTTGCGGTCTGCATTTTCCAAAGCAAGGCTTAACTAGCGGCACTGCGGCTGGGCGCGTCATTTTGTCTAACGTAATTTTGCAAACTTACAAACACACAAATTTGGGTTGGTAATGTTTAATAGGTGCATGTAATTTGGAGGTGTAGTTTCGGTTCCTGCAAACAAAAAATGATGTTGTTCGTTTTTCTATGAAATCAAATCATATTCATATATATTTGGTGAAAGGGTCGGTCTGATTAAAAATCTACCTTGTTCCGAGGGTTAAACTCATCAAAATAATGCATCTAGCGGGATACAAACAGGTAGTCTCAGGGAATTTTACGTACGTTTATGCAACTATCATACCCTGGGTGAGGGAGCATATATACCTTCGCCAGGTGACGAATGTTCCAGCCAATCAAATAGTTTTCTCACCAGCGATACAATTCAGCTAATCACAGAGAGCTTTTCAAGTTTTTTCCCGTCAAATTGTCTCAGACGCAGACCATGGAATGGGACACGCAGTTCATCGAGGAAGGTGGGGTGAACGTTTGATGACCCGGTTTGAGACATCGTTATGATTTCCGCAGTGGTAAACCACAAAGAATGCAGGCGGGAGCCAACTCGCCTTTCAAGTGATGTCATTGGTTGTCTATATTTAGATTGTTCCTCGGTCATACGTCACCTCGCGAAGGTATATGCTCCCTCTGCACCCAGGGTATGAAAGTTGCATTAACGTACGTCATACCCTGAGACAGGATGACCCGGTATAGGCACGTGTTCAGTACCAGTTTAGTGCAGACAAAGCCCAGTCAAATCGCTGACCAATCACGTCACAATATTTAAATTGGTTGTTGTTTTGAAGGCATTCGGAACAGACAAAAGGATAACTGTTTGGACTTATCTTTCCCTCGTTTCTCGCACTGAAAGCTTTTGTTGGAGGTCTGTTGAATGTATGAAATCTAAAAACAATTTCATGAAAACATTGTGTCCCTTTAAAGGGGAAGTAGCATGTTTTTGCAAATTTTATTTTTTCAAATCTTAATTTAAAATGATAGTTTATGCCATTTATATTTACTTTAGAGGGTCAAACATCTTATCACACAAACCAATTATCCGTAGTGGTAATAACAGTGTTGCGTATAAAGCAAAAATTGCATGGCGGTCATTTTATTGTGAACACATTTTATTATTTTAAATGACAAAAACGATTCTCATGGCTTTCCAAAACATGTACACTCATTTTTAACTTGATTCTCTGAAAGAGAGAAGGGTGTTTTGCTATTGATGACATTATTTTCCAAATACATTTCATCGACATATTTCAGCGAAAAAACGTGCTACTAGCTGCCCCTTTAAATCAGTACATGTGACATTTCGTGATGTATAGAAGCCAAAGACGATACTGCGAAAGATCCTCAATGTTTCTTTAAGTCCCTGTATGGTATACATGTGTTAAAAACATATTTTTCAGCTGTGAAGTTTGGTCGAATGTCGAAGAAGCAGCGAGAGAAGGTTGAGGATGAAGCAAACATGGTGAAGCAGAGCCGGTTGAACGGGTATGACGGTCTTCAGTCCCCCTTTCCAAACACAACAACTAACAACAACAACACCAACAACATCAACAACAATCATCAGTTTGTCACGTAAGCTTGATGAGTTCGTTTGCCGCGGTAACATCGCTTGACGACCTTCGATCTCTTGGAATATCAGAGTTACCTCCCTTGCATTTGTTACCTTTATCCTGAAAAGCTTTTTGGTCAGGATGTTGAATGTTCTTCATCTATTTGGTTTTATAAGCCTTTCAGAACAATTCAATACAAATACAATGAAATTATTCTTTCAAATGTATTACGAGTTGATTAGATGAAAGAGAAACGATTTCTATGGATTTACAACTTCTGCATTGCAAGAGTTTTAAATGCCTAGATGATAGTCCAGTATCATTTGCTTGGTAGTGATGTAATCTACATTGAAACGTCACACAGCAATAAAGAAGTCGTAAATCCATAGAAATTGTTTCGCTTTCAACAAAACCAGTACAAAATTTACCAAAAATGTGAATGCAGACTACACTTCATTTGGGCCGAAAATAATATTTCTAAACACAAAATAAATTCACTGTTAACATTTATTCAGTGTTGAAGAAATTATTGTAAAAGATAAGTTTAAAACTACGTCGTTATTCCAAGAGATGTTAGGTAGTTTGGGTAAAATTGAAGTACAGAATAGATTTGGTAAGCGTTCATGGTTGAAAATTGCAAAGCTCTGAAATGTTGAAATTTGATTTAGTTTAACTCAGGTCTTTGTTTCAGTTTTTGTTAGTGATAAATTTGATGTCACAATAAAAATATAAAAAAATATTTTTGGGACCTAATTTATTCAACCTGTTTCTGTACTTTAAATTAGGCAAATCATTTAAAAGTTACCATTGTAGAAACAATTTCAAGTTAATTATCTGAAAAAAAAATATTCAAGTTTCACAATGGTAACTTGACATGCTTTGAGGAATTGAAATCATGCACTGAAATTTTTAAAATTCATGAAATTTAGCAATATCATCTTTCCAGTAAAAAGCCATTCCAAATTGTTTCCAAAATTGGTATTTTCAATTGTAAGATCCCTTCTTAAATTGTCAAACAAAAGTGCGATTTCTGTATTCTCAGCTTATTATTTTAATTTTGCGTCACATCTTTAGTTAGATTTAGCATTTATTAACCTAGTCTCTAGCTCTACGTCAGAAATATCAACCTCATTGTCTTAGCTGCCTTAGCATCATCCTTTTGCTAAGGTGTAGTTAGCGCCAACCATGCAGGCCTTGCTAAAGTCTATCTGCATATCATGCCTTGCTGCCATAATAGTATAATAATCATTATTTCTATAGAGCCTGGCCAATCAATCTCATTAAAATCAGATTGTACCTCTGCCTCTTGATGTGAGTACTGTGGGCTGGGGTCGTGTGGCCTTTCACCTTCCTTTAATTTAACCAATCACAGGCCTACTCAGTTTTTGAATCGCTCGACGACTTCTTAACGTTGTGGCTGATTGGCTGGAGTGATAGTTCACGAGACGTGACCCTTGTCAAGCCCATGGTGCAGTGAACAAATTTAATTAAAGCCATGAAGAAATAAGTTTTTAAAGGCGATGTAACACGTTTTTTTGCAAATTTTGTTTTCTCAAATTTTCCATTGTATATTACAGTTATATATATTGATACATTTGTGGATAAAACATCTCATAAACCGTATCCATAGAAAATAGTTACTTAATGTAGAGGTTGCTTTTGAATTAACTGCTGTTCAAGCGTCAATTTTTTTTTTTTATTTACCATGGGATGGTAAGGTCGGACATGTTTAGGCAGATAGTCTTTATCAAGGTCATCGTCAAATCAGGCCTACCAAAGAAAAAGGGGAATTGCAACGAAAAGAATCGAAATGCTTACATAAAGAAACGAATTTGCATCTAAATAAGCGATACGGAATGAAAGACGCGAATCTGCACACAAATGAGACAATAAGCGCTTATAAATACACGAGGACGCGAAATGAAAGACGCAAAGCGCATCATTGTGATTGCGCATGCTCAGTAACCAAAGCGAAGCAAGACATGACATTTCTCCGATGTGATGAAGGTTGGTTATTTATTTCATGAACATTTCAGTAAACCATTTCCACCCTTCTTTAAATCATAAAACATCATGATAAGAGATGTAAGAAGCAGAAAAGCCATTTTAACTTCCCAGTCGAAGGGGTCAAACTTTCATCCGCCATGTTTTAATTGGACAGCGCATGGGTAATCACAGTGTTGCGCTTCGCATCTCTCATTTCCCATCATCGTGTAATTTTAATTTCTGACCGTCTCATTTATGTGCACATTTGCGTCTTTTCATTCCGTATCGCTTATTTACGATGCGGTGTCTTTATGTGTGCATTTCGATTCTTCCCGTTACAATTCGCTTTTTTCTTTGTTAGGCCTGGTGAAAATACTCTTTAACACATTTGCCAATGAGTTATTTTTGAGCCATTCTGTGTAGCCAGTTTAAAGAAATGAACATTATGAGTTGTCCGGGATTGGAATATCAGCTATGCCAGGTTATTCCTTAACCTGCCCAGAAAGTGTTAAAGGGAGAGGGCGATTTATATCATTGCTTGTAGAGCTTTTCTTCTTGCCTTCAGATCCATCACTGTTTTACTACCAGACAAACTTTAGAAAAACCAAAATGATAAGAATCCTCATTTAGGGCCTCCTGATATATGGAGGCCCTGTAACCAGGATAGTTATCATTTTAGGTTTGTCTTAAATTTTGGGGCAGTACAGTACTCGACTTCCCTGTTGTCATATCAGGCGGCAGTCTCGACCACTGGCTAATTTATGCCTTGCTGCGTTTCTTTAAGAATTATGAACTGGTGTCGCTGCTGCCTTGTAAGTTCTTTTATGTGTTAGCATAACCTTAAAGGGGCAGTAGCACGTTTTTTCGCTCAAATAAGTTGATGAAATGTATTTGAAAAACAATTTCACCAATAGTAAAATATCCTTCTCTCTTCGGAAAATAAAGTTTAAAATGAGTGTACATGTTTCGGTAAAGCCATGGGAATTGTTTTTGTAATACAAAATAATAAATCGTGTTCACAATAAAATGGCCGCCATGCAATTTTTGCTGTATACGCAACATAGTTTTTACCACTACAGATAAATGGTTTGTGTAATAAGATGTTTTGCTCTCTAGAGTTTATTTAAATGACATAAATTATCATTATAAATGGGAAATTTGAAAAAATAAATTTTGCAAAAAACGTGCTTCTGCCCCTTTAAGCACTCTAAATTCACAATTTGGGCTGCTACGCTAGTACAGAAAAGGTACCAAAATGCAGCAAGGCTTTAATTAGTGAAAGAGACTGGCGCGAGTTGTGAAGGTTGGAGGGTACTACGTTTTTTAGCATATTGCACAGTTTGTGTATGAATGTGACTTGTACTGCCTAGTGCTTCAGCATGTGGTGATTGACGAGCTTAACGAGAGGGTGGCTTCATTGCTTCTTCACAATCATTCACAATCATTCACAATCATTCACAATCATTTACTATCATTTACAATCATGTTCACTTCTTCAACACAGACGAGTTATTGTTATTCATCATACATTTAGAAATACATATACATTGCATGTATGATCGACCCTGTATCAAACACTGTCAGCCAAACATCAAGGGCAGATAACCTGTGTCAGCCCAACATCAAGGGCAGATAACCTTTATCAGCGCAACATCAAGGGCAGATAACCTGTGTCAGCTCGACATTAAGGGCAGATAACCTGTGTCAGCCTGTCATCAAGGGCAGTTAATCTGTATCAGCTGGGCATCAAGGGAAGATAACCTGTATCAGTCAGACATCAAGGGGAGATAACCTGTATCAGTCAGACATCAAGGGGAGATTACCTGTATCAGCATGTGGTCAGGGTCATTCGTTTAACCTGTATCAGCCCAACATCAAGGGCAGATAACCTGTATCAGCGCAACATCAAGGGCAGATAACCTGTATCAGCGCGACATCAAGGGAAGATAACCTGTGTCAGCTCGACATCAAGGGAAGATAACCTATATTAGCCCGTCATCAAGGGCAGATAACCTGTGTCAGCTCGACATCAAGGGCAGATAACCTATTTTAGCCCGACATCAAGGGCAGATAACCTATATTAGCGCGACATCAAGGGAAGATAACCTGTGTCAGCTCGACATCAAGGGCAGATAACCTATTTTAGCCCGACATCAAGGGCAGATAACCTATATTAGCGCGACATCAAGGGAAGATAACCTGTGTCAGCTCGACATCAAGGGAAGATAACCTATATTAGCACGACATCAAGGGCAGATAACCTATATTAGCGCGACATCAAGGGAAGATAACCTGTGTCAGCTCGACATCAAGGGCAGATAACCTATTTTAGCCCGACATCAAGGGCAGATAACCTATATTAGCGCGACATCAAGGGAAGATAACCTGTATCAGCGCGACATCAAGGGCAGATAACCTGTGTCAGCTCGACATCAAGGGAAGATAACCTATTTTAGCCCGACATCAAGGGCAGATAACCTATATTAGCGCGACATCAAGGGAAGATAACCTGTGTCAGCTCGACATCAAGGGAAGATAACCTATATTAGCACGACATCAAGGGCAGATAACCTATATTAGCTCGACATCAAGGGAAGATAACCTGTGTCAGCTCGACATCAAGGGCAGATAACCTATTTTAGCCCGACATCAAGGGCAGATAACCTATATTAGCGCGACATCAAGGGAAGATAACCTGTGTCAGCTCGACATCAAGGGCAGATAACCTATTTTAGCCCGACATCAAGGGCAGATAACCTATATTAGCGCGACATCAAGGGAAGATAACCTGTGTCAGCTCGACATCAAGGGAAGATAACCTATATTAGCACGACATCAAGGGCAGATAACCTATATTAGCGCGACATCAAGGGAAGATAACCTGTGTCAGCTCGACATCAAGGGCAGATAACCTATTTTAGCCCGACATCAAGGGCAGATAACCTATATTAGCGCGACATCAAGGGAAGATAACCTGTATCAGCGCGACATCAAGGGCAGATAACCTGTGTCAGCTCGACATCAAGGGAAGATAACCTATATTAGCACGACATCAAGGGCAGATAACCTATATTAGCCCGACATTAAGGGCAGATAACCTATATTAGCACGACATCAAGGGCAGATAACCTATATTAGCACGACATCAAGGGCAGATAACCTATATTAGCCCGACATTAAGGGCAGATAACCTGTGTCAGCTCGACATTAAGGGCAGATAACCTATTTTAGCCCGACATCAAGGGCAAATAACCTGTATCAGCCCGACATCAAGGGCAGATAACCTGTGTCAGCCAGACATCAACGGCAGATCTCCTATATCAGCCCGTCATCAAGGGCAGATAACCTGTGAAATATGCAATACAACTTTAAAAGGAGATTCTTTGGGGTTATTTCTTGATGAAACGATTTTCGATGAAGATATTTATGAAATGAAATAACGTGTTTCCATCCTTGAAAAACAGTTCAAACACTACTTTATTAGGTAAAAGTATTTATGTATGACATACTCTAAGGTTTTTTAGGTCCATCATAATTACAATTTTTTCCAGCAACTGATTTATTATGAATGACAGAAAAATGAGAATATCCTCAGTTAAAAAAAACTGCTTTCATTCCAGAGTGAGAAATCTTTTTTTCAGAATTAGAGTGAAAATAACATGTTTTCACTGCTTAAAGGTTAAAGTAATGAATTAACTTACCGTGTCTGCCTTGCACTTGTTCTGTACATAAATTTTCACTCTGGATTCTGATACCCAATTTCTTAAGGGCAGAGTCAACTTTTGCACAAAATAAAATATTTTTTGTGGTATGCAGTTTTAGCCGGAGTTACTCCCCTTGTTTGAATTTTGTATCAAATCATAATTTCTTCTTTAGACAGGGTGTTCTGTGTGAATTTTGTGGGTATTTGTTCAACAATTTGTTGAAACATTTCTAAAGATCAGTGATGTGGTACAAAAACAAAAGTACAAGGATTGTATCACATTGCCCAATTTAAGGGACGATTTACCACCTCTCTATGCAAAATCGAGGGGGATTTTGAAAATAGTGAGGCATAGTATTGTTTTGAGAGTGGAATTAACAGTACAATGTGCAACTATCGCCCAAATGAGTTGTATAATGTCTATTTGATAATTTTCTCCCTGAATCGTGTGTCCTAGATTGGACATTGGGGTCGTCGTGAAATAAATATCGGCGTCTGATTTAACATCTTATCTCCACAGGTTATCAAACCCTCAGTACAACACGGCATACCAACAGAGTAACGGATACACGTACACACTGTCCGGCACGCAGGGGGCAGCAACCGGCGAGTTCCCAACGTCAACGGACAACGGCAGCTTCACCCCGACTAACCCCACCACCCCCACCACACCCCCTCACCCAGTCACACTCCTCCGTGCCATTGATTTGATGGATCCAGGTGAGATCAACGATCATTTACCTTTAACGATTAAATAACATGTAAGGAAAAAGTCCCATTTTCTATAAACTGCAATAAGTGCCCAGAACAGTGGTTAACTTGCTAGCATCCCATGCCAAAGACCCGGGTTCGAATCAAGGGGAAGACATAAAAAATTTGTGGGTCTTGCATCATATTTATGTTGAGAAAGCTGTGAAAATCTAGGTGAGATTACCGACCCTTCTCCATGAAGTGTGTAATAAGCACTACCCTTTTCAAATTTCAGTATCGTTCGGCAAGGCAGTGAGCGACGCCCACCAACGCACGTGTCTCTACAGCAACGACCAGATAGATGCGATGAAACAAAGACAATCCTTGTTGGAGCAGGTCGCCATATACCAATGCATGGTGAGTCCGTCATAACCGTCCAAACGTCGAAATTATTTAGTCTTTACAGACAGCTGGGTTTAAAAAATCAACTTGACTTTCTAAACAATTTATAGGCCCTGCTATGGATTGAAACTTACTTTATCAAAATATCCTCTCCTTTCAAGGGGCGGGATAGCGTGATGGCTTCGGATCAAGAGGTCCGGGAATCGAATCCCGCCAGGGGCACGGCAACCTTGTTTGCAGTAGAGAACTGTTCTACATGCAGTAAGGTTTAGGTGCAATGCTACACTGAATTTCAGTGCAGTACCACCCATGGTTCGCTAGTTCCAGCCGACGCTCGCAGCCTTCACCGCAATGCATTGCCACATGGCGTTGCGGGCTTTCTCCCTGCCATTTAACTCCATGGATATCTTAAATAATCTTGGTTAGCAAGGGGAGCTAACTCAATGGGTACAATGCAAATTCATCGTCAAGCAAGTGAATGACAAATAAATAATTAAAATACGTTTTCAAACATTTAAAATCTTGCTTCAGACTCATCGGCAGCTGTGGATGGAGATGGCAGAGAAGATAACGCTGGCCGTACAACAGATTATCGAGTTTGCAAAGATGGTGCCCGGCTTCATGGATTTGTCCCAGGATGACCAGATCATGTTATTGAAAGCTGGTGAGTGATACAGTCAAGCCGCGAAAATCCTTCCACCGATTATCCGAATCTTGCAGTTTCCGAACGGTAGGAAGATGTAACCAAACTAATCTCTATAGTAGTCCTCAGTACTCAGTAGTCCGAACATTTCACTATCCGAACGTTTTTGATGAAAAACAGAAGCGTTCGGATTATCGTGGCCTGACTGTATATCAGGGTAACTGGGTTTGTACAAGCTTGCGAAAAGCCTGGAATTTGGGCACTTGACCTTACAAAGTCTTTAAAACCTATTTTAGTGTTTAGAAGCCTGGTAAAAGACTCAAAAGCAAGTAAAAGCCTTGAAAAAGACTTAAATTCGCTACTGACCGTCTTGTAGATTTTATTATTATTATTTGTATGTGTCTGATGCAGAATAAGTTTGGAGTTACTTCCCTTTATATTTGTACATTCAGAAGTCTTTGCTGTTTTCAAACGTCTACTGGTCTATTTGCATACTCTGTTACTTCCTGCCATTGAATTATTGGCCTTTGTCCGGAAAAGCCTTGGAAAAGCCCTTATGAAATCTTAAATTTGGGTCTTATTATGACTTATAGTTGTGTAAGAACCCTGAGGATATATATTTTAGTAACGCTCATCTCATCTCATGAGATATAAAAGTAGATATTTCCATAAGTAGCGCAGGTTGTTATGCTAACATTGTGATTTTGAGGTTTTAATGATATGGATTGTGAGTCATATATTTTAAGATTTTAAGCATTGCGATGTCATTTTGTTAACATAAATGCATTGTGACATTGAGAACTTCCCCCTTAAGTCATAGCTCTCACCAGCCTCCTCTGTCAGTGTGCAAAATGAAGGTCAGATTCAGTACTGCTACCCTTGTACAGAAAAGTTTTAAAATGCAGCAAGGCTTAAATTAGCCAGTGATGGAAACTGGTTCGATTTATGAATGGCAGAGAAAGTTGTATTATTGATGAAATAAGGACAAATATTACAAAAAATTACAAAATATTCTTTTGCTTGATCTCACACAAATGATAACTCATATGAAAAACACTTATGGATCATAAATCTCGAAACAATTTTTCCTCGTCAATCAGACTTTGTGTTTATGGGACAGAGGCTGTAGGTATAAAGGGGGTTCTGGATCACCGTTAACTACCATCCATTTTAGCATGAAAAAGTCTGCCAAAATACTTTGATATTTTTTCCCCGAAATAGATGCTCATAACCCTCATAACAAACAAGTTTTTACTTCTAAAGAAAAGGTTTTTTCTCGTTACAGGTAGTTTTGAGTTAGCCCTACTGCAGGTGTGTCGTGTGTTCGACTCCGCCACAGACAGCGTGATATTCGGCAATAACTACGTACCTCTTGATGCCTTCACTGTTCTTTGTGAGTATTGCAGTAAAGATACTGTAAATCCTTGAATAAACGCCTGCCTCTAATAAATGCCGGGTCTAAGACATAGTTGAAATTAATAATCACCTGCCTTGAATAATCACTGGGTTAAATTTAGTAAATGTAAATAAACTAATGAAATTTTGTGTGTATAGACATAATTATACAATACTTAATCCTATGGCAAGAACTTTGTTTACAATATCCAGATTTTAAAAAATCCAATAATGTTTTTGATTAAATTCTTAAAAAATTGCATACATATATTATGACTTCGAAAACAATAATCACCTCCCTTGTACAATTGCCGGACTTGAATAATTGCCAGGTCAAATTTCTTCTCGCACCGAATGCTATTGGCGTAAAATTCAAGGAAATAAGTGCTATATTTTCTAATGGATTTGAAGAAAATATCTTTGAAAAGGAACTTACATATTAGATGATATATCAGATAATTCTTATAATTCCAATGTATCAAATATATTCATATTATTGATAAATTGTCATAAATAACAGATTTTGTCTGTTAAAATTTAATAAAAGAACATATTTTTCTCTTTCAGCTGACGAGGAAAAGATCTTAATGAGAAGTATTTTTGAGTTCGTGAAGATTATACAGAGTATGAAGATAACGGATAACGAGTTAGCGCTCCTTAGCGCGCTTATCCTCATTAGTTCAGGTAATTTTAACTAATCTTAATTTTTCTCATTCATAGAATATCACTTTACATTTTAATCACAACCCCTCAAGGGGCACGGCAACTTTGTCTGCAGTAGAGAACTGTTCTACACGCAGTAAGGTTTGGGTGCAATGCTACACTGAATTTCAGCGCAGTACCACCCATGGTTCGCCAATTCCAGCAGGTTTCTGACTTTCACCGCAACACATAGCCACATGGTAATGCGGGCTTTCTCCCTGCAGTAATTCTGGCAGCCATGACATAAGTGAAATTTCTTCTTTGAGAGGCATTTTAGAAGCTGGTATGATGAATGATAAAAAGTTCTATGGATAGTGAACTTGCTTGATAACGGTGCTAGTATCTGCATCGATACTAGGGCTGCAAAGATTCACTACGATGTATCGAAAATCAATACAAACTAAAGATATCGAAAATCGATTCATGATTCAAAATTTCGATTCGATTCACATTCATCCTTTTCATGCTAAAATAATAAAATATCACCTGATTTTTTTACAATTAGATCGTGAAATTGCATTCGCGAGCGGTGACAAGTCACATGTGAACAGGAAACAAAGTTCAGTGTCTACAATATGTAACGTAGTCTATGATTGGTTTATATCCTCACCTTTCGAGATTCTCTGCCAATCAGCATGGTTTATACATTTCTCTTAGCAACGCCGCATAGCAACGACCAAAATGGCGGATTTTTGTTTTTCTGTAATGTTAAAAAATCGAATCGAAATAAATCGAATCGAACTGTTAAAATAAAAAAATCGAAATGATCTTGTCTAGGTGAATTGTTGCAGCCCTAAACGATATGTTGCACTCATATCAATAAAGAAGTTGACTATCCATAGAACTTGTTCTCATTCATAAGTGAAATAATCTTAAAAGCGAAACAACCGTAGTCTGAATTTCAGTTAATTACCACCCATTGTTTGCTAATTCCACTCAATGCTCGCAGGTATCTCTTGTGATGTAGATATAGGTGAAATATTCTTGAAAGCAGCGTTAAATCTTCGAACGAGAGGTGTTTTCTCATTTCCCATAATTCACAAAAACAAAATGGCGGATATTGACAGACCAACAATCCCTTTATATTTCAGATCGACCTGGTTTAAAAGACACAACTGATATCCAGAAGCTACATGAAAAGATTTTAACAGCGCTGAAGTTGGAGATCGGATCGAATCATCACGACGACCAGGAGCTTCTAGCCAAAGTGTTGACACACATGCCTGTTTTAAGGACATTTTCCCTGCACCACATTCGTGCTCTCAATCGTTTTAAGGAATCAGCCACGGATTTGGAGTTCCCTGCCCTTCATAAAGAACTCTTCTCTGTCGAGAGTGTGGAAACATCATGAGGAATTATTACTTTTATAGGGATGTGTTGATTTTTTTTGTTTCTTGATATTTTTGTGACCGGACACCCCCGACACCAGTAATAGAATCTGCCAAAGCTGAAACTGGGAGAGTTCATCCCTGATTCTGAGGGGTGTTGGAATGAACAATCAGAAAGTGATTTCCCCAAAAATCAGATGTTTTTTTAAGCAGTGCTGATTGGCTGGTTTTTGCAATGTGATTACTATGATCGTTTTTTTTTTTTTCTTGAATATTTTCATGTTCTCGTTTGATTATTAATCCTCGACTGCCATGAATGTGTTAAATTGTTTTGTCGTGGCAAGCTGGGTGAAGCTACAGATCTAGATTGTATAGACAGAGTTCATCTTTATATACACATATATTCATCAATAACGTTTTCTTCTGGGATAGCCAAGGCAGATAACTCTATTTTCTTATAGTTCAGGAGTCGTTAATTTCATGAATTGTAGTATTGATGTTTCAACAATTGGAGAGTGCTAAAATTTAAAATTGCAAATTATGAAATATTGATATATACATTATTCGCTGCTTTGAATTTTAGATAATGATTTTATGTTCCCTATTTATATTAAAAGAGAAAATTATGTTTAAGAAAGCAAAATATTAATTTTAACATATTTCTTATTTCATGTTAAAAGAAAATATACTGTTTAAGAAAGCAAAATATTTAAATAATCATTTTAACATGTTTCTCCATTTTATATTGAAAGAAAATACTATCCTTTGGAAGGGCTCATGGTAAAATTTTCCTGATTTCTAAGGATTTTAGGATATGAATATTATATTTCTATAACTTGCTGTATATTTTACAAAAGTTAACGTTTAAGGAGAATCAATTTATTTCATAACAGGCTTTGATCATATACCCATTTAAACTCTCTCAGAAAAATAAATTTCCAAAACAAAACACTAATTGTTAGAGTGCTGGAGAAATTATTGAGAGCTAATTTTGTACTTGCATTTATTTTAAAACTTTTGACAGTGCTATGATAGTCATGATACATTTTAATTATTTGCATTGAAAACGCTTTATAAAATTCATAGGCAATTTGAAAGATTTTCATCAAAAATGCTTACATAAAATTCTTAGGCAATTTGATATATTTTCTTTAAAAATGCTTTATAAAATTCAAAGGCAATTTGAAAGATTTTCATTTAAAAGGCTTACATAAAATTCTTAGGCAATTTGATATATTTTCTTTAAAAATGCTTTATAAAATTCAAAGGCAATTTGAAATATTTTCATTTAAAAGGCTTACATAAAATTCTAAAGCAATTTGAAATAGTTTCATTAAATATGCTTTATAAAATTCAGACAGTTTGAAATATTTTGATTAAAAACGTTTCAAATAGATTCTAAGGCAATTTCTATGCCAAAATGTTGTTGGCAAGTAGTATAATTTTAAATGGAAAAATTGGTTTTAAGCAGCTTAAACTTGTTGACCGTTATTGCCTCTACAAGACGAAAGGTTTTATATTTTAAAGGTCTTTTTATACTAACATTTTGTTGAGTTTATGGATGTTCGTTCATCAGAACGTCCCAATCGTTGTTATATTATTCCCGAAGGCCTTAGTGATTTGTTATACATCTTGATTTGAATGGAGAATTTGAAATACTTAGCCACTTAGTGTTCTTATTAAGGCATCTGTCAACCTTTAATCTGTGGAGATTTAAAAAAAGAATTCATAAGGAAAATATTTGAATGTGTTACTAAATTAATTAACATGGTGATGTCAAACTATTTTTCAAACTTAATCATACACAGACATTGAATTACTTTCCTCAAAATATCAAATTTCTTTGTATGAAGGAATATTTTTCTATTATATCCTAAAATTATTACATCGCTAGATTGGAAAATATTATATAAAAAAGCAAAAACACAATTTAACTGTTATTGCTATCCATTGTTTATCCAGTTTTCTTCATATTTGTTTTTTCAAACATATAAGAGCGAGGAGAATTATTTTTTCAAGTTCTCCATTCTGATGTTTTGAGAATGTTTTTATGGCGAACACCATTCTGGCAGCAATTCAATACTGATAAAATTCAGGAAACCTTTTGCCTTCAAGCTCAGTCTGATTAAAATAGACAGTTTTCCGAGAAATAAAAGTTGCAAAATAGTACATTTATCGGGATACAAACTCATATCCTTTGGAGGTTTCTTCTCAAAACCGTCTGATAACAGCCCGTAGACTCCCATGTTCTGATGCAATTCAGTTAACCTATCACAAGACCTCCAACAAAAGCTTTCGGTGCGAGAAGCTAGGGGCAGATAACTACAAACAGCTATCGTTCAAAACGGCGAGCGTTTTAAAGTTACCGGTATGATGTGAATGGTCAGCTATTTGACTGGGTTTCGTCTGCGCTTAACTCATACGGAACACGTGCCTATACGGGGTGTCCGCAGACCTTGTGGCGAGGAATCTATAGAACCAATTCGTATCCTGATATGAACTATTTTGCAGATTTAATTCCTTAGAACAGGGTCGATTTTTATCAGACTGCCTTCAAACTTTAGTGACGTAGGGAAAAAAATCCATTTTCTTCACTTGTTCATTTGAAATTTTAAGTTTCATAAATAAGTTTTCTTGACCCTCAAAATCAGGTATTTCATTCCTAAATTTTCAATTTAAGATAGCAATGTACTGTGTGATGTAAGTTATATCTAGAAACAAAGATAGCCAGTTGAAAAATCAGATTTGGATAGAGTTGATATTAGATATAAAACTCTTTCTGATTGGAGGAATATGTGTAGCTTGCCTGTAAGCTGAATCCTGATTGGTCCTTTTCTCATATCCATGTGTACTATAATGTCATGTACCATCAGCATTTTAGGCATTTAGTGATTGCCGATGGATGCTATGTTTTTGAAGGAGTATTTTATAACCAGTTTTACGTGTACAAACTTAGTAATAATTCTGTGTTTGAATATCATACTAGCTTCATTGAAATGTATATTATCTTGTATATGTGTAAAATATTGTCTCTTACACAATGTTCATTATACAAGTTTGTTCAATCCATAATATGTAGCAAGATTGTGTAGATTGTAAAGGGAGGTAACTCCAACTAAAAGACAAAAATCAATATTTATAAAGGGAGGTAATTCTACTACAAAGGGAGATCATTTTGATTTTAGAAAGAAATAACTAAATCAGTGATTATGATTATTTTAGAAGTATTTAGATATTGATTGATATTTCTGTAATGAATGAATTTGTTTTATTCAGTTATGATATGAAAATTGTACTTTGAAATCAACGTTTTTTGGGATACAAGGTAGTAATATCTATAGAAGTATACAAAAAGAATTTTCCTTTATTCAGATACTAAAATCTTGTATGTTGAGTTGTTTTGTAAATAGTTTTATATGACTGTTCTCACCCCCACCCCTGTTGAAAATGGTATCTTCCGTTGTTGAGTTCTCCGTTCTGCCTCAATAATCATTGTTGCCATGGTTACTGTCTTTACTCATAAATTGCAAATATTTTCATCAGGTATGGAAAAAGAAGAGAAAAATGTTTATGAAGTTATTTGATCGAAATGTTTGAAAATGTTCATCGTTCACCTCTTTTGATAGAAAATGATCACAGTCTTGATGGATTTTGATTGGTTGGCAGCTAAAACAGGATAGTCCATCCCAGCAAAACAGGGGTGTAAGCTTTAGCCCGTCTTGTAAATAGCCCTAAGCAGTTGAATATCAGGGAACATCACATAGACCTCAGGTTGTCACTTTTAGCCATATTTGGTGCCTGACCATATATGGAGCTCACCTAATATGGAAACCCTGTACTCCTTATATGGAAACATGTTCTTTTCATCAATCATTTCTATGAATTTTTGTGCAAATAGGGTTGTTTTAATTCTGAAGTTGAAACTTTGAGATTTTCATAGAATCTGGATTATATTTTACAAGCAACTAAAACTAAACAATCAGTTTTAGAATTAAAAGTAATTTTGATACAAGAATATATTTACATATTAAACTGGTGTTAAATTTCACAGAATTGTATTTCATGAATCCTTTTTGGTGACAACTTTCTGGTAACATAAGTGATCCATATTTTCCAATTATTTTCCTTGTAAACCTCTTTTGGGCATTAATTTGTTTCAAACATGCTGCACAGAAAAACTTGTTTTAAAGATTGTCTCAAGTCTCATTTTAATTCCAATGCATTTTTAAATAGAAAAGCTTGATTAGTAAAACAATTTCTATGCTCTTAGGATTTATTAAAATTAAATATTATTTTTACTTGATGAATATATAAATATATAATTGAAGTTCAAGTGACACCTTTGTTTCAAATCTTTATCTTGCACCCCTTGATATTGTAAATGGCTTGGTCCAAATTTTGTAGTGGCAGGGTCCATATTGTATAGAAGGGGTGCAAGCCTGTAGATTGTATAATCAGTTTAGACGTGTAAATAGTTTCAGAGCTTTTACTGTGTACAAATTGTAAACCATATTCATTGTTATATTGTTTTCATGAAATGAACTGTTATGATCGGCCAGTGTCGAGTCTCCATGGAGTCTAGTTAGATTAGATTTGTTTTGTCTTTAACTTTTGTCAGTGGAAGTGACCTTGGAAAGTCAAGGTCATTTAAATTTGAGGTCAAGGTCAAATTTTTGTTTGTATATTTGAATGATTTGTAATTCTTTGACAAACCCTATTGTATACATTGAATTATAATTCAAAATTAGTAAAAAAGAATTTTAACAATAAACATTACATCTGAGTTAATTTACAGTTAAAAGATTTAATTGTTTCCAAATTCAAAAATCGAAATGACCTTGACACTGCATGACCTTGTCCTTAGCACCCATTTGACCTCCGCGCCCATTGTACCAGTGTTCCGCTCTCCTCGTGGAGTGATACATAATGATCTCAAGAAACGTTTGTTAATTTTCCGTATCATCCGCCATTAACACCCCTCTGTTATCTAATTGGTCATTAAACTCTGTTATTCATTGGTCAGTTTTCAACTATTCGTCCCGTGGCGCCCAGAATCATGAATCTGTTACATAGAGATATACTATACATACTATATAAATATATATATATGTACCTGTACAGCAGTGACACCTATATGATGTATATCTTGTCGTCTACATGCTCTGTAGGACCCCGCACGATTGACGGACGGACGGACAGATGTCTGTTTTTAGTCTTGCGGCCTACGATCAGAGTCAATAAATTTTGTCTATGCAGAATTCATGTGTTGTCTGTAATTTATCATTGAGCATTGCTTCTCCTTGAAGCAGTCATCCTCGGTTACCCATGGTTTTATATATGCTCCGTTACTCTCCACTATATCACCCATGGGCAACCTTATTAAGCGAATCTGTTCTCAAATTGCCCGCCTTTGGCCAGCGTGACGAAGTCCGTAACCAAAGAAAATGCTCAATGGGTAAGACGGAAATGGTCAAGGGAGATAACCGGTGACAGATGGCTAACACAATGACCTCACTTGCTTTGAAACGAAGTGATATGAATTGTCATTGGCTCGCTGCGTAGCAGTTTGATTGGTTCACGCCAGCCAAGGGCGGATAATTTGAGTACAGATTCTTCTGATAAGGTTTCCGCATGGGTGATATAGTGGAGAGTAACGGAGCATATGTAAAACCATGGGTAACCGAGGATGTACTTGTGCTGCACAATCTGTATCGAATGTATGTGAAGCAGTAAGAACATAGAGAAATGTTGCACTCAATTGTGAAGAAAAGGTTGTTTCAAAAGCAATTGCAACTTCCCAACGCAAGCAAGCTCTAATCGGTAGATTTGCCTAGCTTTTCTGTGTTAAGGTAGGGGATCGTTGCACGTGAAATGCATAGTGGGCTCCGATTTCACATGGAAATACTGCAAGGCTTAAATCAGCGTTTGGAAGATGAAACAAACGTGTCATATATGTGACCTTTAAAATTGGCATAATTATGACATTGTCCATCGTCCAAGGGTGGGATAGCGTAGTGGTGAGCGCATTTTGCTTTGGTTCAAGCGTTCAGTTTCGGATCAAAAGCTCCGGGGTTGGAATCCCACCAGGAGCACGGCAACTTTGTCTGTAGTAGAGAACTGTTCTACACGCAGTAAGGTTTGGGTGCAATGCTAGTACCACCATGGTTTACTAGTTCCATCGCCGCTAATGGCTGCGATACTGCCGAAGCGGCGTTAAACAATAACTCACTCACTACTAGTTCCAGCCGATGCTCGCAGGTTTCTACGCCAGGAATAGCCACATGGCTTTCTCCCTGCTATAATACTAGCAGCCGTGAAATACTCTTGAAAGCAGCGTTGAAACCCAATTCACCTCACCTCTATTATGGATCAAGAGGTTCGGAGGTGCCTGGGAATGGCAGCCATTCTACATGCAGTAAGGTTCGGGTACAAAGCTATTAGCACCACCCATGGCTCGTTCGTTCCAGTCGATATTTGCAGGTTTCACTGCAATCCATAGCCACAATAGTGTAGGATTTCTCCCTGCAAATCCATCCTGTTCCGAGGAATATAATCTGGTAGGATTAAGATGGCAGTCCCGGTAGGTGAACTATGTTGGCAGTCCCGGTAGGTGAACTATGTTGGCAGTCCCGGTAGTTGAACTATGTTGGCAGTCCCGGTAGGTGAACTATGTTGCCAGTCCCGGTCGTTGAACTATGTTGCCAGTCCCGGTAGGTAAACTATGTTGGCAGTCCCTGTAGGTGAACTATGTTGCCAGTCCCGGTTGGTGAACTATGTTGCCAGTCCCGGTTGGTGAACTATGTTGCCAGTCCCGGTTGGTGAACTATGTTGCCAGTCCTGGTAGGTGAATCATGTTGCCAGTTCCCGGATGAGAAGATGGATGAGTGATTATCACTCTCAAGTCATGAAATTTAATTGGTTGAAAATATACATTCTATAAATAGCGATGGGTAATTAGCTGGTAACCCTTATTAATATTTTCCCTATCAGTCTTTGAGTCTCATTCAGGGTGTAAGGTAGTCGTCCAGACCCTAGAGCAATATATCCAATTGACAACCAGCCAAGTCCAGAGAATTAAGTAAGTCTAGATAACTCAGAAATGAAGCTCTCTTTAGGGCTCCATTTTGTATAAATATTTTATTTGTTTGTATATAGTGTTGTGGATAAGAATAAAAATTAGAGACTAAATGTGATTCTAGATATAAATTAGTGTAATGGATTAAGATAGCCTGAAGGCGCAGGATGGCAGATGTTATTCCGGGAACAGGTCGGTTTTAAAGGGGCAGTAGCACGTTTTTTTTTGCTGAAATATGTCGATGAAATGTATTTGAAAAAGATGTCACCAATAGTAAAACACCCTTCTCTTTTCGGAAATCAAGTCCAAAAATGCGTGTACATGGTTCCGCAAAGCCATGGGAATCGTTTATGTCATTCAAAATAATAAAATGTGTTCAAAATAAAATGGCATCCATGCATTTTTTGCTGTATACGCAACAACGTTATCAACACTACTGATAATTGGTTTGTGTAATACGATGTTTTACCCTCTAAAGTAAATATAAATGACATAAACTATGTTTATAAATGGGAAATTTGCAAAAAACGTGCTACTGCCCCTTAAATGAGACTGCGTTAAGGATGTCCGCTCCTTCCGGTTGAACTTCAAAAATGAAATATGATTAAGTAAAGATTTGTTCTCATCTTTATTTACTTCATGATATTCTACATCATCTACATACTTTTAAAAAACATATAAAATAAAGAAAATGTGACTTTAGAACCTCTCAAAAGTGCTTAAACAGCATAAATGGCCTAAATTTGACCAAAAAAGGGGGTTTTTCAGGTACATTTTGTGTCAAAGCTTTAAAAAACCCACACTACCATATATATTTTTTCATCGATTTCGGTAGGGTAACATAAACTTTGAACATATCAAAAAAGGAAAAAAAGTTTAATACTAGAAATGTAGTATTTTAACGTTTTTAGCAGTTTTTTTCTCATTTTCCCATAGACTGCCATATTAAAATTGTACTTCACCCTACTATCTTACAGGCGTCATATCTCGAAAAAACCCACACTACCTCCTATTTTTTAAAGCTGATTTTCCAATTATATACTTTGATCTTTTAAAAAATATAAGTTAGAAAAAAAGTTTAATACTATAAATTTGAGGAGCGAACATTAAACTCCAAATCATTGCATCTCATGGCTCCTGTAACTGGGCTTCACAGGAATGGTTTGAAACCCAATCTTGAGCAGGCAATGTTAATGTAACAAAAACAAAGAATTCGTTTATAAATAATGATTTAATGATGAAGCAAATATACACGACCTGAGTTAAAATCAGGAAAATTGCAAGTCTATAAATACAGAGAGCATTCGATCATGGTATAGAGACTAAGCAATGAATATAATGAAACCACACACATTGTTAAACATTTCAACAGTCAATATTGTTACGTTGTTGTCCCTTGCAATGAAAATGTTAAATTCATTTAGTTTAATATAAAATAAATTCAGACTTTGAAATTTAAGCGATAAGCTCTCTGCTAATCGGATTAGACAAGGTCATGTGATCGTTATACATTCTCATAAACACAAAATTGACAGTTGAAAAGATTAACCTTCATACTTTGAGAATTATACAAAATAACCTTCATGGCTACTTTAGCACTGTATCATTGCGCAATTGTGACACTGCTATCTCATTTTTTATTCTTATACATATATAAAACAAAAACGTAGTCTGGTTAAAGGCTCCGACAATCTCCGAAATTTATACCAGGTTAACTTGCACTTTTCAAACCGTTTATATTCTTTTCTTTTTTTACATTACATTTTTCTTGTGCAAAGTGCGCTTCACAATATTGTAATTGAAAAAATATAGTTTGACTTTGCCGTGTCATTATTGCGAAACCCAATCACCTATTTGTTCAAAAGGAAAAGTTTCTGTAAAAATGAGTGTGCTTCAATTGCTGATGTTAAAGCCAAGATTGTTTACTATGATTTGCTTATATATATGCCAGTTATATGCATTTCAATAAGTATAGTCCAAAAATGTTCAAATAATTATATTTTCAAAAATTAAGTTGTCAGTCATATTTACATACAAATAATCATAAACCTAAGGTTACGGGCGCAGTGGTATTTAGGATAGTATGAAATAACAACTGCCATGAATATCTATATGAAATTAATATGGTAAAATATAAGTAGACATTGTTGATAATCGATTTTACCATAAGATATAAATAGATAACGAATGAGATCACAAAAGTAAAGTATACATTTGCAAAAATAATTTTATGAGTACTCAAATATTACATTATAGGCATAGAATATAGGTTACTCAAAAATACAGTATCCCTCAAAGTATGCCAATTTAAATTCAATACTTTGATTATATAAAATATAAAATATTACACCACAAGGAATTATGGTTCAAATTTGAATTTAATTTGAAGCAGAAATCAACACTTTTCAGAAGTCTCGTATTACAAAGGGAGATAAGTCGTGAAACTGCTTTTGAAACGCCCTACAATCCCTCCAAACGAGCCATAGTTTTATAAAGCAATGAACACTCATAACTTAGTTCAACCAGCAAAGCCATCCTCGCCACCAAGGGCCGAATGTTTCAATATCCTTCATCAGGAAATTAATTTAAATGTCCTTGATTTAAACCACCACACTGCTCCGTCAGTTGTATTTTGGTAAAAAACAACACACTTTCAATCTGATTAAAATCAGATCGTAATTAAGCTCCACTACATTACACATATTGTGAAACGAAGTGCAATAACGGTCTGATTTTAATAAGACTGGGCACACTTTGGTTTTTACTCTCAGCTCATCTTTCTTAGATTTCAACCAATCACCATTTGTGCCTTAATTTGTGCTTTGTGCTTTGATCATGCGCTGAACAGGATTGTTTAATCTCTGTGGTACGTGGACACGCAATTTCATCATCTTTCATAGAGGGTAATATATTATGTTTCTTACCGAAGTCGTGAATTAATGAAAATACGCTAACATCCACTTTCTATCATAGGCTGACGACCCGCCGTCGCGCATTTAGAACGCAACGTCATAGAAATAACGCGAGGAGGCAGGTCGAACGAAAGTAGTACTTTTGTTTCAAATTCAATATTCGGATAGCATCAAATTATGACTACTTTTGCAAACGATAGAGTAAAGTTTGTTATTTGTATGTGATGAAATATTTACTTTGCATATACAAACATGTTCTTGCTAACATGACACATACTCACTTTAAGCAGTGGGTGACCCATTTTGGTATTCACTTTTCATTTAAAACGTAATCTCGGTATTCTTTGGCTATATTCCGAATTCGTGAATGGCATCATTTTACCTATCAACCTAGCTGGAATGAAGGAGTATTTGTGCTTTATTGATTTCCACATATTTAGTTCATGGAGTAACGAATTCGAGTTATGCATGATCAAATTATTTATGATCTAGCTAGCTAAATCCGCAATGAGTATTTCACATTTTTGAATACATGTATTTACAAAAATAGAAACCTTTTCTTATCTAAATGTTTCACAATTGAGATTTTGAAGATGAATGACTATATTAAATGATACGTTCAAACATTGGACATTTCTCAATCAAGAAAATGATGACCTCCTTTTATTAAAATATAAAACTGCTGATTAGCAAACGTAGTAGTTGACACGTCCCCCAAATGATCCCCCCTCAATGCTGAAGTAGGACTGTCCGTTGTCCGTTGATGAAATAACACAAGGACGAGTCTATTTCTTCTCGGAGGGGTCATCGTGATGTTCCGTTCAGTTATGTCATTTGAAAACCAAGTATAGCACAAAGAATTCAGTAATGCACATTTTCGGTAACAATATTTATGGGGAAAGTCCACTTGATATGGGGGTGATATAACCATCAACTTTCAATTTTCTTTTGGAAGGAAAGTAATTTGGCCCCAAGATGAACTGATTCCGTCTGCTTGTGTTGACAAGAATGCACGGGGTGAGGTTTTTTGTTGACGTAGGGTGTTAAACAACACAAATGAGATTTTTCCCTTCCAAAACTTCCTCTTCTACTTTGTGAGACGAAGTGGACCCGTCCGCTTTGACGGACAGAAATGCACATAGGAACGATGACACCGTTCCTATTATTCCAAGATAAAAGGCCCAACCTGAAACACAAACATTGTTCGTTTCTTTGAAATAATATTTTTATTATCATTCTCCCCACAGAGATTACTTATGGTATGTCTTCCCACGTGCTATATTTATGCACAATCAGGATTCTCTGTTACCGGTACAAGAAAAGACTCGTAAGTGTACAAGGGCGATGAACGTGTACGATAAAATCCTATCAACTGACCAATTTATAGATCAGAGATACGACCACGACATGAAAAGTGAGTGAAGATTCATAAAATCATCCCTGACATACCACAGCTACAACTATAAATAGAACCAATGTCATTAAAATCAAATCATTGATTCATTCCCAAGGCGTAATTGCTAATTTGGGTTGCCACTCATCTATGAAATCTATGATGAGTAACAACCCAAATTAAGCCTAGGGAACGAATCAATGATTTGATTTTAATGAGATTGGAATAGAACTATAATACAGTGATCTATCACTCAAACAACATTCCAGACATCGCGGTACTCAATTTCTAACAACGTCTCAGATTACACAACTAACTTAGATTGCAAGTTGCAACCAATCAGGATTTCTTATTTCTAGAAAGCGCTCCACCTTTATATGGGGAGAAATATATAGGATCTAAAGAGGTATGCATTTCCTCCATAACATTTACAAACATAATAATTTTTACGCGAACCTATGTTTAACGAAGAAGATATATATTGAAACTGTTGTTGATATATGACAATTGACGAAATGGCGACCAACCCGTCACAGTATCTAAGTAGATGAATGCATTTCTTTCATAACATAATACAACCACAGGGACTTGTATTGCTGATAATAATACGTCTCAAGTGAAAAGCATCGTCCTCTGACAGCTACCTGCACATAAATATATTAAGTGATGTAACGCACCCAAACACCCCTCCTCGTTCCGGGTCGAATTTTGACTTGAGATATAAAGAAAACACAATATGTAGCATACATAATTAAAGCAAGATAAATTCCCTTTCGATTGAATGTAAAATTATCAAAATCGGTTCACTTTTGGCTGAGCTACATTGATTGAAACTCGAGTTATGTAGCTAACTGTCAGAGGACGAAGTTTTGGACTATTATTTTCAGCAATACCAGCCCCTGTGATTACATAGAGAATCACACAGAAAGACACTCACCCAGACCACACCTGTCCAGGTAGAAGGGGGCCGCTCGGATACCACAGTAACCCTTCACCATCGCCGTCCCCCACCCGGCCGGGTACAGGATCAAACCCAGAATACACAGCAGACCTGGCAAACAAAACATATTTTAATTATTTAAACCACACGAGTTTACAGCACGTTTTTTATCAAATAAAAATTCACACTATATTAAAGAGACAGCGTAGAAACGTTCGCGCTTTTCCCCATCAGAAGCAGATTTAAGCTTTGCTGCATTTAGTTACACGTTCTGCCCCAGTGCAGCAGCGCGCACTGTGTAGTTCATGCAGTAATGCAACAATGCTGAAAGGAGCAGTAGCACGTTTTTTCAGTTTTTATTTCTCAAATTTCCCATTCATAATGATAGTTTATGTCATTTATATTTACTTTAGAGGGTAAAACATCGTATTACACAAACCAATTATCAGTAGTGTTGATAACGGTGTTGCGTATACAGCATAAAATGCATGGCGGCGATTTTATTGTGAACACATTTTATTATTTTTAATGACAAAAAACGATTCCCATGGCTTTTCAGAACCAGGTACACTTATTTTTAATTTGATTTTCTGAAGAGGGAAGGGTGTTTTATTATTGGTGACATTATTTTTCAAATATATTTCATTGACTTATTTCACCGAAAAAACGTGCTACTGTCCCTTTAAAGGCGCTGTAGCACGCTCTTCTTACTAAAATAAAGTTACCTCACCAAAAGGCAAATAAGTTTCAATAAAAATAGTTAAAAAATAATTAAAATGGCCGTTCAAAGGTAGTTCAAATGATCTGGCTGATGTAGGGAATTCCCCTTATCAACGTCATTTCTTCCACAACTCAAATCTTTGTCATCGATGTCATCAGATATACACATAAAACGTTATTGCTAGTTGTTTACAAACCACGTCCCTACAACAGTGTAAAGATATTCGGTTCTGTGGGAAAATCGTAGTTTTTCTGGTAGGAAATAAACTCAAGTCTTTCCCAACAAAACAATGGAATTATTTTAGACTTAATGCCAGTGAACTTCTGGGTCGAATAAAAATTCCTAGATGTAAACAAGATCCTGATATACACGGGACTCTGTGACCCCATTTCCTGGTTTATTGTAAATTCGCCCATATGGTTGTGATAAACCCAGGTGGCAATATGGAAACTTTATTAATGCCATTGTAGACCGGCAAAGGAATGTGTAAAAATCTGCTTCTCGTTTGGACATAGCATTAGAAGTGCAAGGGGATCCTGTATGCAAAATCTTAAATCTGCAGAAATAAGATTTTGAAGCCCATTCAGCCGTGTTGAAGGGATACATATTGAGAGGTTATTCGAAGATGGTAGCAGGTTTATGGTAGACTTTCGCCCACTTTATTATTACTTATAAAACAGGATTTTCGGATTTTACGATTAACAAGAAAGGACAAGGTCTTTGAAGGGCATTTAGAAGTGGTATACATAAGAACAGGAAGATTTTCTGGATAACAACTTCTTTAATGTGAAAATACACGACGTTTCGGAGTACATACTCACTCCTTGATCAGGTGGAATGTAAGGAAATAACAATATATGGTACATTTATATAGAAAATAAATAAAAAAGTTGTTATCCAGAAAATCTTCCTGTTCTTAAGTCTCTCTCTCTCTCTCTCTCTCTCTCTCTCTCTCTCTCTCTCTCTCTCTCTCTCTCTCTCTCTCTCTCTCTCTCTCTCTCTCTCTCTCTCTCTCTCTCTCTCTCTCTCTCTCTCTCTCTCTCTCTCTCTCTCTCTATGTTCTATCAGTCATACTATATCTTATACATTGGATAGGTTATGTCATTCAAATAATTTATTAAATAAGTTTCTTTCTCTCTCACTCTCGATCTGTCTCTCTCTCTGTGTCTCTCTGTGTCTGTCTCTCTCTCTCTCTCTCTCTCTCTCTCTCTCTCTCTCTCTCTCTCTCTCTCTCTCTCTCTCTCTCTCTCTCTCTCTCTCTCTCTCTCTCTCAAGAAAGGACAAGGTATGCACGATACGTTCTATATAGTTGCACCTTATGAAACTGGTGAACAATGACTTGAATCTATAATAAATTATCACCCCATAAATATAATGCTTAAAGACACTAATTTCAGTAATACAATTGTATCGACGTATTTGATATGAACAGACGTATAGAACCGAAAATCAAGAATAAATGTCGTTCGCTGAAAACGGAAAGCATTTCTAATCTACATTGAACATTGTATAATACATCTTAATTAAATACATGGTTATTAATTGGTAATTATATCACATTTTGAAAATGCCATGAGAAAGAACTCGGCAGTCACCGGACATTTCACGCTAGAATAGACTACTCCCCTAACCTCCCACATTGGACTTCTGAGTGCGACATTTGACATTTCGGTTGAGGGGTCTAAATACCAAAATACGGACGCAAAGTTTACCAGAAATAATAGCCGTCAGCCATCCGGTGCATTTGTGAATGAAAATAAATTTGTTCAAGACACGCGAGTTTGTAAATACTTTAAAATATATTTTTACGTCACTTGACATTTCAAACAAATAAAGAGCTCTGTCACTTGAACGTGTTATTGACTCACTCTGGAAAGGCACTGCGAAATTTGGACATGTTCTCGTATCGCCTACACCCCATATCGCCTACACCACTATAAAAACAAATTTATGGATGAGTGCACATCACACTGACATCCTGATCCCTTAAGAAAATAATGAACCCTTCCAACAAGACAACAAAGACAGAATAACTACCATACTACACAATATAGGGGTGAGGAAGTGACAATCTTGATAAAGTGTAGGCGATAAGAGGTTTTTTTTAGATGTAGGCAATATGGGGTGTAGGCGATACGAGGGCAAGACGAACTTTGACCACAAAAATATTTTTGTTTCTATGCACAAACTCTGCGTAAAGTATATGATGTCGATTCAATATGTGATTGAAATTTATTTTACCAAAGCTCTATAACCGTTTGGATGGGTGCATATGTGAAAGAAATGGTCAAACTATGACCTACTCATGTACTCAATCATATACGTCATCATATTGTCTTTACATTTTCACCAGCTCTTCGGACTAGCCGTATAAAACTGTCCAAGCCCAACATGTTTTAACAGTAAATTACTAGCGAACTAATGCCAATGTAAGATCCTGTTTTACCAGTTAAACGTGAAAGAAGGAAGATATGGAGTGCCAAATCTGCAAAATGTAAAAAAATCTCTGCTTTCATGTGAAGAAAGAACACGAATACAGGTTAAATGATAACAGTGCGCTTCCCTTGTGATGGCTGTATGAACAGCGGGCGTATCCTCTTGTATAGATGACTAGATCCACAAATACACTCACGTTCACTCCTCAACCTAGACTGTTACGAAGTATTCTTTGAGAGAGAGATACACGTTGATACTACAGAGAGAGATCTCGAGAGAGAGAGAGAGAGAGAGAGAGAGAGAGAGAGAGAGAGAGAGAGAGAGAGAGAGAGAGAGAGAGAGAGAGAGAGAGAGAGAGAGAGAGAGAGAGAGAGAGAGAGACAGAGAGACAGAGACAGAGACAGAGACAGAGACAGACAGAGAGAGAGAGACAGACAGAGACACAGAGAGACAGACAGATCGAGAGTGAGAGAGAAAGAAACTTATTTAATAAATTATTTGAATGACATAACCTATCCAATGTATGAAATATAGTATGACAGATAGAACATATATATTAGTCCGAAAGAGTAATTTTGTTTATTCATATGACACAAGAAAATACAATTTCAAAATGTCAGCAACCCGGACAAAACATTACTAACCCGGACAAAACATTACCAACCCGGACAAAACATTACCAACCCGGGCGAAACGTTACCAGTCTGGACGAAACATTACCAGGCATTTTTTCATACATTGTCTTAAATGGGAGACTAAAGCCAGTCTAGGCAAATCCTGGAGCTTTTCGGATCAGATACAACTATGAACTAATGAATGAGTAATTCTTGCACCATGTCAGCGCATCTTTAAAACATGAGATGGAAATACAGTGACTCAATTAGTAGGTGCGTCTGTTTAGAGAGAGAGAGATCTCATAATCATATCGTCTTTTATCGCGTTATCTTGTCATGAATACCAACTATATATAGCCTAGAGTTTAATTTAGTCTTGCATTATTTCGTGGGGATGTTTCGTTTAAATATTGCTATGTATTTCTTAATGTTATTTTCTTGGTCTTGCTATTTCAGATTTATATTTTCATGTGTATTCAGTTGGTCGATATTTCAGGATATGTGTACTGTATATGTGTACTGTATACTGTATATGTGTACTGTATACTGTATATATGTACTGTATACTGTATATGTGTACTGTATATGTGTACTGTATATGTGTACTGTATACTGTATATGTATACTGTATATGTGTACTGTATATGTGTACTGTATATGTGTACTGTATATGTGTACTGTATACTGTATATGTATACTGTATATGTGTACTGTATATGTGTACTGTATATGTGTACTGTATATGTGTACTGTATATGTGTACTGTATACTGTATTCTGTATATGTGTACTGTATATGTGTACTGTATACTGTATATGTGTACTGTATATGTGTACTGTATATGTGTACTGTATGTGTACTGTATACTGTATATGTGTACTGTATATGTGTACTGTATTCTGTATATGTGTACTGTATACTGTATATGTGTACTGTATTTGTGTACTGTATACTGTATATGTGTACTGTATACTGTATATGTGTACTGTATACTGTATATGTGTACTGTATACTGTATACTGTATATGTATACTGTATATGTGTACCGTATACTGTTTATGTGTACTGTATACTGTATATGTGTACTGTATACAGTATATGTGTACTGTATACTGTATATGTGTACTGTATACTGTATATGTGTACTGTATACTGTATATGTGTACTGTATACTGTATACTGTATTCTGTATATGTATACTGTACTGTATATATGTGGACTGTATACAGTATACAGCATAAATGAACTCCTCCAAGACTGTAACCTCAACTACAAACGAACTCTTCCAAGATGATTGCTTATGTGCCTTTTGAACTTTATTTACTCAAGACTACAGTGTTGCATGGTGAATTTACAAGAGATAGGGTTGGATCCTGTAGGTGGTATGAAAGTGCATTTCCCGCTGAAAAGTATGTCATAAAATTAATAAATTCTTCGTCAATATTTTAAGTATGTATTTGATATGGCTATAGGAGAAGTCTGTCTTTGTGCCATAAATAAAAAAAAAACCATTACATACATTTATATCTCTACATAGTGTTTTCGGCTTTGGGTCAAAAGGCCTAAGTTCGAATCCCACCAGGGGCTCGGCAACGCTGCCTGCAGTAGAGAACTACTCTACACGAGGTAACGTTTGGGTGCAATGCTTCGCTGAATATCAATGCACTACCACCTATGATTCACTAGTTTCAGGCAATGCTCGCAGGTTTCACAGTATTGTATAACCACATTGTTGTTGCGTGCTTTCACCGAGCAATAATTTACTAGTCGCCGTAATATAGTCCGTGAAGTAAAATCATCATGACGATTAAACTCAAATTATCTCATCTTAACTTTCCACTTCTACTCTCTACTTGCGCCAGTCTATATCACCAGTTAATGTACATGTATAAGCCTTTTGATATTTCATGATCAATTCTCTGGCACTGAAAAGTGAACGAAATGCAGCAATGCTTTAATTAGTCAATGATAGAGACTGGCGCGGGGAAGAAGTTAAAATTACTAGAAATAAATGTACGAGACTAAAATTTAGTCTATGGAATTTTATAATTACTGTATTTTCATCCTTTTGAATATATTGTTTTAATACTTTCAGTTCCATGTGTATTTAGTTGATCTAGACTTGCTGAATAAATATTAAGAGTGATTATTAATGGCTCTTATTTTTTTATACAGTCATGGGGCAGAACTTAAAAACCCGCTGATTGAAAAGCTACAAAAATGAGTCATAAAGACTGATATTTGACTAACATTATGACAGTATTGTTATATACTGATGCTGAATGATATAAATGCACCCTACCACTTCCGCCTTGTTACAAGTGAGTCATTACGCCATCCGTTCGTAAGCTGATATGAAATAAAAATTCTGATAGAAAAAAAGATGATACTTGGTAATTGCCAACAACGGAACTGGTAAAAGCCATGCCTTTGTATTGTATAATGTACATTGTGTTATGTCTTTCTTTTTGCAATTCAAATTATGTAAGCTTGACTTCCCATTGAAAACTTAATATTTATTGAGAGCACATATCCGCTTACAAAACAATCTCATTAAAATCAGATCAAAAGTAATCGTTCATCTCTGCGTGGTATGACTACTGCTCGAGTGACCCTTTCTGTGACCATTCATCTTCATAGAACTCAACCAATCACAGCCCCGCTCAGATATCGAATCTGTCAGACGACCTCCCAGCCTCGTCGCTGATTGGCTGGAGTGAAATGACTGAAGTCAGTAACCATGCCGAGCATTACTCAGATCAAGAACTCAGCGAGGTACGAGTGTTACGATCGATCTGATTTAAATGAGATTGCGCTAAAATAAATATGCTCATAATGTTACTCGTCTTCCTTTCATTATCAAGTGGCGGTGTATATATATAGCGCAGTGGTTAGTGCTTTCGGCCTCGGATCAAGAGCTTCGGATGGCAAATTGTGACATTTAGAAAACTTCGTCAGTTTTTGTTGGTTAGTTTGCTTGAAACAAACTTTTTCTGGCAACTGCCAGAAGAAACTTGAGCAAGCAACTTGAAATAAACGGGTGGCTAAAGCAGGTCGCGGTCACTGTCATGTCATTGATTTTCAGTAAAATATCTTGCCAAATGGGATACAACAAGTTTCTTGACTCAAGTCTCTTTACTATGTCTCAAATAAAGAACGCACTGTCCTATTCACCAATACGCTGATCATGCCTAAAGTTGCTAACTTTACCGATAGCGACCAAGTGACCTGTGCAGATCACCAGTGTCAACTGTTCATAAGAGATAAGAGATAATCCAAAAAAGGGGGGACACCTGCAGAAAGGGGAGATAATTCAACAAAGGGGGACAACTTTGCAAATGGGAGATAATTCAAAGGGGGAGAACATTAAATAAAAGAAATGTAACTCTACAAGAGTGAGAGAGATCCTGTTTTACCAGTTAAACGTGAAAGAAGGAAGATATGGAGTGCCAAATCTGCAAAATGTAAAAATCTCTTCTTTTATGTGAAGAAAGAACACGAATACAGGTTAAATGATAACAGTGCGCTTCCCATGTGATGGATGTATGAACAGCGGGCGTATCCCCTTGTATAGATGACTAGATCAACAAATACACTCACTTTCTAGTAGAACTCCGCAACCTAGACTGTTTCGAAGTATTCTTTGAGAGTGAGATAAACGTTGAAATTACATACTTGCTATCGAGAGAGAGAGAGAGAGAGAAGAAGAAGAAGAATAGGCCTATTCGTTTATTTTCGTCTCACTTGTATACAGGTACATTCTTAAAACATATATACAAAACAAAATTGCTTAAAAAGAGAGAGAGAGAGAGAGAGAGAGAGAGAGAGAGAGAGAGAGAGAGAGAGAGAGAGAGAGAGAGAGAGGTACAATTTCAAAAGGGGGACAACTCTACAAAGGGAGATAATTATATAAACAGAAAGGGAGATAACTCACCTGCAATACTCTGTATCAGTCCGGACACTGTGAATATACTCTTCCCACAGAGAGACCTGTTGCACATACTAACGACTGACATGACGGCTGAAAACAATAACAAAATGGCGCCGACGCTGAAGAAAAACAAGGCAGCTTTCCAGGCATGAGGGAACTCGTCATCGGGCATTCCGTATCCAGACACGAAGGTCGCACAACTCTCCCTTTCTTCTATGAACTCGAAGCGATGCAGTCTCGTACAACGATTGAATATGCCGATAGTTGGGCTAAAGATTTCTTCTGGATCCACGCCCGTAATATTGTCATATATGGAATCCAATCCAGCTTTTCGAGGCACCCCAAGCAGCCACTGAGGGGACATGATAGAGGCGATTGTTAGCATGAAGGTTGTTATGGACAAAAGTGTCCATAGCAACGACCAGCACGTTATTATGACGTAACACATCTTGGAGAGATTCTTGGAATTGAGATCAAGATATACCCAAATATGGAATGGAAGAAACCTGAGTGTTACAACACGTCTTACACTTCTTGAAACAGTATCCTTGTGTTTCTCGAAATAACTTCTTAATTTATTTGATGTGATGTGAAATTGCCTGTTCAATATCAAAAAACGCACTTTTGATTCCTCTGGCAAATCACTTTTTAAGGCACGTGGCTTAAATAACACAACGTTCACACATCTAAAATCCCAGTTTGGAACTGACAATTCGTATTTCACAATCCAAGCTTGTATTCTTCAACTACGTCCACAAGGACGGGTGTCAATACATTCAGTTCACTGATTGGTAAATACTTTTCTTATTGTTTCACAAATTAACATAACTTGCTCTTTATCACATCACCAATTACTTTTATTACCCCTAAATACTTCTAAATCACGACAATCCTGTAAATTCAGAACCGGAGAAGCAATTACTTCAAGCGTTTCCCTGGAAAAACCCCAAGCTCATCAACACGACTGGTCACTTATTTTGATCTATGAGTCAAATCAAGATCTAGTAAATACTTCGTAACTTCAAGGCACAACAGCTGAGAATCCTCAAGGTTTGAACAGGCACTGGTTTAATGACGATGTATGAGGTTTCTTGGAAGATCCAACGTAAACTTTCACCGTGCTGAAGTCGCTGGTTGATGACAATGTATTTGGCTTCTTGAGAGATTCAGCGTTAACCTTATACGTGCTGACGTTGATTTACGGCGATACACGTTTTTTTAATATCCCAACTCTAAGTCTCGCTGTTGTCGTTGGTTTTACGGCAATGTACACGGTTTCAGATAATATCCTTCTATAACTCTGCGTGTTGACGTCCTTGGTTTTACGGCAACGTCCTAGGTTTCTTACAGGATCCTTCGTTAACGCTATGTGCTGACGTCTTTGATTTGACGTACGTATCTCTTGAAGACGTTAATACACTTCCTGCTACAGTCGGACGACGTCGCCGATTATACAGCAAGGTGAAGGTTAACGAGGAAGTGGAGCTGCCGTTTGTTTACTTCTTTCTTGTTTACTGTTACCAGTAAGTTTCATCGATTTTGGACCTGAAAATATAACAATTATTCATGAATCTCTGTTTCTGCAATACTTGTGCATGTAACTACTGTAAAAGCATCATTGCAAATTAAAGGACCAAACAATTATCACCAAAACCACTTAAAGGTAAATATAATTACCTCCAAGGATATAACAAATTTGTCATGATGCAAAAGATGCCCCCATGGACAGAAAATTCAGAAATACAATAAATATTTCGAAACCAACAAAACAAACTCAAAACAAACTAAAAAGCGTTAAGAACAAATTAAAATGCTAAAACATTTTGAAATTTTGAGAAACGTGATAACGTAGAAAAACAGTTGTGCAAAATATCAATATTCTCACAACCAACACATTTCAAATAATCAGCAACAAAATCATATATTGACCTTGAAAAGTATTTAAATGGAAAATATCAAGTATATCGAAACCAAAAGGCAAACATATTTAAGATAATCAGTACCAGAATCGTATCTCGACACAACGTACAGACCTCCCCATCCCAACTGGTACCGTCGCTATGCCAGGCTGCATAATATGAATAACACGGATTTCTCTAGACAGTTTTATTGCCTTTCAAGTGAAACACAAGCTCTCGCTTTTACAACATGACCCTCACTGCAGTATTTAGCTGACATCAGCAATTCTGCCAAGGTGCAAATTGACGAAACGATCCTCAAAATTACTAGGAGGTTGCTAAATGAAGCTTAAAACGGACTACAGGCTGTGAAATGCTATTACAGCATATGTACTCTGTTGGTTAAGTAGTCTCTTGTGAGTAACATTGTCGAAAGATAATACACTCTTGCATTGTCTAGGGAACCATGTGGACTGTGCAACGTTTATGACACAATATTTGCTCACGTTTATGAGTATCATATAATATCAATTAGCAGCTTCTAACAATAATGTTAATGACGTTGTTAATTTTGAATTAAAAAAGTTTGAATACTCAAAGGAGCTGAATAAGCAAAAACAATTACTTGAGACATACATAAATATTAATTCGTTCTTGTCATAAACATAGCTTAATATGTTTATTGTATTGTCATGTATCTGTTTTGTTGTATAATAGTTTACTGTAAAGCGAACTGTTTATTGATTCCCTTTGTCTTGTAATTTAAAAATGTCTCTTATTATCAATTGCAGAGTGTTTATTGTTTCGTCATTTTATATTTGGTTGCATAATATCTGTTTTTGTAAATGGGCGTTTATTGCAAGAAAATACCTTTTTTTTTGGTCTTGTTATTTAAAAGTCTTATATGTTCGATAATGTTTTTTTTCTAAATTGATGAGGTTTTTTTTAATTGCGTATTGTCGAGTGTCGTCTCTGTTCGTGTTAATAGTAAAACTGTCGTTATTTATAGTAGGGTTCCATTGAATTGAATTGTTTTACATCTCATTGTTGTTCATGTCCCTTAAACATTTAGAATTACAGTCGTTAAGCATGTATTCGAAAGCTTTGTTTATTTTTTTGCGAGGTATAAGTGTTGTCTTAATACATTCTTAAAGCATTACCAAGATATATCAAATCTAAATAGAAATACAATATAAATCAAGCATCCAACAAATATCTCTCAAAATATGCTGTTGTATTTTGCACGATAATTGTAAAAAAATCCTTTCAACGTGTGAAGACATAAGGATAAAGAAGACTCCCTTGTTCGATACCCAACTCAAAAACAATAATTTATCAAAGATCTTTGGCATATTAAATGAAATATGAAACAATTCAATTCGAAATCCCAAACACGAAAATAATTCGTACAACTATTATCAAATGCTAGGTATCTTGATTCCACGCATGATGGTGGAGTTCTTGGTCAAATAGTCAAAATATTTAGAAATCCCACTGTCTCACAAATAAACACACCGGCATGTGTGTGGTGCGGGTTAGTGGTTATCGCCAGATGTCTGTTGGCCGATATCGCAGCGCATCCCTCATAAATCACCCGTGCAATTGCTCTCCTTGGGCAGATAATTCACACCCTTCTACTCATCTCTACTCCTTCTCCCCTCGCTATCAAACCTCTCCTGACCAAACTAGACGAACCATTGGTCTATGGAATTTATTTTACTCTGTTTTATTGAATGCACTAACTATATTCCTCATTAAATTGTTGGGCTGCAATTTCAAAGTCATCACCAATTTCTTCTACCGCAAAATCATCATATCTCCCGATTTTTAAATTAAGAAGAAGCAAGGAGTTATATAGATTAATCTAAATCCTTGGAATAAGTTATCACAATCTAAATAAATTAAGATCAACAGTTTTTATATTGGGTTATACACTGTTGCAACTCTGTATAACTAAATATAAAGCTGTTGATCTAAATCTATTTAGATTGTAACTAAATATAAAACTGTTGATCTAAATTTATTTAGATTGAAGTTATCAAAATGTTCCAGTAAAAGCTGGCAGATGACGTGAACTATGCTGTGAGCATAGGACATGCCCTCTGTGACTCGTGACTGTGACGTCGCAGTTATATTAATGAACTTTATTTTAAATGGCCAAATATGTACAAATATAAAAGCTTAATTTGTGTCAGAAACTGTCAGAACTAAAACAAATATTTACGTATTGTTTCTGGAAAGTTTAAACGTTGGTTATAGCTTTCACCATACTTGTCTGTTTTTGTAATATATTAGTCCTGCCCCATGACTGTGTACAAAATAAGAGCCTTTAATACACTCTAGATCCTTCTTTACAAAGTCTAGATAAACTGAAAGAGGATGAAGGTACATCAATTTAAAAAAAAGTACATATACTAAATTTAAGTCTAGTAATATATGTATGTGCGTACTGTCCCAACATTTGGAAACTTTGGGTTTCTTATTTTGATTATGAAACAGTCATGGAGCAAGACTTTAACCCTGCCTCAGACCCTCAGACCTGTCATAAACTGTCTACAAACATCCCTATCCAAAATAGAGTTGTAAACCTGTTCACGTATCCATATCAAGGCAATATGAACTATTATAGGAAGCATGGCAAGCAATGGGAATTATCTGATATTAAAATTCCGCCAAAATTACGATGTGTACACAAACAGAAGGAAAAAGATTAGTTTAAAGGCTAAATCTCGCAACGTTGCCAACGTTTAAGCTCTGTTGAGGCTCAACGGCAGTGTATCCCCAACCGCCCGGACTTTTAAGTCGTTTGAGGGAAGCGTGCCAAAAATTCGCGGCATGTATCCTCCATGAATGAAGATGGTCGGGTTCGAACATGGACCAGGTGACTTGAAAGGCGGATTTGCTACTTTTACGCCTTCACGCCTTGGGACTAAGTCGGATGCGAGCACGAGCGAAGCTTTACAACAGTGGACCTCTACACAAAAGTTTGACCTTTTCGGGGCCTTGGTTAGACTTCATTTCATTCTCTTCTCTTACGAGGGGAAGTCAATCAGTTCATAGAAGTGTATAAAACAGACGCAAATGGTTGTGATGTTGATTTTATGTTGTTGTTTATGTCTGTAAAATGTCGTCCGATGACCAATCTCAATAATGACATCAACGGTGATGTCTTCATGGGTGTATCAATACTCACCTCTCTGAACTTATTGACCTCCCCTCGAAGTATTGTGTGTAACATCTTTATGAATAATCATGACATTGACTATATTGGTTAGTTTGGGTTTGATTTCTTTTTCAAATGAATTCGCATATTTTGCTTCTTATAAAACTTTAATTACACGCCAATAAAATGACTATATTGGCAGTGCCCGGATGAGGAGACTGTCGAATTTCAAATCACGACGTTGCATTGGCTGACGGGTAACCAGACACGAGGTAAAAGCTGCGAAGACGATCAGCGGATTAAAGCGCTTTGTGGATGCAGATATCCAAAAAGAGCAGACTTACCTTCAACACATAAAAATAAATTGTCCATAGGTAATTTATTAGAGGAAACTCGGTACGTCTCCAAACAGTCATCCTGCATTATGACGGGAGCACCGGAAATGTTTGTAGTGAGTGACGTTAATGTAATTATCATATATAAAGGAACGCCTTATTTGAATAAAGGAGACACATAGACCGGGTTGCACATTCACTATTCGCAAATGTGATTTCATTTTATATATGAAATATAAATTGGATGCATAATTTAACCATAACATCAACTGTCGATGAGATAGAAATATTTCTAATTTGCGATTGGTGTCGACTCTAAGGGGTTTCGAATCCCGCCCAGGGGTCGGCAACTATGTCTGCTGTAGAACTGAGAACTGTTCTACATGCAGTAAGGTTTGGGTGCAATACTACACAGTATTTCAGCGTAGCATCACCCATGGTTCGCTAGTTCCAGCCGATGCTCGCAGGTTTCACCGCAATGTATAGCACATGATGTTGCGGGCATTCTCCCTGCATTATTACAAGGAGCCGTGATGTAAGTGAAATACTCATGAAAGCGGCGTTAAACCCACAATCACCACATTGACTTATGTTCAGCTTAAGCTAAGAACGTTCCCTTTATGGCAGGTTACCTTAGCGCAATGGTTCAGCATTGAGGCCGTAAGGCTAAGGGAGCTCGTTCTGTCACAGACCAAGTTTAGCGCAAATATGTAGCGCAACAGAAATGAAACAACAGTATTCCTTATGAGCGAAAACTAACTACGTTAACGCATAGGGTAAACTGTATGTAGTCTAACACTTAGGCTCTAAAAAAATAAAATAAATTGAAATTGAGTCTTTTTATATGAAAATTCCATTCTTACAGTCTCCTTTTCAATATTTAATAAAATAGTGATATTTTCAGAATAAATACTTTTTTCATAGTGTAAGACTAGGTAAACTGTCGTTTCATCTCTGTTGCGCAACATATTTGCGCTAAGTTTGGCCTGTGGTTCGGCTCACGGAGATAATTATATGAACTATAAACATGTCCTCTGAAACTAATGTTCTCATCTGAAGTACAAGGGATTGTACGAAATACGTATGAAATACGTCTATCCCTGTACACACTATATTATCCAATGAATTTCTATCAGAACGGCCACCCTGCTCCTAACGAATAAAACTACCCCGATGGAGCAGAATGAAAACATAGATAAAGCATAAGTCTCACCTCAAATAGCCACCGTCACGGCTACAAAACTAACTTGACAGGTAAGAACTCTGCATCACACCTGCCATATCCACTTGCCTGTCTTAACGTACAAGGTCAAGTTGTGAGACCTTAAAGAGACTGTCAACCCAGTTTCACTACAATTTTCGTCTGAAATTAAGGGCCTAGTTTTTTAAAGCTCTCATAGCGCTAAGACAGTCTTGCGCCAATGTTGATGTATATATACGAGAGAGCTGAGATAGCTTCGAAAGTACGGGTCCTGGGCCTCCTTTCACAAAGCAACCTTTACTATGGTTAACCTTAGCTCTCATTCTTTAAGTACGGTACACTAAGGTAACCGTAGTGATTGTGCTATTGGAAAGGAGACACTGGCTAGTCTGTCCCCCAGACCCTACAGCAAAATATTCAATTGACGACCAACCCAGTCTAGAAATTTACAGCAAGTCTAGCTTCCTAAGCTCTAGGAAATCAAGGCATCTTTAGGGCTCCGATTTGTATAACTATGTTAATTGTTTGAGAAAGTTTGATACGAAAAAAACTTATTTCCGAGACTTTATGTTAATCTCAGGCCTCGGCAGGCACAAAAAGGACGATGGTAACTAGCTCTGTCTGTCATTGTCATAATTAGAGCGTTATCTCTTTCAGGTAAGTATCAACAAACACTTTAAACAAAGACGTTGTCGAGCTTAGTATTTTCTAGTGAAATGCCAAGAACAGATTAAAGACAATATTGCAATTAATTAAATGAACACGTCTGCCATAAAGAACTGTTTTAAACTAAACTTACAACGCCAATTAAATGCCAATTAGCACAACAAACGCTGCCTGTCGGCTTATTTGACGAGCGACGCGGTGACGTCTTATTTACCGACTTGAGTGACAGATCCCGTTCAAGCTCAGTAATGCGTCAATCTGATTGGCTAATTCCACTGACAGGTTCAATAATCCGTCAATATCATTGGCTAATCAACATGACGGGTGGACAAAGAAAACATACCATGTTTACATTTGGTCAGACAGAATTGTCTGTTTTAGAAACTAAACATAAGTTTTGGGATAAAATGTTCGTGTACGAGTAAAACGTCTTGACGCAATATAAATCCGGTTACTTCATCTGTTTCTAGGATATTTCATCATTTAGTATCTAATTGTCCGGATATTAGACTGACAGGATACGTACAAATTGTTCATAAACCCACTTAAACCTTCTTAGAATAGGTTGGCCTTAGTCCATAGGATAACATTGAGTTAGCTTTGTGAAAGTTGACCAAGTCCTGTTGTCTTTAAATCCAAGAGCAAAGTATTCAATAGACGAACAACCCAGTCTAGAACATTACAGCAAGTAAAATTTCAGTAGGAAATCTTTGTAGGGACTATATGTAAGTCTACGGTGTCTTCCGTTCAATGTAAGTTTTTGTGATCATAAATAATTTGACAAAGACCCGATTTGAATATCAATTGGTTATTTGAACTTGTTTCATGTATGAGCGACGAGCGTTTAGATTAATAAAAGTTAACGTAGGCATCTTATGGACAATGACTACAAAAATATAACCATTTTAAAGTAGTTGTTAGTCTAACATTTAGAGTCTGAAATGAATATTTTGTAAAATTTCAAAATTTGAAAGAAAAAAAATATAATGAAAAGGAGCCTCTGAGATGTGTTCATTTCCTTAAACTGAGCTCGGAGTCTTGTTGTAGACTTGCCTAGGCGCTTAAACAATTAAGGGGTCTGGAAAAGCCCCAATCATGGCGGATACAAAAGCATACTTAGAATGGGCGTGTCAATTCACTGGTAGATCCTTTAAAATGATATGGGTAACTTCTTCTTAGTAAATAGCAAGTTTGTTATTCCCCTCTCTGCACTACTTATTTAAATGTTTAGGCGTCGTAGAGAATGTATTTTGATTAATGATAATTTCATGGTATCAAAATGTCCTTTTGTATCTCATAGGCCGTTCGCCCGGTTGTTTTTTTTAAACACATGTCTTTTGATAATATGTAATGTAATGTAAAACAACATGTGATACATAAATAAAGTATATTTCTTCTTCTTCGGTAACTATTTTGTGGAAAATCAATTTAACCGTTTAACTGCTCAATATTTCGTAATTTAAATGTTTGACCTACTTATCATTTTAAGCTGATATCAGAAACAATGCAAATTTATTTATAAATATGAAAATAAACATTTCAAATTATTTCAATTATTAATTAGAAATGTTATTTTCATTTTGAAACATACAAACAACTGAAACAATGACAACTGTTTGTTCGACAACTTAATTACAGCCATTGCATAGGTCAAATACATAATGTTCATCTAATGTAAATATCAACAAGCCAAATACCCCAATCGTACCGTCGTTAGGACGTTAAGTGTCACATAAATCATTTTCTAAACTGCGATCCCCCATAGTAAACGGATAACACAACGTTTGCCCCGTTCGTCTATGTCATAGGCAAGTGCAATTGATGAGTTTATCGATCGATGCAGTATGTTTTCTGTCGATAAAGATATCATTATCGTTTGTTGAGCGAAGCTAGACTTGCAAAAAGGTTCGGGGCATAATTCTTCTTCATGTCTGTTACTACCTGTTTTCAGAGGAAAGCGATGTCCGTTTGTCAACGTGCCAAAAGTCTCCGGATGTGGAAGAAATTTTATTTTAACAAACTTTTCCTTTTGTTTGTTTTGTTTTTGTTTTTTTGTTGTTTTTTTTTTTTGGGGGGGGGGGGGGGGGGGGGGGGGGGGGGGGGACTCTTGAGACTATGAACTCTCTTTCTTGGCCAAAAAATATATACAACGCTTTTCTAAATGTTGAAACAATAACATTACATTTGTATTTAGTTGGGTATACACTGAATAAGAACCTAGACTTTATTAAAGGGTATTTTTAATATTATATAGTCATGGAATAGTTTATGTGAAAAAATACGAAGGACAGACTGTGAGACTTATTCAAACAACATAAACCGAATATCTGGTGTGTGTGTATAGTCTGTCCGCAAGACCCAAGAGCAAAATATTCCATTCACGACCAGCCCAGTCTAGAAAATGTGTAGATTACTCTGAAATCCAGCACTGTTTGGGCTCTATTTTTATAAGTATTTAAATTGTTTGTAAAATAGTGTAGTTGATAAGAAAAAAAACTACTTATTTCTGAGACTAAATGTCTAATTGATAATAAAAAATGTCTGACTTGATAAAATTTCTAGACTTGCTATGACGCTTTAATTGTATTTGCATCCAAGGTACATTTGTACATAATAATCTAGTCCTTTCTGTGGCAGTGTAAATAATAAAAGCTTTTAACACAGTCAATAAGTCCTTATTTAGCAAGTCTAGATACACCGAGAATTTAAAGGAAAAAAATCAAAGAGATGAAAGTAACGTAATTATTAAAATTCCATTGATTGAATTTTAGTCTAAAGATAAAAATACGTAATACTTGAATAAGAAGTTGCTTGGAAAGTCGGCTGCGATGAAAAAATAATTAAATTGAAAAGTTCAATAATAAATGTAGGAACGAATTTCAGAATTCAGTAAATGATTTAGTCTTGTCCCATGACTGTAAATTATAAGAGCCTTTAATACAGTCTAGATCCTTATTTAGCAAGTCTAGACAAACTGAAGACACATAGAAAGTATTAAAAATATCATTATAACGATGAAGGTAGAGTAATAAATATAATTTTATAGACTAGATTTTAGTCTATAATTAATTGTGTAAATATTAAATACATACTTCAGTTCTGCATATATATTCTTTATCTATGTTACTTATATTCATTCATTTTTCAGTGACTTTGTTACCGTTGGGAACATTATTTTTAAAGGGGCAGTAGCACGTTTTTTCGCTGAAATAAGTTGATGAAATTTATTTGAAAAATAATCTCACTAATAGTAAAACATCCTTCTCTCCTCGGAAAATCAAGTTAAAAATGAGAGTACATGGTTCCGTAAAGCCATGGGAATCGTTTTTGTAATTCAAAATAATAAATTGTGTTCACAATAAAATGGCCGCCATGCATTCTTTGCTTTATACGCAACATTGTTATTACCACTACGGATAATTGGTTTGCGTAATAAGATATTTAACCCTCTAAAGTAAATATAAATGACATAGACTATAATTATAAATGGGAAATTTTTAAAAATAAAATTTGCAAAAAACGTGCTACTGCCCCTTTAAAGTAAGGTTAAACGATATTGTTGAAGTTGAGTTTCTCATGCTAGCTTTCATGGAAGGGCAATTTTAATAACCTAGATCTCATAAAGATAAGGCATATTAGTTTGAGATAACTAGATAAAAAAAGAAGGCATGTTGATGTGTTTCTGTATGCGAATAGTTGGTGTGTGAAGACATACCTCATAAACCAATTAAAGAGATGTTTAGTGTTATTTTAAGATTCTTTGCCCTGGTTTCTTGTCAATAACATTTTGTGAATCGTTGTTGATCTTCTACATATAGCATCAAGATAAAACAAATACAACGCCCTAGACCAAATGAATTATTATTATTACATGTATTACGCAAATCAACCCCCTTTGTATTTTATGCATGTACGTGACAAGACGATTAATATCTATAATGTCGTTTATCATGGAGTTCATTTAACATTTATTCAAAATGCAGGGTTTTAAAATATAACAACACATAATTAAGATAGCTGGCTTAAGATACCAGTAAGATTTGACACAAACTGGCGATAGGGTAATATTGCATCAAAACGTATCGTCTGCTGTCACTGTCTTTCTAAATGTATCGTCTGCTTTCAGCGTCTGCCTGTACATACAGTAACCTGTTGAATGCTTTGTTTCTACTCTGACGCATATAAACAATGAAAATCAATAAAGACAATACTTACAATTCACGTGTTTCAAAAATTGTATCCAATTTGGTAGAATCCGTTTTTGTAGAATTATTTTCAATCGAACTGTTTGCATCACTTCGTTGAGCGATGCGGACAACATACAATTGTTTGAATAACTAATGTGGCGTTAGTCACAACCAAGCGATGCACAGAGTTCTTCCGATGTGTTTAGTATAAGTGTACATTTCCAAACTCCACACACCGACCTACACACAAGCTCGCCGCTCCTCGAAATCCTCGCTTGTTTTGGTTGAGAACGGAGCAGCGAATCCGAGTGATAAACTCCCAACCACTAACTCCCGCTAAAGTCGTCTGCTCTCGAACTTGGGCTCTGCCCCAGTGACTCAAACCCTCAACTGAATCCGAGCAGAGAAAATCGCCCCCAAACATCAACAAACAGCGTATTCATCCAAACACATCGCCAATCGAGTGCCCGAGAGGACGAAAGGTCCCAAAATGGCGCCCGGGGCAAACGATATCAGCACGTGCCCTCCCGTGCAGGCTTTTATCGATCGATAGCTTGGATAAAAGATTGTAATATGAGTTTAAAGTTGGCAGCAGACGGGTTTTGTTCTTCTACTTCCCGAAATAACGCTGTAGTGTAAATTTACCTTCGATACGCTTCAGTGAACACGGGTGGCAGACGAAAATTGACATCCATGCTAGACTATCAATAATGGATTGCAATTTTGCTGATAGAATTATACCTGACCAAAGCTAAGCTATACAAGATAGAATAACAAAAACAAATGTGATATGAACATGTTTATAGTGATGATGCTTTTAATCTGACCTAGACTTTTTATGATTCAATATAAAATATGACTAAAGCTAACGTGAAAGAATATTTTCGAGGGATAAAAACACATAATTATTCTATGATAAATAATTATACAAGCACGTTTATCCTTTTAATTTTCAAGAAAATTAAAAATTTATGTATGATTTATCCATGACAGTTCATTTTTTAAATTAAATTTATGTTTACGAGTTGTCTATGGTTTGTAAATTGTATGTTTTTTTCTAATTTTGTTAAAGCGAAAACCTTTCATGAAGTTATTTGTCAGTGTTTTTTATGTTATGATTTAACTTCATATCTTTTCATTTTAAATAACCTCATTTTTACTCTTCAGTCGCAGCGAGATAGTTAATCACGTGTATATATAATGATTAATGGGTATGTATTCAAAACAATATAGGCCTATTTATTTGCAAGTAAACGCTGATATCCAAATTAGGAGCTGCACAACGAATGGTCTTTAATTGATGACATAATGCTATTTATAATATGACTCAATCTTAGAAACAAATGATAACGTCTCCATGGTTACCGCTCGTTAAAACTCTGGAGAAATAATAACTTACGAGATGAATTAATTAATGTAAATGTCATGGAATGTAATTATCTTCAATTAAATGAAATGGATGTAGAGATTAGATGAACTAATTTTTAAAATGTTTCGTAAAAAAAGACTAATTTTTGTTTTGAGATGACCCCTATTCGTAGACGGATTGGCTTTTGTGTATGGTAAATTATTTGAAACCAATTTCATCTTTCTAAATGTACGTAGTGTATGTAATTGATTTGGTGATCAACTATTTCTCATTTATTGAATATAAATAAAATATTCAACAAATGAACAAACCATTGACTTAATGTATATCAGTTTGTCCTATGTAAAATGTCATGTCACTTTTTAATTTAAGCATATACATGTTGAAGTGGTTTCTGTGTTTGTGAACAGTTTATTACTAAAATATTCAAGCAAAAGCAAATGTGAATTGATTTCATTTCATAAATATGTTTTGAGACGACCCCATCGCTCTAACGGGTACGCAAGTTGACATGTGTTTCATTTCATCATCGTGCATTGTTGAACCACATGTCACGTTTTGTGCATTTTGCACGTGCAGTTCATGGATTGTTATTGGTTTTGATGGCTATTGCACGAGCTTTCCAATTTGTCACAGCAGTGCACGAGGAAGTCGTGCTGTTTTTCGTAGTGCAATATACATACATCCCTGGCGGGGTACTGTCTCGCTCAAACTAACGGGATAGCTGCCTCGCACAAAGTTATAAAATAGTTTAATCAGTTGCTTGAATTATTAACACGTTCATGTTAATTATTAATTAAAATTTAATATTACATATTCATTTCCATTACAGATCCGGAATGATAAATAAACAAATTGACTCCGAATAAAACTTTACAAGGACAAGTCATGAATTTATAATACATGATGAATGTACAATGTTTTTAATCTCAAATGGTGCGCATTATTTCCACTATACGTCATACCAAAACTTATAGACAAAATAATGTCTAATATGATATTATTATATATTTATATATCTCAACGTTTTCTGGTACCGCTTAAAGGCACTGTAGCATGTTTTTCATTTGTTATAAGTTCAAAATTGCCATTTCTAATAAAAGTTCATGCAGCTTATAGGGTAAAACAGCCCATCACACCACCCGATTAGCCATAGCCGTAGAAAACGCTGTCATGTATAAAACCAAAACTGTTAGCGGCCATTTTAGTGTGAACATTTTGAGGATGGGAAATGGATCCGCGTTGCTTAATCGAACCATGCATAAACATTAACTTTAGAACTTTATTTAACGTATTGATTTAGGAGGATAGTTTGTAATTGGCAACATTTTGTGAGATCTCTTTATTTCCATTAGATAACGTGTTACAGCCTATAACGGTAACCTCCCAAAACTTCTACATGCCAAAACTTCTACAGACCACGGACTTAAATTAAATTAAATTAAAATCCGTGTACAGACTAAAACAACACAGTTCAGGGTCCACTGCACATGATCATTACCTCAAATAGGAATGGACCAGTCATTGCGAACATCTAACAAATATGAAAATTGTTGCTTTTCATATGTGACGTACGAAAAATTTTAACAAAATATTTATATTAATAAAGGATATATATAAATATAATTATACACAAAATATTCTGTTATCTTCCTTTGGATGTAATAAGCTGGACCTGTTTTAATCCTCTACTCCAGTAATCATCTACCCTCTTCTTCAATCAGCTGTAGATGTTTTGGCATGTAGAAGTTTGGGCAAATTACATTAAAACATATCCTGGGCTGTTCCATTATAAAAGAGGTAATTGCATAATTTTGCCCTGACTTTTTGTGATTTCATTTCTCCGAATTTGAATGAAAACATATTTTATTCATTTATGCAATGGATTGGGCACAAGTCATAAAACTTATAGAAGCCCTCTCCACATAATCGACAAATATTTACAAGGCTAAAATAAGAACAGGAATATTTTCTGGAAATAACAATATATGGTACATTTATATAGCAAAAGGCTAAAATACATAACAGAATGTCATGCAGAAGAGAATTTAAAAATCTATAAGTGAAGTAGACATAGTTTGAGTGGGTAAACATGTAATATACATTATTAAGGCAACAAACAATTAGAAATATTATTGGTTAAAACATAAATTTGCATTTGTGTATTTATTGAACCGCTGACTCTTTCCAATGAATTTATGAACATAGTGAAATATTATGAAGTCATGCTATATAACGAAAAAAGAAATGTCAGTTATTGATTCCAAGCAGTTTAATTCGATCGCGACCACTAATATAGAAGTATTCCGGAAACCTTAGAAAGTCTATGAGTAAAGAACAGATGGTCGATATGTCGTCACGCCCTCTGCACGTGCAGTCTCCCGCCGTTTTGTAAACATACCCAATACTGTGTCTGAATCAGATAACAGAATCGGTGATTGTATGTTAAGAATCAGTTTTCGAGGCCATACTGCACAAAATACGATTTTATCATACCAGATGAGATTAAGTCGTCACGTGACCACCATTACAATCATGTCGCTAATTAAAAGCTTAATTAGCAGATTGGAATTAATTTTATCTGATTAATTAGTTTACTTTATTGTACGTACGTTCTTCGAGTAATTGGTATAACTTGTTTTAATTGAAAGGAATCTACATTCATATGATATATTTGAAATCGTACCTTTTATATATCATAAAAGTCAATATAGAAAAAACCTAGAAAATAAGTTCTACGAAAATGGATGTTATATCCATCATATTGTAAATTTAAAGTAATCTTTCTCTGATTATTTCGTCTTTCTTCTTCTTTATGAATTTAATTTCACAATGTATAGTGGGTGAATGTGCTGTCTGTGTCTTGTCAAAGAGAGAACAAACATAAATTTGCTGTATTTTCTTTATTGAAATTGGGTTGTTGTTACCCTGGGTTCCTATATGTAGCAGGGATTTCTGAAAAACAAGTTGGTTTAAAAAAATCAGAAAATATGATATATTTTTTTCAAATACATGCATGATGATAACATTTGAAAATATTACGATTCATGATCAGATAAAACACATGTGTATGTGTTTTAAAAAAACCCATTTGTAATACTAATTAATGTAATGTTTCCACGTCATGGTAGTGATAACGTAAAACATTAATATTATTATGTCATTTGGTTGACGATGACATGCGATATATCTACGGTCTAAACGATATATCAATGGTCTAAACGATATATCTACGGTCTAAACGATATAGCTACGGTCTAAACGATATCTCGTAGGATCTCGCTCAACGATATTAGTCTGTCATCCAGACCCAAGAGCAAAATATTCAATTGACGACCAACCTAATCTAGAAAATTATAGCAAGTCTAGATTACTCAGCTCTAGGAAATCAAGGCATCTTTAGGGTTCCTTTTATGTAACTAGTTTAATTGTTTGTAAAAAATTTATAAGAAAAAACGTATTTCTGAGACTAAATGTTTGTCTAAGGCCTTGGCTAGCAGAAACAAGAGTGCTTTGAAAGCACAAGAACCCCGGGTTCCTTATCGTCCAAATAAGCATTTTAAATGCAAGGGTAATTTAATGCAATTAAGGCATATTTAGGGCTCTATTTGGTATAACTATTAGAATTGTTTGTAAAATGTTGCTGGTAAGAAAACAAATATTTCTGAGACTAAATGTTAGTCTAAAGCGATATAAACCCACATGGAAACCCACATCACAGTTCAACTTCCAAACGCAAGGTATAACTCTTGCCAGTCTGCATAACTGGCTGATTTAACCTTTGCGGTATTTCCCTCGCTTTGTTGTGTCAAGATAGTGAATCGCTGCACTAGAAATGCATAGCGGGCCTGGATTTCTAAACACAGATTTCTTGAAGGATAGATGAAATGCATTTTTCTCAAAAATGACAGATGATTACCTCTACGTATATTGTATATCGGAATCAATTGAGCATAAAATCGAGACAATATACACTTGCAATTGATAATTAAGACGATTTTAATTCACCCATTTTAACACTATCGCAATTTGTTCGGCGAAACCTTTTTAAAATGCTCACTGAGGCGTGACTGTGATAAGCGATAGACGGGGCGGCTTGATAGCTTCTCCGCCGATGTCTCGTTAATTAATTAATGATAATTATCACTGCCGCTAAATGAATTTATGAGGTGTATTACATCGCCAAAAAGACATGTTTATGTAATAATTGTGTAATTGTCATCTGCGGAATTACCTAGTTGGATATCTAAACATTCGATATATGGGAAATTTAAGTTGGTTTATTGAAGATATCTTTGTGAAATTAACAATCAAAATGTTGCGAAATTACGTTGAATTGTGACTATCGCTGAAAATCAAATTCCTCCACATACGTCACAGAAGTCATCCCTTCACGGGTCACACCCCCGCAGACTTTCATTCTGGTAGCCGGGGCTAAATCAGGCGGTTTTTTAAAAAGCCGTATATAAGTAATTTATGGACCGATTTCAGAAATTTAAAATCGAGCAATTGTCAAATTGACATCCCATTTTAATGAATCCGATTTGGACCATATGTCATTTCATCCATCCTTTAAGGAAATACTGCAAGGCCTAAATCAGCCAGTAATGGAGACTGGCCATTCTCTTCACACAGAGGTTAGTCCCTACAGTTTTCCGTAGAACCGGAAAACTGTAGGGACTAACCTCTGTGGGAAGAGAATGGAGACTGGCAAGAGTTATGCCTTGCATTGGGAAGTTGATCACAGTTATACAGAAAACAGTTTCATTAGTTGTCTTGTTCTGTGATACAAATGCTTGAGGACTGATCACTTGTCCCATTCGTTCAACAGCCATATGAAACTGTTTTTATTTCGAAATTCCCAAACACACATGCCTACATAAAGTATACAATCTTATCTAAATTGAAAAATGATTTATGTCAATGTGGCCACCATCGTTTCCCGAATAAAGATATATATCCTTTCTCATTTAAATTGAAAACATTTTTTTGTTTAAAAATGGCCAGCATACTTTTCCACTTAACATATCTACTCACATTTAAATTGAAAACAGTGTTTTTACAGGTCGTATATAAACATTGAGTCGACCTACAAATACGGAGGTATTTGCCCCATGTGCGGTTTTTATTTCACATGATTGAAACACGTGTTTTAACTCAAGTACGTTACTTACAGGGAACAACACGTGGGATTTAAATTAAAATTCTACACGTGATTTTATAATAATATTCCAAACAATGCTTGTTCTTCTTTCAAATTAGGAGCTCAAACGGATAACTTTGAATTATACCAAATGTCCGAATGAATCATCATATGAATATATATATTCTATATATAATGTATACTATAGGTGGCCAAACGAGAGTATCATCATTATTGAAATTTACATAGACTTGCATGTTAATTAACCGTTACAAGAGAGACAGACAGACAGACAGACATACAGACAGAGACGGAGACAGAGACAGAGACAGACAGAGAGAGTACGTTATCTTGCTAAGACGCATACCTTGTCCTTTCTTGTTAATCGTTAAATCCGAAAATCCTGTTTTATAAATAATAAAAAAGTGGGCGAAACTCTACCATAAATCTTATTACCTGCTACCATCTTCGAATAACCTCTCAAAGAGAAAGAGATAAATAGTTTATTAAAGTGTTACGCATAAAAATCATAAATTTGGTACAATATAAAACACAATGTATAAATAGCCATCACTCGTCAAGTTTTAAAGGTAACGTAACATACACTTCCAGATTGTTCCATATATTAGCAATTTTAATTCCGTTTCTTATACACTAACTAAATTAAAAGTATAACCTGTATTTAAAGATACTTATAGGGTATATTTGTGGAAACGGAATGAATTCGAGAGGACATTCCTGTTTACTCGTAAATGGTATGAATACATTCCTATGCACAATCCACGTGAAACATATTACTGAGAGTCAGTATGACTTTATTATTTGAAAATATGATAAAGGCGAAGGCACATTCTTTCAAAAACAATGAGAAGTGAAGTCATTCATCGGAGCTACTATTGACCTATGTACGAGATCCCGTAGCGTTTATGATTTCACATAAGTCGAGTCCGGGGCCACACGAGTAAAAAATAAAACAACGGTTAGGCATGCTCACATAAGATCTATATCCATTACATCAATTGTCACCTATAACCTCGCTTGCCTTCAGTCAGTCACCCAGACCCCCTTATATTTTAAGAGCTTAGAGGTGATGTGAGGTGATTTGGGCTTTAACGCCGCATTTAGGATTATTTCACTCATATCACGGCTGCTAGTATTATGGCAAGGAGAAACCCCACAACGCCACGTGGCTATGCATTGCGGTGAAACCTGCGCGCATCGGCTGGAACTGATGAACCATCGGTGGTACTACGCTGAAATTCAGTGTAGCATTGCACCCAAACCTTACTGCGTGTAGAACAGTTCTCTACAGACAAAGTTGCCGTGCCCTTGGCGGGATTCGAACCTCTGAACCCATGATCCGAACCGAACGCGCTATAAGCACTGCACTATCCCGCCTCTCTACACCAAGACAACAGTCTGTAAAATAAGACATACAAAATCACTAAATGTTCGACTAGCCTTCATTTGTAATAGCCTCTAAAACGTAATCCCAGTATTTCACTGCTCGTCATATAATAAAATGCCTATAGTCATGGTACTATGAAAATGAATATGTTTTGAAATGGAATCCAATATCTCTCGAATACAAGAGCCACATATCACTCAAACATAAGAAGATCCGGATAACCAGACTTGCTTTCAGGAAGTCGTCTTAATGCGATAGCGTCGTTAGGAAAGTGATTCATGGTATTCGAATACTGTACAGTACCCCACTGTTGTAACACGACAATAAGGAAGGGTTGATCTTATCCTCCCTTATAAGGAATGGGAGTAAGGAAATGATATACATACGCCCTTTACTCACCAGTTGAAATCTAGAATAGCCCCATATAAACATTTTGTATTGGTTTCTTCCGTTAGAATATTCCTAAATTTAGAGATTAACCAAGTGTGTTTGAAAATCAGAGAAGTTGCTTTTCCCTTGGTCATATTTAGATTATTACTTGGGTAAGTGTGTAATATTACTTTTACGAAACGCGTGTGAATTTTGGTATTGCTCGAGCGAGAGCGAGCGTTATAATCAAATTTTGCACATTCTGTCATATGGTACACTTTTGAGCGTAATAATTTATATATATCCCATTCTAATACATTTGATTGGCGTAAAATTAGTATGGATACGGCCCAGTTCTCGTGCGACGGCAAGCTACAGTGTTTTATGACTAACCAATACCTATCGGTCAGAAAGTGATCTGTTCTCTTTTAATTAAACTTGATAACTGATAAATGATATGTGATAAAGGGGCAGTAGCACGTTTTTTGCCAATTTCCTTTTTTCAAATTTCCCACTTATAATGATAGTTTATATGTCATTCATATTTACTTTAGAGAGTACAACATTTTATTACACAAACCAAGTTTCCGTAGTGGTAAAAACGATGTTGCGTATAAAGCAAAAATTGTATGGCGGCCATTTTATTGTGAACATATTTTATTATTTCGAATGACAAAAACGATTCTCATGACTTTACGGAACCATGTACACTCATTTTTAAACTTGATTTTCTGAAGAGAGAAGAGTGTTTTACTATTAGTGACATTATTTTTCAGATACATTTCATCGATTTATTTCACAGAAAATTGTGCTACTAGCCCTTTAAAGGCGCCGAAGCATGTTGTTCTTACTGAAATACAGTGATCTCACGAAAATATAAATAAGTGTACCTTAACACTCAGAGTAGAGTTTAGTCTAACACTTAGACTCTAACAATTTTTTGAAAAGGAGCCTTTTTTTATAGATAATATAAGTTATAACATTCAGTGGAGGGTGGCATCGTAATTTATCAGACCCGCGTAAGTGTTTATACATTTTAATTTAAATTACGATGTCACCCGAACAAACTGAATGTTATGACGTATTTATCTTACCGCATGTCTCAAAATATCATATTTTTTTTTAAAAAGACAAATTATTACAGAAAATAGCTGAACGATCGACAAACTATGACCTTTAACTTATGTCACTAGACATGGAATGATTGACGTGGGTGTATGCTTTATTCATGTTGCGGGATATAAAACATTTATCACCCTGGGGAAGATTTATCATCCCGTATGACGGTGTTTATTGATATTTGTTAATGATCACGTGGACCAATCAGGGATCGACATTCTGACATGAGGTAGGATAATTATAAAAAAAAATTGAAATTCATTTCTCACAGTCTCCTATTCAATATTTAATAAAATGGTGATATTTTCAGAATAAATACTTTTTTCATAGTCTGAGTGTAAGACGAAGTAGAGTTTGAAATATGACACTATGAAGGAATGTATGCATCTTGCTGTCTAAACTCTCAATTTCGCATCAAGACCGACAAATCTCTCACACTGAAGAGTTCCACACTACTGTCGCTGAATATATCGCACAATTTTCTTTCAGTGCCGATAGTCATTTTCTTTTCTCATCGGGTTGTGTAATGAGATGTTTTACCCTCTAACCTTTAATAACTTTTATAATAAATGGACACATTTAGAAAACAAAATTGCAAAAAAACGTGCTACAACGCCTTTAAAAATACAGAATTTACGTCAGTTTGAACGTATGACTTTTCACTGACGGCGACCATTGCTTCGTGGCAGCCCGCATTTAAATCAGATTGATAACTTTTGAAAACAAGTCATTAGTCAAAATAATTATTTTCACATCAGCAAATCAAAACACGCCCATATTTGTAAGAAACATTATCAGGTTTAGTAACAAACCCTCAGGCCAAACACACAGTAATATGATACTGTTACTCAAAGACGGAATGACCTTTAACCCCAGAGACCAAGAAGGGGGCTATCACAGAGATGTACCATTATAACATAGACTTTCGAAGTCTCCATTTACACATTTATCACAGAATAATTTTGAAAAAGGCCTACGTACAGTATAAATAAACAAGTGTGTAATTATGCTGTAGTGTCAATTTAACAAATTTAAGAAATTTAATCAAGTCTAGTTTTTAAGGATCAAAACTCGAAGACATCTCATTATCCATTTTCCCTATTAATTCTTTTTAAATCTTAAGATTAAGGATTATAATAGAAACGAATTGAGCAAGTCTAGGTTTAGACTATTAAAGAATATAAACACGAAGAAATCTCAGAAGCCCGTTGTACTTACATAACGGCAATATATATATAGCATAATTGAATTTGCATTGAATTTGCATGATCAATATTTCGAAGGAGGTTGCTTTGTGAAAAGATATTCGAAACGACAGACAGAAGGCAAATTTCGGGGAGGGTTCGAATGAAAATGTAGCCAAAACTGTCGTGACAAATTAAATTTACAAGTTCAATCAAGTTTATTTCCTATTTCAGGCCACATGGCCCATGGTACAATTGTATATGAAGAACTACATAGTTGTCACATGACCTTTATTGTGCTAGGACGATCTTAACCTGCATATTTTAAAGAGGTATATAGATGTTAAACGAAATATATTTACATCTTGTGTGTTTAATATTTACTGTAATTAAATTTACGTAAATTATTATCACAAATTAAATTGATATACATTATAATATTGAAAAGTCATGAAGAATGATAGTGCAGTGCAAAAACATTACTTCTAAACCATGATCGAGATCCATGCTTAGTGGCAATGCTGATAAGACAGTTTGAGCTGTCCATAGGTGCCTAACTCCGAGGATGTCGGTTCGACTCCCTCAAAGGACTAATAAAAAAAAATGCGAAAATATTTACTGTAATCCCAAATACAGCGTTACATATATTCACTATCTAAATGACGATTATTACTAATACACATAATTTCGTCCTTACCCATGACTGTGTAAAAATAAGGATACAGTCGCCTAGGTCATTATTAGAAAATCTAGATAAACTGAACATGGAACTGAAAGTTTAAAGAAATAAAATCAGATTGATGACGGTAGAGTAATTACTAAAATTAATAGACAATTTTAGGTTTCACATCATTGCAAAACTCGTTTAATCACAACCCTTATTCTTCTAAAGACTTAAGAAAGTCTAGTCCATTAACTTTCACTCTCTAATCAACCGTAATGCTGTGGTATACCAATCACTATCAGTGAGATCAAGGTCACTGCGCCCGCTCGTAATTTTATCTCCCTCATGTAACAAGCTGGGTCGCAACAGCGGGCGCGCATAGTACACACCGAACCAGATATGGGTTATCATGTATAACGTCATGGGAGACCGAGTTCTGTCTCTATAGGAGTTTAAAGTATTCCATAATATGAGATAGAAGGAAACTATATCTGGAAGACATGGAAAGAGATTATTTGTAAAGCGTTGTCGATTATCTAAACAGAGCGATTTCGTGACAGGTGTTTTGGTGTTGTTGACTGTATTGGACGATGGTCATGTCCCATGACGGCGTATAAAATAAGATCTTTAAAGGCGCTGTAGCACATTTTTTGTGTGCAAATATGCTTTCTCAAATGCGCCATATATTATTAACGTTTATACAATAAACTCACGTGCAAAAGAAACGTCCCCATACAAAATACAAGATATTTCAATCGACGGGCGATATATTCGACTTAAACAGCGTTACATCATGTCTTCAGAACCCAACAATACTAAATATGAATTTTCGAAACATTATCTATTCATAACTCTGAGAAACACAAGTTTTAAGAAATGGTCGTTTTAGAATCTCCGAATCTCTAGACGAGATAGAAGCCTCAAAAAGCCAGTTTTGGCTTGTTTTGTGACGTCCTACAGTAATGACGCATCAATAAATTTAAATCAAAGAAGGTTATTTATGTCGAGGTTATCTTTAATTTATTAAATTTCTACTTTTTCAATGTTTTAAACTTAAATACCAAATATTGTGGGCCAAAAACATCTTTACAAAACGATTTTAGCACCCCATGTCTATTTGAACAGATGTAAAAATAAAAATTGCATACTCTGATGTATGAAATTGTGAATACTTCTATACAAAACATGTTGCTACTAAATACATTCAAAATCTACTTTCTCCGACATCAATATTTCATTTTATAATGTTTTCAAAATGTGGGGACGTTTCTTTTGCACGTGAGTTTATATTGATACGTTTGGAGGGTAAAACAAGCCATTAAACGACCCGATAAACCGTATCCATAGAAACATGTTATCCGTATTGGAGGAACATTGTGCGGCGTATCAAGCGACAGTGGTATGAAACTCTTCAGTGTGAGAGGTAGATTTGTAGGTCTCATGCGAATTTGAGAATTCAGACATCAAGATTGTTGACCATTCCATCATGTCATTAATTAAAACTCTACTCTGATTGTTTAGGTATCACTACATCAGTCAAATCACTTGATCTACCGCCGAGCGGCGATTCAAATGTCCGTTCGATGGTCTTGCATGCACAGTCGTTTTAGAACTCTTTTGATTAAGGAGTATTATTCAGCCATTGATAACACTTATTTACCTTTTCGTCAGATCACTTTGTTTCAGTAATACAGTGCCTTTAATACACTATAGGTTCCTATTCAAGAAGTCTCGATAAAAGCTTACAGAAATAAAATCTTAGGGGTGAAGGTTTACTGATCATTAAAAATATAAAAAACTAAATTTTAACTTAATATAACGATTTGGGTTAAATGCTTCACTGGATTTCAGCTCAGTACCACCCATGGTTCGTTAAACTCTAACCGATGCTTGCATATTTCATCGCAATGCATAGCTACATGGCGTTGCGGGCTTTCTCCCTGCCATAATACTAGCAGTCGCGATATAAGTGAAATAGGGGAGACCGGGGCAGGTTCGTCCCCTTTTCACCAAAATAAATGTAATGGGTTGGCTAAATGACACATCCTTGCGCTTGTTTGTACACGTATTGAGAGACATCTTAACTGTCTTGTAGTAATTGTTCACAACGGCTAATATTATAACTTTTTCCCATAACTATGCTTTCTTGACACTGGGGTTAAAAGCCGAACTTACCCCGCCTCGGGGCAGGTTCGGCTACCCCAAGGGGCAGGTTTGGCCAAAACGGGGCATGTTCGGCCCTAATCAGTTAAAATAGAGGCAACAGCTGACTATTCAACATAGATTATTCTCCTATATTTCCGATAAAAGACGACATATCATTGCTTTGTATAGATATAGTTTATTATCATGTAGATTCAGTATTCATTTTATGAATTAAGAATTGATGTGCAGGGCCGAACGTACCCCAAGAAAGAAACAGATCTGATTATACAATCGACTGAAATGTGAACTAATTACCGCTCCCTTCTCGTTATTAATAAATAATGTTTTAAAAAACAGTACCATGAACAAATATGCATATTTGTTAGTCGCACAAAGTAGAACTGAGTCAAAATTCCCAATGAACATCAATCACAGTTATGATATATGTATCCAAACGTGCCCCGTTGGTAAGGGCCGAACGTGCCCCAGACCCACATGTCCCCTTTATGTTACCTCTGCGATAATACACAGCCACCATACCCACATTACATAATCATTACATATACCCCTTGCCATGTTGGTTCACCTCCATTGAGGAACACAAACATAAGTACAGGCAATATTTGTCAAAAACAAACTGAATTGAAGGGGGAAATATTACTCTACTGAATGAAAAACGGTTTTTCTTTCACAGATCGCAAATAACTTGTGGAACCGCCACCATTTGGTTATGTGTACATGAGTTAGGTCACGTGGTTGCTTGGGGATCACCAACTGAAGTTAAAGTGACCACCTAACAAAAATTACAGAGAAAAGACGAACGTGCCCCGGGGCCGAACCTGCCCCGGTCTCCCCTACTCTTGAAAGCGGCGTTAAACACCAACTAACCACACCTCATGAAGTAAAACTATATATCTATAATATGTTCATGAATGTGACATTGTGATGTACCTTTTTGCAAGATGGCATTTGACAATAATGACCTTAAAGGGGCAGTAGCACGTTTTTTCGCTCAAATGTCGATGAAGGTATTTGAAAAATAATTTCACAAATAGTGAAACACCATTCCCTCTTTGGAAAATCATGATAAAAATGAGTGTACATGGCTCAGTAAAGCCATGGGAATCATTTTTGTCATTCGAAAAAATAAAATGTGTTCACAATAAAATGGCCGACATGCAATTTCTGCTTTATACACAACACCATTATTACTACTACGGATGATTGGTTTGTGTAATAAGATGTTTTACCTTCTAAAGTAAATTTAAATGGCTCAAACTATCATATATCAAATAGTTTCATTCCAAATAAAACAACGTGACATTGAAGCATTTCCAAGCCTTACAGAACGTGTAATTGATCCTAAAATTTGCTTAAAAATCAGAAAAATAGGACGTTGTTCATGAAAGTTTTAGTTGATAAGAAAACTCAATGTTTTCATCCAAAACCGTTTATGTATTAATAACAATTTTGACATTATCAATTTCCAGATCATTATCATTAGCATAAAAGGAAATACATGAATATTTCACAAATTACATTTTCAAATAAGAAATCATTTAGAAAAATATTATTTATGCTTCACTAAAAAAAACACGACAGCCTATGGACATTGCGTTGGTGATGAATTGCATACGTATGTCCCACGACTATACATATCATGCACACTGTGACTTGACTAGACTTTGATGATGATTAGGCCCAATCTTTTCCTAATCACAGTCTAATCTGTGTCAACAGTATCGCATCCCAACAGGTGCTTTGTAGACTGTAGTGCAGACTGCCCAAATCGATATTTCTAATCCCACATCAATATGAGTGGTATCACTCACAGTTTATGTACCATATATAGACTTACATTTAGTTTATGAAATATAATTTTACAAATATCACATAGAGGATATTGTACATTTCTCATCGAATACCATGTACAGCTAATCGAGTGAAGTAGAAATTTATGTTTTCACGAGTGGAGCAGTGTCTATTCATTAGATTTAATAAATTATGTAGTCTGTCATCCAGGGCCTAGAACAAAATATTCAATTGACGACCAACCCAGTCTAGACCATTATAGCAAGTCTAGATTACTCAGCTCTAGTCTGAAATTAAGACATCTTTAGGGCTCCATTTGGTATAACTAATTGAATTGTTTGTAAAATGTTGCTGGTAAGAAAAACAATATTTCTGAGACTAAATGTTAGTCTTGAAATTATGCATAGTCCGTGAATGACGTTCATTTCAGTAGAATAACCTATTATTTCACTATAATTACGGATTTCATTTTGACTGATAAATGCCTTATTTCATCACTGAAAATATAATAAAAAGAGGAAATTTGACATTTCTCGTCAAATACCATGTATATCTCACCGAGTGAGGTAGAAATGTAAAGAGAGGCGATGTCAAGAGTGTGAATATATTATTTCTACTGCACGAGATGAACTATACAGTGTACATGACATTCGACAAGAAATGTCAAATGTTCTGTTTATTAGATTTAAGAAATTATACATAGTTTGCTAATGGCGTTCTTTTTATGAATGGGGCATCAAAGGTCCCTTTGCTTTATCGCGGTCTTCTTATGACGTCATCCTGTTGTTATTGTTATATTGACATCATATGATTGAAAGTGTTACTTCTCTGAGTAGAATAACATATTGTTTCACTCAGTGACAATACGGATTTATTTCACTCGGTTTATTTTAACCGATAAAAGTCGTTATCCTTGATTTGACTAAAACTTTCAGCCCGAATTCCCGTATTCTGTCCTCTCTGCGTCATTAAATAAGTGTTCGTGATGTCACTGTAGCTTGCCCTCACAAGAGAAGTGAGCTTGACATTTTTTTACCCGAAACAAGTGGATTAGTAAGGGTAATAAAGAAATTATCACACTCGAAAGTGCCATGTGACTTTTACGAAACTCGTGCAAATTGGGTATAACCCTCGCTATCGCTCGCTCAATAAAATAAATTCAACTCGTTTCGACAATTAAGAGAGATAAATTTGAGTCACAAGACAAACCCGTTGTATGACAAACAAACCGGATATTGGCCGTGATTTATGACTTTATGGGGTCACGGGACACTAGACGATGTCCAGAGATAAGCATACCTAGACAAGAGGTCGTTGGTCACTATCACAGACAGACAGACATACAGACAGACAAATTTTTATTCAAGTCTCGCCTCAACATGATACAAAGATATAATACATAAAACATAAAATTACATAGTAAAACGTTGAGCCATTCCCTTCGGAATTATGAGAGACAATTATGTCATTTGAATAAACAAAATAAAAAAAGAGAGAACCCTAGATATTGCAAATTCAAATAAAAGGGGAAATATACATTAAGACGATATATACACATTTTCGGTTTTCACAGTAAACATGTCATGGCGATGTCATGATGAACCACATGTGTAATAGCTGAACTTAATTGAACCAAAAAAATAGAGTTTGGAAACTAATAAAGATACCATTTTAAGCTAGTGGTACTAACTGAGATTCTGGGGCCCGTTGCACGAAACACTAAGCCACCCAGGGACCGCTTGCTCCAGTCTCCTGAGCATGAGGGCGTCCAGAATCAATGGTAGTGTAACACTCAGACTCTGAAAAAAGTATTTATTCTTAAAATACCGTATTTCCTTAATTACACGCCTGCCTCGAAGAGACGCCCTTGCACGGGGCTTTTGAAAACAATAAACGCCTGCCTTAATTTAACGAATTAACTTAATAAACCGAATTTAAACTTTATAATCACCGCTTCCTATCGTAGTCGCCTGTCACTACAAGCCTTATTGCGAAATAGACGCCTGCCTTGCAAAAAAGCCTGCCTCAAATAGACGTCTATGGTGTAGACCGTTTTAAAATAATAGACGCCCGGCGTGTAAATAAGGAAATGCGGTATCACCATTTTATTGAATATTGAAAAGGAGACTGTAAGAAAGAGGATTTTCTGTAAACAGAGGCTCCTTTTCAATGTTTTATTTCAATACGTTTTGATCAGAGTATAAGTATTAGACTAAGCCGAAGATGATAGCATTAAGATACACGCCTTTGCCTAACTGTTGTTTACGCATGTGTGCCCTTGGCCTGAAAGCTCAATAAGACAGACGCAATAGTATATTTGGAAAATACGATTATCTTTTCACTAAGAAAACATCGATATTCATGTTCTGTCCATGACTGTTTATTAGAAGAAGGCTTTCATAATTTTACAAGATGAGCCTTAAAGACACTCTAGTCTGCCTTTTAAACTTAAATCTAGACTTGCTTTCTGTGTGATAAGATGTCAGCTTAGGGTGAAGCACGGGTGAAGTTTAGCGCAAATATGATGAACGACCAATTGTCCCTATGTGTGTCGTTCATCTCTGTTGCGCATCATATTTGCGCTAAACTTCACCTTTGGGTGAAGTCAGGTGAAAACTATATAGCTAGGTATGATTCTCCCCATGAAGTTGAAGCGCAAAGTTGATGCCATTCTGAAGTTACCTTTTATCACTTCCAAACTTCACCGCAAGGCATCACTCGCGCAAGTCTCACTCATAATGGAGATTTGAATTAGCCAGTGATAGAGACTGGCTAGTCCAGTCCCATGAGTGTGTACACAATAAGAACCTTTAATACAGTCTAGATCCTCATTAAACAAGTCTATATAAACTGAATACATATGGAACTGGTAGTAATGAAATATGTTTTAGACCCGGCGCTTATTGGAGAGCCGGCGCTTGTTAGAGGCCCGGCGCTTGTTAGAGACCCGGCGCTTGTTAGAGACTCGGCGCATGTTAGAGACTCGGCGCTTATTAGAGACCCGGAGCTTGTTAGAGAGCCGGCGCTTGTTAGAGGCCCGGCGCTTGTTAGAGACCCGGCGCTTGTTAGAGACTCGGCGCTTATTAATTATAGAGACCCGGAGCTTGTTAGAGATCCGGCGCTTGTTAGAGGCCCGGCGCTTATTCGAGGAAATACTGCATTCTTTGCGGAAGGAAATTGGTCTCTTTCCAACGTTTAGTCAGTTACTTCGTTTTCTATGCATTTCACTTGATCGTAATTTAGTCACTAAAGTAACCTTAGTATAATGAACGAATGTTTAGCATGTGCTGAGCAAAAGTTCTTCGTGAAAGAAGCCCGTTGGGTTCACTCGTTGTATCTCGCAGTCCAAGCTTAACGTAAGTCACTAACATCAGTATTATGTTGCGAATGTGAGTCAATGTTAAACTTAAGGTGGCTTTGTGAAACGAGCCCCTGCTATTGTCACCTGAGTAAACCTGGTTGAACAATGAAAATTGTTTAATACAGCCTACCTGTGCAGTGTGTATATCTTCATGAAGAGTCAACTCCCGCCTTTAGATAACTCAATGTCTACATTCGTTCTCTCAGTACAGTTCTTCTTCCTTCCTTCCGTCCGACCAGAAGTAGGCCTACCCCGAATACCACTCCCACACTGGATATTTGTTCAATCTGTGTGTACTTTCTCTCTATCAAACATTGATTCTTGCCGTTGGGACGAGTTGGTTTGAGAAACAGCGACAAAGAAATGTTTGATTAAGCCTAATTCGTTTATGTATGCCTGTGTTGTTCTCTCCTTCTTGTCTGTAATAACACACAAGGAGTTTCCCCCATTCTTTCGTCCAATATATGTTTTCGTCTCTCTATCGATAGGCCTACTCACGTACCGTTGGTGTACGCAGAGATTGCCAATGTACCACTTTTCTGTCTATCACTAATTAAGTTATTCGTTCATTCGTTCGATTTGTACTTTTGTCTCTCTATCGGTATTCCTTTCCACACGCCTGACATCTGAGTTTCTCTGTCTTCTTGAAATCTAATGTCACTCTATATCATCCAAAACTGTGTTTCACAGAGATTTCGCTTGTGTGAGATCAAGCGATATCTCCTAGGAGATTTCGTTTTGACAGTAGATTTTGCGCAATGCCCTGTCACCATCAAACAAATGAAATCATAATGCTGTTTTTATCATCAAGTAATGACCCACAATGTTATGACGTCAAAAACTGATGACATCACAATACATGACAGTGCTATGACATCACCGCATTATACAATTATACAATTATTCAATTTATTTTTTAAAAAGTTAATGGATTTGGTATCAAACGAGCGAAACGATTCACGAGTTGAATGCAGAGAATACTAAACGATCTTTCGTTTAATACCATTTTTATTAAACGAGTTAATAATTTTGTATTGAATGAGAGAAAGCGAGTTTGATACTAAAACATTCACGAGTTTAATTTTTTTTAAATGGTATTTTTTTTAATTACATGCCAAAATTATTCAAGCGAAATTGCAGACAGTGTGCCGAAACTAAGATTTCTGCGAGTCGTGTATGATACCAAATTAACTTCTTTTTGAAAAATATTTTAATGCTATAATTGTATTACACGTAATTTCGTTTAATAATGACCATCTAATGTTCTATCTCCCTGTTTCCTTTTCAACAGATGCCACCCCCTTTACCTCTCTCCTCCCCTCCCTTCCTCTCTACTTGGTGAACATAGGCGGGTCACTCTGACCCGATCAGACCTCGTCCCGACCTTTACCGATGTTTGCCGAACATGCAAACATTTCGTTCAAATCTATCAAAGGCCAATTACTTCAGAAGGCGTGCACAACTTTGTTTGATTATCTCCCAAGAACGAAATTGTTTAAATACCAGTTTTAAAGGTGGACTGACTTTTCCATCGCGAATAATTGTCACCAAAATGAATATAGACCGACGTCATAATATCTGGAGATGACGTTGACAGTGACGTCACCATTATGTTTTCATCATCAGCATACCAAAACTTTATTAAATACCGATGTTATCTATAAAGTACGTAAATTACACACGTGATAAGACGTTATGTTATCTATAAATTAACTCAGGCACGTAAATTACAATTGGCAGATGGTTTTAATGGACTGTTTTATAGTTTCTATTATATTAATTACAATCTTAAAGCTAGGTAACCAAAAGCATCAATTTCAAGCTAAATTTCAACACATTTCCTTCAGAGAAGAAGAAGAAGAAGAAGAAGAAGAAGAAGAAGAAGAAGAAGAAGAAGAAGAAGAAGAAGAAGAAGAAGAAGAAGAAGAAATATATTTAATTTGTGTTTCACACGCTGAAAATTACATTAAATTACAGACGGGACATAAAATTAACTCATTAGGAAAAGTATGTGTCAAAATGACCTTGTCACGTGATCCGCTCACATAACAACTATTTGCCTTGTACGCAATGAACATAAGAAGTGATTGACAGCTGCACGAGCTTTTCGTGATAATGATGTTCGTCGCAGAAATTATCAGTTTTAAACTGTATGACAGCAATCATGTACATGTAACAATTCAAGGAATGTGATTTTCCAGCAACCCAACCATAAGCGATTTTCATCATTTTTTAAATTTTATTTTATTTTTTAAATTTTTTTTAAATGTTTGCACTCGATCAACCATTCATAAGAATAAATATTTGTCACATTTCATGGTATTTCCATAGCACGTGTATACGAAATATATCTCTTAAATGAGATACGGTTAACGGTTCTTCCGCCGTGATTGGTGTAAAATGTTGACACCATAAATACGTGTAGGTAGCGTGACGTTTACAATAAGATGACGTCACAGGCTCTGTTTTTGTGATGAGGGCAATTAAAACTATGTCTTTCTTGAATTTGGTTTTTAAGTTTATATAAAAATATTTCATTTTGAAAGTACACAGTTTTTACAAATGATGGTATGAAATTCGCAGTGGTTCATTTTCACAGAGGGAATAAATGTCTTACTTTCTTACTTGAAAGTCTATATTATATACATACACGCAAAACAAAAGGCCAACAGCAACAAAAAACCCAAACAAAACGCTGGCATAAAACGTGTATGTATTTTAGAAATAAAGTATAGTTTTGCACTGAACTATAATAGTTAAAGCACGATGACATTCTATATCATCGATATTAGGATTATTCCAACTCGATAATTGAGATACAATTAAGTAGGTTTTAAATTGAAAGAATAGAGTTTCTGTTTACCGAGACAACATCTGAAAGTCTCGTTCAATTGAAAACTTAAAAACTCTAAATTATGAACAACATTTATTCCGACCCTATCTACGCATTTTAAAATATTTAACATTATACATAAATATACATGTAGGCCTACATTAATGTCACGCACAATATTATTAATATTCATACATCTGAAATATCATTTCTCACTTCAAAACATATGTTGGCGGGAATGTATTTTTGCGTTGGGGTGTATTTATTATGATATACTTAAACTTAAAAGTATGTGGCGCCTCGAAACCGGAAGTGGTTTTAACCTCGCCATGGGCAGTCGCCGAGGTAACGGAAATCAGCTAAAATCTGGCGACAGAGACAATTATAGTTATCATGTCGCAAGTATTATAACCAGATCCCTTTGATATCCGGCACATATAAATGCTTCCGTGTTTTAAATAATCAAACAACTGTCATGATCTAAATTTATCAAGGGTGACATTTATGTTCATATGTTCATGAATCATGAATTTCTTTGAAACTAAATCTAAATATTTGAAAGGATGCTAAAGAGAAAAGGCCGATACATTTACGAAATGAGAGAGAAAACTAAATGGCCTTCTAGGTAACAGCATTATAATTATATATAATTATATTCTTTTCAGAAGCTATATATATAGACGAATTAAAGGCACTGTAGCACGCATTTCTAACTGAAAACAAGTGCTCTCACAAAAAGGTAATTACACTCAACCGCAAAAGAAACGTCACCACATGTTCAACAGTGTAAAAAGCAAAACACTGCTGTCAAGAAAGTAGTTTTAATCGATATACACATGTTTAATAAAGAAGTACTCGCCAGAGTGTTTTGGCAAAAGTTAAAAATGTGTAAAATGTAAAAATCTAATTCATTAAATATGTTGTCGACATATAACCTTCTTAAACTTTAATTTATGACGCATCTGTGCTGTAAAACGTCATAAAGCAGGCCAAAAAAGCCCCTTTTGACTCTTCTTTCTCGGCAAGTTAAGGAGATTCGAAAACGATGTTTTTCAGAATTCTAAAAAACGTGTATTTCTCAGAAATATGAACAGATAATGTTGTGAATTTTCAAATTTAGTTTATAGTTGGCTTCTGAAGACATGCATCCTCGATAATCCAGGGTATACGTTCCGATAAATTACATTATATAATTAGTGTAGATTATCGGAACGTATACCCTAATCCAAAGGGAGTTGAGAATGAAAAAGGAACGATGTTGGTCCTTACACCAGGGTAATAATGTGTGTAGCGCTTTGAGCATGGCCCTTTGTGTTGTGGAGTTAAGCGCGATATAAGTATCCTCATTATTATACGTTCTGATATCTATCTATCTATATGGTGTAGATTATCGGAACGTATACCCTGGATTATCGAGGATGGAAGACATGATGCATGTCTGTTTCGGTCGCGTTCATCATACGTAAATTGAATTATCTGGTATTTTGTATGGTAACGTTTCATTTGCGGTTGAGTGTAAGCTACGTGAAATTTCATGAATTGGCATTTTGGTCTTAACTCGGTCTGAAAGCACGGTTAAACCCCATCCAAACATCACGTGCCCTTTCAGACTCGCCTCGAGTTCCACATACCGTATTTCCTCCAGTAGACGCCCCGACGTCTATATTTTGACACCCCCTTCAGTCCGGCGTCTATTCGAGACCGGGGTCTATTATATTTAGGCAAACAAACTTAAAAATATAAGAGCAATCATGACAAAAATTATTGAATATGAATTTGTTTTGGTGAATTATTATTCATTATTGGACGGGAAAAATGTATTCTTTAATGTAAAAATAAATAAGAACATTGCGGTTTCGTAAAACTTTGCTTATCTTATCACAGGGCATCTATACGAGGGTCTATTTCTTTCAAACAGTTATAGGCTAGTCCTGCTCCATGACTGTATATTATTAAAAGCAATTAATACAGTCTAGATTTTTATTCAGCAAGTTTAGATAAACTGAATACACAGTCATGTCCACTTCACCTGAACTACTCTGAATATACCGAAGAGTGGGTCAAGTCAGATGGTATCTTGATGGAACTGGTAGTATTGAAAAATATAAAACCATAAGGATGAAAGTACAGTAACTAAAGAAATTCCATAGCTAAATTTTAGTCCAGTCATAGGCCTACCCCCGGCATTAATTCGAGACCTGGCGTCTTTTGGAAGAAATACGGTTGATAGAATTTGATATCATAACCTCTGGCCAGTTTGATATTGACAACACAGAAGAACTGTCAGTTATCCATAGCAACCGAATCTCTTGCATAGCAACGACAGGCGCGCTTGTCCATCCGAGTAACCAGACGTGAAATCTCGTCCAGTCTCGCGGTTCATGAGAAGTTCAAACGATATGATCAAATATTTCCCCGGAAGAGATAATTGCTTAAAATTGATGGGCTGTTCTATCTGTGCAGACATAGTTAACGACTGACAAACAGAGATGATCGTTTGATTATATTAGAAACACACATTCCGTTTCTGTTTCAACTACAAGTCCGCATGCCTTTAGGGTCAAACGCACTTTTCATGTGAACTGTAGGCTACAACACTACATGATCCATGATATAACTAATTTGATAGTTCAAACTTTTTTATAAATTTGAAATAGCATCAGCAAACATTGAATAAATTCCGAAGACAAATTAAAAACTTCATAATATCACGGGGTAGTCCTGCTTATTAAGAGCCTTTAATACAGTCTAGATTTGTATTCAGCAAGTCTAGATAAACTGAAACACTATGAATACAATATGGGACTGGTAGTATTGAAAAATATAAAACCATAAGGATGAAAGTACAGTAACTTAAAACATTCCATAGACTAAATTTTAGTCTAGCCAAAACGTAGCCACGTCGGAACTAATTTTTAAAAAAAATGTAGAACCAGACAATACTTTCACAAAAATGAAAGGCTTTGATATCAGTGAAAACCATGATAGAACATATCATAGAACATCAAAGAATTTATAGAACTTGTACTTTATTGACAATACCATATTTATTTCATATCGTGAGGTAGAACAATTTAACATTATCATTCGTATATTTTAACAGGGACTCTATATATACTGGAAAAAATAAGCTAGGGATATTTGATGTTTTATGATTAATATTTCATTATAGTAATAATATCATATAATATCAAGTAATAACATATCAATTTCAAAATATCCCAAATTATTTATGTCCAGTATACATGATATATATCTCATTAGAGAGTCCCTGATTTTAGCTTTCCAAGGATGTCCATGACATGTAAGTCCGTGACCCTTGTGGTCCATATGAGGTCCTTATTGGGGACAAAATACTCACATCACCAAAATCGACAAATCACAAGCCACATGTGCAATTGTGACAGTACACACAGTTAGAAATACATGCAATTTAGACAGTGAACAATTATAACATGGTAATTTGGGATAACACTACCTTCAAAACTACGAATTCTTGTACTTTTTCGGACCGAGTCCCATTTGGGATTCGAACTCACAACCTCGGAGTAAGGCAAAATTATATCGCAGACATTGACCGTGCCAATATCTCAGAAAACAACCTCGAAAGTTGGTAAGCTTTCAAAGATTGTTGTTTGCCTGTGAGCAGAAGACGAACACAGCTGTTTATAGCGTGGTCCATTTTATCAAGACATTCAATAAATCAACAATTTAGGATTCTTTTCACAAAGCAATCTTTCAGTCTGAAATGAAAATTTCAGTAGTAGAATCAATATTGTAAAATAAGATATAAAAGGCCTCTGAGATATAATTAAGTTTTCTAGCCTTTCTATCGACTCCATTTCACTCTCAAAAGTGTCCTAGCTAAGATAGTGGCCCATGACTGTGTAAAAAAACAAGAGCCTTTAATACAGTCTAGATCCTAACTGAGCAAGTCTAGATAAACTGAATAAAATTGAAAAAAATATAATCATAAGGATAAAGGTAATGAATAAATGAATAATTTCCATTGACTCAATTTTAGTTTAATATACGTACTCGGTCCAGGCTGTTTAATACAGAGGCTAGGATTTCCTAGCCTCAGGATGCCTACGAGAAAAGGGACCCCGAATACTGGACTAGGCCTCCTTTCACAAAGCTGATCGTAAGCCACTAAGTAGTCTTACACTCAGACTATGAAATAGTATTTATTCTGAAAATATCACCATTTTATTAAATACTGAAAAGGAGACTGTCAGAAATGGAATGTATAAAAAAGGCTCCTTTTAAATTATTTTATTTATTTATTTATTTTTACAGTCTAAGTGTTAGACTAGCCACTAAGGTAACCTTAGTGCTTTAAAGATTGGGAGTTAAGGTTAACCTTAGTAAAAGTTGCGTTGTGAAATGAGGCCCAGCTAGAACCCATTTAAGACATTTAACTGAAAGAAAAGTACAGATGTTCATTTAAAATATTAACGAAATCTTCTTACTAAAGTCAGTCGCTATCACGTGACATGCTGACACTGTTGGACAAATATAACTGGTCCAAAAAAACACGTGACCATGCACCTGCCACCAATCGCACGTGATACATCAGTAAACATGACGTCATATGACGTAACCACGATACGGCTTCATGGCATGAAATTAGCTTTCTGTGTAATCAAACAATAAATTACAACATGTCTCCGCGTCTCTTGGGTGAAGTGTTTGAATATGCGATTGACAGAGCAAACATTTACATTACGTAACGTGGGCATTAGCAGCAGTGGACCATGGAAATATATGGGCACAAGGGGGGTTAACATCACTGCAGTATAGACCATAGTCATGCACCAAGACTTAGTCCTTAGTCAAACCACAGGTGAAGTTTAGCGCAAATATGTTGTGCAACAGAGATGAACGACCAGTTTTCCATATGTGCGAACGAATATGCAAAAATAAATAAATAATTAGCAAACGTAAATAAACTAATGGCTGTCTCCTATTCAAAAATAGTTCCGGCATAAACATATTTATGAGAAGTTTAAGCTAATGACATGCATTTCGCTAACAATATTCATAATTTAAAACATACTGCAATGATGTTTTGTTATGCTTTCTTCAAATGTCACATATATATTTTAGCTTCGAAAAATATAAAATTGCCTGCCTCGAATAATCGCCTGCCTTGAATAATCGCCAGGTCAAATCGGTGTTTGAAATAGTTAATTTACACTTGTGACGTCATCCTATTGTTCTTTCACTCCATTATTTTTCAGTAATGGAGAGTTACACATCACAACATATATTTAAAGTAGAAATTTAATTTCTTTAACTTTTTAAAGCAATTTTGATAAAAGAGCAATACTTTGAGTGTAATTTAAGTAGGGTAATATCCTCGTAACTCTGCATTCCTTAAAAATAATGGGCCTCGGCCCCTTCGGGGCCTCGGCTCCATTATTTTTAAGGAATGGAGAGTTACGAGGACATTACCCTCTACATAATCTCCGGGCGATTATTCAAGGATTATCACAATTTTATTTAATAATGAAAAGAAGACTGTGAACCAGAAACAGAGGCTCCTTTACAATATTTCCCCCCAAAATGTTCAAAATCTAAATGTTAGACTTCGTAGAATATGGTTCTGTGGACAAGCTAACACTAGGTCTTGTTGCACAAATCACTCTTATGCTCAGCCTGAAGTGAATGCTAAGTGCTCCTTTAGAATGAGGGGTAGTCCTTTCTCAAGTCAGTCTATTAAATAAGAGCCTTTTATACAGTCTAGATTCTTATTCAGCAAGTCTAGATAAACTGAATACATGTGTATACATACATTCTCTTCCCACAGGGGTTACTCCCTTCAGATGTCCGATCCTAACCTCGCGTATTTTCTTTAGAGTAGAACTAGAACTGTCTACATGCAGTAAGGTTTGGGTGCAATGCTACACTGAATTTCAGACCAGAACCATCCTTGGTTCGTTAGTTTCAGCCGATGTTCGCAGGTTTCAACGCAGTGCGTAACCGCCGTGGTGTTGTTTGCTTTGTCCCTGTACTAAAACTATCAGCTGTGATATATTAAAGTGAAATACTCTTGAAAGCGGCGTTAAATCCTAAATCACCTCACCTCATAATTTTAAGAAATTATCTGAAGCGTCCATAAAATATCTTTATACGGTCGATACAGTTAGGAGATGATTGTAGATACCTACACCATTGCAAAGGGTCCTCATTCGCTTCCCACAGATCTTACTCCCTTCAGATTTTCTATCGTAACCCCTGCCTTTTATCCAATGAAACCACATCTTACATCGACTATGTACATCGATCGAATCATTTCAAAGATCTTAGCCTTTGCATGCAAAGGATCTTTCTAATGTCCTTCGAATAAAATTAATCTTATATACATAATACACATTTTCAGTTTTTGTCTTTGATTATTCTGTATTTATCAGCATGTTTATGGTCAATTGCATACATCGAGGAAAACACATATATTTATCCTACGTTTCTGTTTTCAAAAATAGCTATATGAGTCTGACGTGGGATTGGCAAATGTCACCTTTACAACGGCGTAGCTGACTGCAAAACTAACTCTCAAAATACAACCAATCATGATTCTCCATGTCTAGCCTAGAAAGAGTCCCAAATATAACAGAGGTCACTATACCATCCATGTGCAGGTGCGTTTTATGTTACACGAGAATATGTCATTTTTCGATTTTATCATATACCCATGATATAATGTGATTAATTAAGTATTTTCGTATTGGCCCAGTTACAGGTCCTCTGTCCGTCGAGGGCCATTACGACGGACAGAGGACCTGTAACTCGGCCAATACGGAAATACTTAATTAATGACAATTTTATTAATTAACTTCTTTTCATTCTATTTGCACAATACTAGACATCTCAATTGTATTGAAATAATAATTATAAACAAGAATGGTGAACAAATAGCACGGGTCAAAGTTGTGAAGCGACAGTTTCGGGCTTTCACCAAATGTGCAACTGCGCATGCTCAGACTCATATTGGCCCAGTTTGTCTCGTATTGGCCCAGTTTGTCTCGTATTGGCCCAGTTTCCCCGTATTAGCCCAGTTGTCAACTCATATGGTCTAGTCCGTAAATACCGTATACATGCCACAACATTGATAGTTAATTAATAACAGGCGTGACAATACAGGCGTGCAATACGGTTTCCGTGGACGATTTCCGTATTGCACGGTGAATTCCGTATTGCACGATTGACGGTTCTACTTTCCCTAAACTTCGGCACTTCTCGGAAAATTTCCGTACTTGCAATGTTTTCCCAATTCAATCTCCATAATTTATGTTTTAATAACACTGTTAGTAATTTTTCAGGTGATTGAACTATCAGCTTGGATTTAGACCTAATATTTAAAGCACAAGCATAACTTAAACCTCTATTGAATGAGACACATTTGTTCATTTTCACATAGAATGTGTCGGCGCACTTTTATTTGTGCGCATGATAGCTTTTTATAGTCATCTAAAAAAATAATAAAAAGGATTTGCTAGACACAGGTTGATATGACATGTTTGGTTCACTGAATAATACCTGAATGTTTAACACAGGAAAATGTTTAGAAGATATCAACAGATTACACGCCTTGGGAAAATAACCGTTGTCAAACCTTGGCGATATAAATATAGAATACTAAACGACGTCCCGTTTTATAACATGTTTATGAAACGAGTGAATGGTTTTGTATTTTAACGAGCGAAAGCGAGTTAAATACCCCCAGCAAACATGACCGTACTGGGCCAGTACTGGGCCAGTTGTGGCTGATACAGGCATCCAGTACTGGCCCGATTCAGGCATCCGGTACTGGCCCTGTACCAACTTGCACACTGGCGTGGTACTGGGCCATTACTGGCAAACGGTACTGGGCCAGTACTGGCCCAGTATCACGCCAGTACTAAAACGATACCATTCCCTGTACTGGCCCAATTCAGGTTAGCCTTTACCGTTCCGGTACATTAAATATATTGTGTATACCGTAAATTTTCAATATCCAAATGAACTGATAAATGAAGGTTGATTTAGCTATTATCATTTTCTCTCTCATTTTCTAAATTGTTACTTTTCTTAAAGTAAACAATATTAATCATATCAGTTTGAAATCTTCCAGCTTTTTTATTTTGAATTTGTATTTTTATTATGAAACTTAAATATTGTTTGTATTTTTTTCATAATGTCAATATTGTCAAATATGAAGTCAAATGTGTGTTATTTGAAAACAAGCCAAAATTTATTTTTAACAAGTAGGCCTATGTACAACAAAGACAATGATAAAAAAGCAACTTGTGATTATTTTCACACTTAGATTTCCTAATGATATTAATACATACAGCAGCAATTGTTAATGTTAAACACACCAGTGAAAGATAGTCATATAGAATGAATCAAAGTTTTATAAAAACAACTAAAGTTAACTCATGAATTGAACTCACATTCAAAGGATACCAAATCGTTGCCTTCTCCTCTTGTCTCTCTGAAGCAGACGACAATTTGAAATACTACCCATAATTCCCTAACAGGAAGTGTCATACCTGAATTGGGCCAGTACTGGGCCAGTACCGGGCCAGTATATAAACCTTATATCTAATCTGTACTGGGCCTGTACCGGCCCTGTACCGGCCCAGTACTGGCTCTTTGTAAATATCCCATAATGCATTTCGACAGGAAATGATATGCCTTAACTGGGCCAGTACAGGGCCAGTACCGTACTTCAGTACCGTTTTGCCAGCACTGGGCCAGTACAATTTTACCTGAACTGGGCCAATTCAGTTAAAACGGTTCTGGGCCAGTACTGGTTCTTTACCGTTAGCCAGTATGCCTTTATCAACTTTACCAGCCAGTACCAGGCCAGTACTGGCCCAGTACAGTCATGTTTGCTAGGCCGATGCCATTCACGAGTTTCATAGACATGTAACAAACGGGACCGAGTTTAGTATTTTATTTATTACTCAGTAACTCAGCGGGTGACCTATTTGCAAGTGAGCGTCACTAAAAACAATTTTCTTGCAATTTAGCGCTATTTACATCATTGAGTAATAAATAATATACTAAACTCGGTCTCTTATCCTTTGGGGAGCCAATCCATGGCTGGAGTTATCTGTTTGACAGAACAATAATAATCATCATACTAATAATTAAAATAAATACAAACAAATTGGTAACATGAACCAGATCTTTATGTAGTGAAAATAGATCATGTTGTTTCCATGGTAACAACCAAATGTACATTTCGTATACACAAAAGCATTACATACAGAAATGGCAACGCATGCCGCAAGTTTAGCTGGGGTTATATAACAAATGCAATAATAATAATAGGATAATAATAATAATAATACATATATTAGAAACATGTGATGTAACAATGGGATAAAACGATCAACCAATAGTGTCAACAGTATGAAAATAACAACAGTCTGGAAACGCAATTACAGTTGGAAGTACATTTACAGTTGGAAATACATTTTCAATTTGGAAACACATTTACAGTTTGGAAACATATATACAATTTGGAAATACATATACAATTCAGAAAGACATTAAAGTTTGGAAACATTTACAATGTGGAAACACATTAACATTTCCTTGTGCTGAGCAGTATTTTATTGTTTTATCAATCTCATTAAAATCAACTCTTACCTTGCACCGTTACATTCTCATCACAGACTGGGATCATGCCCATGCCTTTTGTCATCAAGAAATTCAACCAATCATAGCTCTTCATTTACACCGTTAAGGGTTAAAATCTTTGGTGTCTTCCCACTCTTGCGATCAGCAGTGTCGTTTTATTTATTTTGGCGAGTAATAAATTGAATACTACAATAGATCTCATGTAATACCATTTTATCAAACTTGAATGATTTAGTACAACCTCACTTTTATTTGTTTAAAATCATTCGCTCATAAAGAAGAACAATTTTAACAGGAGAGATTGCTTCGTTTCAAAATCGGTATTGCACATGAAGAAGAAAAATTATTACAGGAGAGATTGTTTGTTAAAATCAGTAGGACATATGAGATTTTTAACTTTATAAAAACATCTTCTTGGTTTTAGCGACTCCACATGCTGTTGTGAAAAATACCTTTAAAATGTGCTCTTAAATTTACAACATTGCACTACATGAAAATATAAAATTCATAATTTACAAGATGAAAGTAGTGCTTTAATATAATAGATTTTGACATAACTTTCTCTTATCACAAAGGGGTATACAATTCAATCACCGAAACATCAACAATAAATTCTGTTTCACCTTTTGCAAAAAATAACATACAGAATCATGAATTTCTCATGTATATGAAATATAATATTACTTAAAACAACCTTTACTAGACAATCTAATGGATAACAATCAGCAGAAATCATATTCAGTAGATTAAAGGGGCAGTAGCACATTTTTTCGCTCAAATAACTTGATGAATGTGAAAGACAATTAGCATAGCAGATGAACCCAGTCATCTGTTCCACCCATCATTACACAGGATACGGAACATCTTATAGACACTGTAGCACATTTTAGGCATTTTTTTTATATGTTGAGATTTGGCAGTTAAAACAGGAGTTATGCAGTATATCTTGACAAATAACACAGTTCATTACACAACCTGATTACTGGAAGAGGTGAGGTGAGTTGGGGTTCAACGCCGCTTTCAAGAGTATTTCCCTTATATCGCGGCTGCTAGTAATATGGGAGAAAGCCTGCAATGCCATGTGGCTATGCAATGCGGTGAAACCTGTGAACATCGGCTGGAACTAGTGAACCATGGGTGGTACTACGCTGAAATTCAGTGTAGCATTGCACCCAAACCTTCCTGCATGTAGAACAGTTCTCTACTGCAGACAAAGTTGCCGTGCCCCTGGATTCGAACCCCGGACCTCTTGATCCGAAGCTGAACGCGCTAACCACTGCGCTATCCCGCCCCTGATTACTCGTAGAAATGATATTGTGTAAAAAATGAACTGCCTGTAATATGAACACAGCTTTTTGAGGATGGGAAATGGATTCATGTTACATAACAATAATCATTTGTTTAAAACTCTTTTTATTGATTGAGGAGGATTGTCTTGCAATTTGTAACATTTCTCTACTATTTTCATTAGAAAACGTGCTACAGTCCCTTTAAATGTTTTCAGGATGTGGCCAATATGGCCCGAATTAGGTGCAGAGAAGACAAGATTTCAACTTTCTAGAAAAAGGCAGGGATTTGAAAGAGAAAAAAGGCTTCACATAGAGTTAACATAAATTGGATAATTCTGTTAAGTTTTTAAAAAGGAAGGGAAGGGAAGTTTGGTTTGAGGGGGAATAGGGAATAGATCTGCCACTTTCTAAGGTAGGGGTGAAACAGTTCACAACTACAGTAGTTGAACCTCAGTATTTTACCTTTGGTTCAGTACATCAACGTGATTTTTCGATATATACCAAATATATTACTTAATTAAACAATTATGTATTATTAACTCAGGTATAATTATAATTTAAATTGTACAATTTTAAAACCAGATTTCCACACCCTTCAAACTAATTTTCAAGAAAAAACATCTGATTTGTTGTGGTTTAGTTTATATATTGACCGACTTTCTTGGTTTTGTACAGAACCGAAAATGTAGCGCTCTAGAAGTTTGAAATAGACTTTAGGCATTGCTCCTGTTGCCCTTATAACAACATGTACATTTTGAAGCATATTTGAAATTTCAATCATGTTTATACATTGAATGTCATGAAATATATTTTTAGCAATTGCCGACTTGAATGAATCAACTATATTCAAAATCATATTTATTGTTACAGAATTTATTGAATGGGACAGACCTAAATATGTATAATAATAATAATACATTTTTAATATTGTATGAGAATCTGACACTCATCATTTAAGCAGCAATAAAAATATGAATATAATTAATATGGTTATTGGCAAGGAAGCAAACAATATTTGGACAGGGAAAACACTTGTTGAGCATAGGAATTGTCACAGCAGAAAATAGTTCACTTTGCAACAATTTAACAAGAAAATATAGAATAATTGTAGAAAAATATTTAAAATCACAAAGGGAGGTAATTCTTTCAACATGCAGTGCTGACCACACAAAATTATGCTTATGTAATATATATAACCTTTACTGAATGACACCTTGGAAATATTACAGGAAATGGAAGTCAAAATCATACATTAAAATGACAACAATTGTGCTTCATCATATTTATTTGACTTTAGTATCTGCCAAATTACCATATGTGTTGATTTCAGTTCAAGCAATACTTTTGACTAAACAACGTGTGTCTGGATTCATTTTAAGTTCATGACAAGAAATTAAACAGGTGAGGTGAGGGGAGTTAGGGTTGTACGTTGCTTTAAAAAGTATTTCATTTATATCGCAAATCCTAATATTATCTCAGAAAGAAAGCCTGCAACGTCATGTGGCAATGCATTGCAGTGAAACCTTCGTGCATCGGCTGGAACTAGCTAACCTTGGGTGGTACTATACTGAAATTCAGTGTAGCATTGCACCCAAACTTTACTGGATATAGAACAGTTCTCTACTGCAGACAAAGTTGCCGTGCCCCTGGCGGGATTCCAACCCCAGATCCCTTGATCCAAAACCGAACATGCTAATCACTGCGCTATCCCGCCCCCGATTCGCATTAAATTGAGAGGCTAAAATCATGATTCAAATCGAATTGTCTCAAAACTGAATCATCACATCTCTAAAACAATCCAACTTTCGCAAGGGAGAAAATGGGGCTTGACACATGAAGAGCATTTTTTGTCACGTATAAGAAGTTGTCATGGTGCCGGTAATTGAAAACAATGAAATATATATTTATATATTTATATTTGAATAATTTCAATTGTGCAAAGAAAAGAAAAAACACGTTTTTTATTTCATAAAATTGAATGTTTATGAATACATGTATTGCAAAAACATAATATGTAACAATTTCGGTTCACATAACAACGTTATTTCTTAAAACAATCATTCAAAATACAAACAAGAAACATATACTTTGGAAGAATTAATAAGAATCTTTTTAACAATAACAATTCACAAAAAATCAAGAAACCAGTGTAAATTTTTAAAACTTTTGGTTTTGAAATTCACCAACGGGTATATTGCGTCCGTATTTTTCAAATATTCCATCTTCCACATCCGTTCCTGTAAACCAATTTTTTTGTTGGACAGATGGATTTTTAGGTTCAGTAAAAATGATACGGGAAATTCTTAATTTATTTTTATAAATGAAAATAAGAAGCTGTCACGTTCCTAAATAAAAGTGCTGAGAAATTTTTATTTTTTTATTTAGCCTAATGAACAATCAATGTGAACTCAAATTGGAAAAGGGAAAATGTAAATGTTTGAGCCGAATAGAATGACAAAATGATTCATCCAAACTGATATTAGGGAAAGCCGATGTTTACATAAAGGCAATGATGCTGTTTTAAATGTATGTTAAATTATCTTTTTATGATTAGTTTGAGAAAAGACACAAATTAAAGAAGTTTAAAATCAATACTGTTTGGTTTTTATTGGGAGTCAATTGTCAACGCATTGAAATTGAAATTTCTCAAGGTTTTGGACAAGAATAAATGCAAAATATTGTTTATGGAAGAATTTCATGAAAAATACATATTTTAAGAAATATTTGGTGACTGTACATAAGCTTAACAATGTGATTATTATACAAGTTAGAACAAATTTAATCCTAGTTTTCTATGAAAGGAGATAATAAATAAAATTCTACTTAAAAAACAGAAACCGACCTGATTTGTCTGCGAAAACAGAAATTGGTAGCAGTTTAAACATATCAAAAGTAAAAACATACATTTCAATAAACAATTTTAGCAATTGGCCATAAATATACATTTTTAGATATTTTCATATTTACAAAAACAAATAATAAACAGTATCAACCAAACAATACCCATATACAATCTTAGATATACCGGTACCTTTTCATTGTGGTTTTAAATCGATTTCAGCATAAAAGCACAGGCGCCAGAACCTAATTATACACCTACATATATCTACCTACCTATGTAACATATAAAGAAGGTATGACACTGTCCGCCATCTTGAATCCTGCCATAGGACCGGAAATGTAAACTTGGATCAGTCTACAAATGTTACAAAGCGTATTTGAGTCAGCAAACCAGTTCTGGTCCTATGCCAGCATTCAAGATAAAGGACAGTGTCATACCTTCTTTATATGTTACATAGGTAGGTAGATAATATATACGTAGGTGTATATTTAGGGTCTGGCGCCTGTGCATAAAATATATATTTTAGAAAAAATACACAACTAACAATTCCATATCTTCCTACCTCTCTTCATTGTTTACGACTCAACCACTCTAATAATACATCAGATAAATATATATTGAAGAATAAACAAACATGAATAGTTAATAATTTCAAAATTCAAGAAAACCATTTCCGTTCGATTCAACATTTTCCCATTACAATGCAAATGCAAAAGTACTTGTATCTTCAAAGAATTGCAACAGATTTCAACTAAATATCCAAATTAGAAATAGCTATAATTCTCATTCAATAACAGGTGATTTAGCTCAGTTGGTAGAGTGTCAGCTCGTCACCTGAATACCTGGGTTCGATTCCAGGTCGTGTCATAAAAGATGTTTAAAGGTGGGCAGTAACAAATTATCATTTTCAAATTAGAATGTAATGATTTTCTAGTTATCAACTCTGTTTCCGTTTCAAGAAAGCCTATGATGACACATGTTTGCGGTTATTCAACCTGATATCCTAAGAGGAATCTTTTTATTTTTCATCCAATGGAAATTCAACCTAAAACCTTAACATTTGACGATAACTTGTGTTGCAGCTTATTCAAACTTGTCTCCTAAAGGGAGTCTTTATATTTCTTATCCAATGGCTATTCAAAATAAAACCTATCGACCAATCAGATGTCAGCACATGCATCCGCGTTCCCCGTCCCCGCCGTCTCCACCGGTCACATGACCGTTCTTGCCACGTCCTCCTGGGAGTTGAGACTTATCGACGCATCGCTCCATGCGCGTCATTACCATATCTAAGAGACACTCCACAGCCTTGGAGACACTCTGTCCTGTGGCAGCGCTCGTCTCAAAATAGGGTAATCTGAAAATCAAATTATGATATTTGACATGATATATTTGTTGTATACTACCAAGGCAGTTGAAAAGGAACAGATTAAAATGCCTTGGAGACATTCTGTCCTGTGACAGCGCTCGTCTCAAAATAGGGTAATCTGAAAATTAAATTATGATATTTGACATGATATATTTGTTGTATACTATCAAGGTAGTTGAAAAGGAAAAGAGTAAAACGTCTTTGAGACATTTTGTCCTGTGGCCGGGTTCGATTTCGAAATACGGCAGTCCGAAAATTAAAATATGATATTTGACATGTTGAATTTGTCGTTTACTACCGAAGCAGTTGAAAAGGAAAGCATTTAAACGCCTTTGAGACATTCTGTCCTGTTGCCACGCTTGTCTGAAAATCAAATTATGATATTTGACATGTTAATTGTTTAAAACACTCATTTTTGGGGCTATTCCCATAGTCACAAAGTTACTCAGTACAGGGGAGGGGGGTATTGTTCACCCATGTTTATTAGAGTAAAACTTTTTTTCAGCCAAGCAATCTGAATTAGTAGAATTAGTTAGTTTAGTATAAACATATTTTATTCACGGAAGTGAAACGGATTGGGCACAAGTTGTCCAACTTATAAAAGCCCTCTCCATAATATTTACATTTACATTGACATTATGTATACAGTCAGAATGAAACAATACAAGTGTTTGCCACTAACATGGCAATGTCCCCCGCCGGTGACATTGAGTTAGTAAGCACATCATTGGAGCTACTTTATATATTGCATTAATTCTAAGACTTTCGGTGCTTAGGTTCATAATATATCGTATTAATAAGAGTTCTAAAAGTTGTCAAAGTTTTGATGTGACCTTGGAAATAAGGTCATGGTCACCAAAATGTCATCCCCCAATGTAGGCTGACACCAAATTTGAAGACTTTGGATCCAACACTTCATGAGATATCGCGTTAACAAGAGTTTAAAAAGTTTTCAAAGTGTAGAGGTGACCTTGAAAATAAGGTCAATGTCACCAAATCGACTGGTGTCTGCGTCATCCTCCAATGTAGACTGACACCAAATTTGACAACATTTGGTCCAACCGGTCATGATATATCGCGTAAGCAAGAGCTTGAAAAGTGGTCAAAGTGTCGCGGTGACCTTGAAAAAAGGTCAAGGTCACAAAATCTACTGGTGTTTGCGTCTTCGCCCAATGTAGGCTGACACCTAATTTGAAAACATTGGATCCAACCGGTCATAATAAATGGTGATAACAAGAGTTCGAAAAGTGGTCAAAGTATTGTAGTGACCATGAAAATAAGGTCAAGGTCACCAAAATCCCATGGTGTCTGCGTCATCCCCCAGTGTAGACTGACACCAAGTTTGAAGACTTTGAGTCCAACCGGTCAAGATATATCGCGTTAACAAGAGTTAGAAAAGTGGTCAAAGTGTCGCGGTAGACTTGAAAATAAGGTCAACCAAAATCAACTTGTGTCTGCATCTTTCCCCAATGTAGGCTGACAACTAATTTGAAGACTTGGGATGCAATGTTTCATGAGATATCGCCTTAAAGAGAGTTCAAAGAGTGGTCAAAGTGTCGCGGTGACCTTGAAAATAAGGCCAAGGTCACCAAAATCGACTGGTGTCTGCGTCTTCCCACAATGTAGGCAGTCACAAAATTTGAAGACTTGGGATGCAACGCTTCATGAGATATCGCGTAAACAAGAGTTCAAAAAGTGGTCAAAGTGTCGTGGTGACCTTGAAAATAAGGCCAAGGTCACCAAAATTGACTGGTGTCTGCGTCTTCCCACAATGAAGGCAGACATTAAATTTGAAGACTTTGGATGCAACGCTTCATGAGATATCGCGTAAACAAGAATTCAAAAAGTTGTCAAAGTGTCGTGGTGACCTTGAAAATAAGGCCAAGGTCACCAAAATCGACTGGTGTCTGCGTCTTCCCACAATGTAGGCAGTCACAAAATTTGAAGACTTTGGATGCAATGCTTCATGAGATATCGCGTAAACAAGAGTTCACAAAGTGGTCAAAGTGTCGTGGTGACCTTGAAAATAAGGCCAAGGTCACCAAAATTGACTGGTGTCTGCGTCTTCCCACAATGTAGGCAGACATCAAATTTGAAGACTTTGGATGCAACGCTTCATAAGATATCGCGTAAACGAGAAATGTGACGTACGTACGGACGGACGGACGCCGCTGAATACATAGTCCCCCGTTCCGCGTTGCGGCGGGGGACAATAATACAAAAGATGCAGCAAATAGAGAGAAAGACAACAGACTAAAGCATTGTAATTAAGAGGCACACTAGTACTTAAATCTCTTTGTTTCATGAATATACTCATGTACATGTTTTATTATAGTTTCATTTTCACAAGGTGATAGATCTGCATTGCCATTAAGGACTAAACTAGTATCTAAAGGCACTCTACCTAGAGTAACATTTGTCATCTTACATAATAATCTGTGGCGCTGAACTTGAAAATGTGTACAATCAAAAATATAATGAAAGGCATTTTCGCATGGATTTCCACATGAAAAGCTGGGGTCACTGACTAAGCCTATTCAGTAGAATCAACTTATAGGAAGACAGAATATTTAATTTTCCACATGTTTCTAAATGCGCACTTTGAGGGAGGGAGATTAATTTGGCCCAGCCTGGGCTTACCCATATTTCTCCGCCATTTCTTTGGCCCTCTCTTCTGAGACTCTTCGATTATCTTCCAGATCTGACTTATTACCGCACAGCACCACGTCCGGGTTCTCGCAGTAAGCGTGAGTTTGGAGCTGTGTGAGCCAGTTACGGATGTTCAGGAAAGATTGCTCGCTCGTCAGATCAAACAGGAGGAGGAAGCCCATTGCGTCGCGGAAAAATGCTGTCGTTAAACTCCGAAATCTGAAAGAAAGATGGTGAGGTGAGTCGAGTTAGGGTTTAAAGTCGCTTTCAAGAGTATCTCATTTTATTATATGACGAGCAATGAAATACTCGGATTTATCAGTGAAATAAACTGTCTATCAAGCTACAGTGAAAATAACTTATATTTTCACTGCGACCAGTGACTGATATAATTTGACGTCATAAAACAATGGTCTGATGCAGCGAATTGGCTTATGACGTCACAGTGTTACTGTGGTGACGGGCTGTTCCTTGTGGCCGCTCGGCGTAAAAAAAGACCCATTTCGGATGTAATTACTAGGATAAAATCATATAATAAATGGAATATCCGTCAATTCTTGACATACCATGATTATCTCATCTCGTGAAGTAGAAAGTGCAGCCATGAGTGAAACTAGATTAGCGTTTGCGGGACACCGCAAAAGCAGAGCAGCTCCGAAACTTAGGGTCTCGCCTTTCCCTGTTCCGCCTTCTCGTCAGCATCAATTAAATGGGAATTCTTTTTAACAAAAGTTTGTTCATTATTCGAGTTATTACTAATCATCACTGGGGTCACTTTTCACAAGTTTGTTCTTAAAACCTATTTCTTCTTTCAAAATTTGATCAAAGGATTAACGTGGCCTTAACCAATATCTCATGACCTTGATCTTTGACCTTCAAGGTACCACCATCAATGATCACTTTTCATCGCGTTTAATAATCATGCAATGACTCAAAGTGTTCATAGTTAAAATATGACATATTAACAAAAGCATGCTTAAGTTTTGACCTCACTGTGACCTTGACCTTTGACAGCTTTGAGCGAAAATGTTTTCAAATCTTGGTCTTTCTCCATAGTTCATATATACCAAATAAGACCCTAATAGCACAAAAAAAGTTTGAAGTTATCATGTTTACAAGGATTGTTGTAGTGATTTCAGAACTCATGACCTTGACCTTTGACCTTGAATGTGAACATGTCAAAATCATTCACCAGGTGTATAAGAAAGAAATTAAGCTGAGGTGTTAATATCTTCATGGAAAAAAGTTACTTAGTGACCAGTCAGTCAGTCAGTCAGCATGACCATATCTCGTGACCTTGACCTTTAAAATTCAAGGTCACACAATCAGTGATCACTTTTCATTGTGTATCACAATCATGTAATGATTCAAAGTGTTAATAGTTGAAATAAGACAATTTCGCAAAAGCCTGCTTAGGTTGTGACCTCGCTATGACCTTGACCTTTGACGGATGTTAGCGAAAACCTTTTCAAATCTTGGCCTTTCTCCATAATTGATATAGACCAAATAAGAGCCTGATAGCACAAATATTTTTCAAGTTATCGTGTTTACGAGGATTGTTTTAGCAATTTCAGAACTTGTGACCTTGACCTTTGACCTTGAATATGAACATGTCAAAATAATTCCCCAGGGGCTAAGTAAGAAGTTATGTATATGAGGTGTTGATACCTCCTTGGAAAGAAGTTATTTAGTGATTTCAGAACTGGTGACCATGACCCTATCTCGTGACCTTGACCTTTAAAATTCAAGGACACACAATCAGTGATCACTTTTCATTGTGTATCACAATCATGTAATGATTCAAAGTGTTAAATAGTTGAAATAAGACATTTTCGCAAAAGCATTCTTAAGTTGTGACCTCGCTATGACCTTGACCTTTGACGGATGTTAGCGAAAACCTTTTCAAATCTTGGCCTTTCTCCATAGTTGATATACACTAAAGAAGAGCCTGATAGCACAAATATTTTTCAAGTTTTTTAGCAATTTCAGAACTCGTGACCTTGACCTTTGACCTTGAATGTGAACATGTCAAAAAAATTCCCCAGGAGTATAAGTAAGAAGTTTTTGTATATGAGTTCTCAAAACCTAATAAGGAAAAAAGTTATAGCGGCGGCGGCGATGGAAACTGCACAAAAACTGATAGCAGCTCCGACTTAGTCGGAGCTGCTAAATATAACCTTTCTACCTCACTCGATTAGATAAACATGGTATTAGTCAAGAACAGACAGATATCCTCTATATATTACGGCTGCTAGTATTATGGCAGGGAGAAAGCATGCAACACCATGTGGCTATACATTGCGGTGAAACCTGCGAGCATCCGCTAAATCTAGCGGTAACAATTGCGCTATCCCGCCTCTTGAAAGAAGGAACAAGAGCATTAATGATGTGTTTTGTGACATCAAAGTTTTTCATACCGGTACCAAGAAACTGATATTATCACAGTGAAATTGATTTTCTCTTTCACTGTGAAAATATTTATAAAGGTAGATGAAATGACATATGGTCCAAATCGGATTCATTAAAATGGGATGTCAATTTGACAATTGCTCGATTTTAAATTTCTGAAATCGGTCCATAAATTACTTATATAGGGCTTTTTAAAAAACCGCCTGATTTAGTCCCGGCGACCAGAATGAAAGTCTGCGGGGGTGTGACCCGTGAAGGGATGACTTCTGTGACGTATGTGGAGGAATTTGATTTTCTGCGATAGTCACAATTCAACGTAATTTCGCAACATTTTGATTGTTAACCCTTACGTTGCGTATATATATTTTACCCTTTTTAGCCCCTGTGGCGGAATTTACAGGCTCGCAGCTCGCAGCAGTAGTTTGAGCTTAGGCACTAACGAGCTCTGCTGGCGGAATTTCCAGGCGGCGATTCCGGTACCGTTTTTACGAAATATACCGCATCTACATGGCGAATACGGGCTATATACGGGCGTTGAATACAAATTCAAGTCGCGGCACCCGTACACAAATGGTTGCTTTATACCCGCATCTTCGAATTATTTTTTTACGATTTTTCTTTACTTTTCTATTACTTTGTAAAGATTGTCTTTAATTCGGGCCTTATAACATCATGAATTTGGAGCGCGCTACTGAAATTTTTATATGGACTTGAAGACCAGATGTTTGTCTTTACAATGATATAAAAAATATTAGAATGCGACCTATGGTTATAATTCTATTGTCATCTAAAGTTTGTCTTTATTTCCAGCTTCATGAAATCAAAACTCCTGAGCGTGCATATTGCGAAATTTATATGTGCTTGTAGATAGTTTATTCCTCTTTACAATGACATAAAAATTATTAGAATACGACTTATGGTTCAGAAAATATAACCAACCAAAGGAGAGTGACGCTACCCCGACAGTACCACGTGAATGGTCCCGACGCGCACCAATTTACTGGCACTGCTTGGTCCCCCCGGGACTGTGCTAATTACAGTACCGTTACCTCCTCGAGACCTCCTCGAGACCTCCTCGAGGGTGCCAGAGCCGAGCGCGCGTGGAACTAATGGGTACTAATGAGCACAGCATACACTAATCACCGCGGCGAACGCAATACATGTTGCGCGGTGTAAAGTTTGTCTTTATTTCCAGCTTTATAAAATCGTAAATTATTTCGCGCGCATGCGAAACACGTATGTACTTGAAGACAATTTATTCCTCTTTACAATGATATAAAAATTATTGGAATACGTCAAATGGTTCGCAATATATGAAGAGCGTAAGGAAGGCACCCCCAGTACTTAGAAAATTCATTTTTGAAAAACTAACTTTTTGCGACATCTGGCGCATCATTTGCCGCATGTTTATTTTTCGCTGCGCATATACATATGATACATGGAATTGAAGACAATTTATTGCTCTTTACGATGATGTAAAAAGAAAAAAAATGCGCAACTTCGTTCGGAAGCTATAGTGGGCCAAATGAAGGTACCCTCGGTACTTTGAGGCAACTTTTTGACTATCGCGCATATCGGGGCACGTGCCGCAACTTTAGTTTTTCGTGCGCATGTATAAATTTTATATTGAATCAAAGCCGAATCTTTCCTCTTTACCCCATGTAAGTTTTATGAAAATCGGCCACCCGGTTCAGCATTTATGGGTGTTTTTTTATGATGCGGTTCTGGCTGAACTTCCAATGAAAGCTCGCATTCACTTTCTCTGTCTCTTTGATAAAATAAAGAATATTTTATTTGCAATGACATGTATTACAATGAAATTACAATGCATTTATGTACAAATATACACAATATTTACCTGCGGTTGTGCGCAGAACAGCTTTAGGGACCTAACAAGGTATGTATATAATGTGTATATACTAGTCCACACTTCGGCTCTCTTTACTTTCAATTTTCTTCTTCTTCATTCCCTTCTTCATTTCTTTCTTTTTCCGTGGCAGTGATGTAAGCCCTGGAATAGTCAGTGGCGGTGTGGTACAGTTTGAAGCATGGTGCGGCGCACAGAGAAACATTACAATCTGTACATTCATAAGAAGACTCTCTGCCTACTCGTTTTTTCTTCCTTGCTGGCCCATTGCCTTCTTCAATCTGTTTTGCGAGGACGGCGCGTTTTGCCTTAGAGCATACCACACACATCCTTGTGACGTTTTTCTTCCTTCCGACAGGCTCAATCTTCGTCGGAAAGTGACGTCCATGAAGACGAGTGACACTCTCGTCGCTCGTGCTCGGCCGACCACGGGGACGTCTGCAAAGTGATGGAACTTGTTCCTTGTCCGCAAATGTTACTATATGTTGCGCCAAAGCCTTCCTGTATTCCCGACTTGTTTTTAGAGGTTTATCTTTGCTGTATTCTTTATAAACGATGTAAGAGTTCAACATGGCAACGTTGAGAACGTGAAACCAAACCCGTTTCCACCACTTCAGGGTCTTCACTCGGAACGGCGTGTACGACAACATCTGGTCGGCCCGATCAACACCTCCCATGTACTTGTTGTACGTTGTTACAATGCGCGGCTTGAGAACTGGTTCCCCTGTTGCCCGGTTCTTCTTCCCTGTTTGTTCAAGTTGTGTATCTTCAACAGTAGACATGAGAAGCACTGATTTTCTATCTTCGTAGCGAAGAACGAGTAGGCCATGGTTGTGAGAAACTGTCATGTCCCCTTGCTTGGCTTTCTTTTTAGGTTTCTTGACTGAATCAGGAAGTCCCTTTCGATTGGCTCTCAACGTCCCCGTGGCACCTATTCCCCGCTCCCACAAATTTATGTACAGATTTGTGGACGAATAGTAGTTGTCCATAAAGATGTGATGCCCCTGTCCAACGTAGTCGTTCACCAAGTCCATGACTACATCATAAGTTTTGCCACCTTCAGAAACCGGTTCATTCGTTTTTCCAGTGTAGAGTTTGAACTTGCAAACGTATCCGTTGTGCGAGTCACACAACATGAAAGCCTTTATCCCATACTTCTTAGGCTTGTCGGGAAGATAAACTTTGAAAGATAAGTTACCTTTCCAGGGCACCATGCCCTCGTCGACTGAAATGTTTTGATGCGGTTTATACACTCTTGAAAAACGGTGAACTATCCGGTTATACAAGTGTCCCAGTTTATTTATTGGTGAAAAGCACGGGGTGTTACGGCCCGGCATCCTCCTGTTGTCAGCCAAGTGTAGGTAGGTTATAAGAAGCCAAAACCTGTCTCGGGGCATGCACTTGGCGAAGAAAGGCGTTGAGGTAACATCACTTGTTGACCAGTAATCAGCAAAGTTTCTCTGCACAACCAATGACATGGCAATTGTCATGGCTACAAATACCTTCATCTCTTCTGCATTAGTGTCTTGCCACTGTTGCATTCTTGAACGGGGTCTTAGAATTTTGTCCTCCATTGCTTGTTTGAAATATCTATTGGTTTCCGTTGCCATATCCTCATAGTCATCATTATGTATAAACAAATTGAAAAAGTCAATAGGTTCAGGGTTCTCAGGAAGTTCTATGAACTGGCGCAACCCAGTTTGACCAGTGAAAGGCAAGTTTACACGTGGCCGCGGACCATCCACCCACTCATCAAACGTCTGTGAATTATCATGATTATATTGTGGTATTTCGGCAAACTCCTCCTCAAAACCACTAAAGTCTTCTTCGGTGGAATTACCGGCGGCTAGAATCTTTCTGGCAATCTCTGTCTCTATATCACTCAGAGCATCTGTGTCACCATGTTCACTATCTATTACAGTGTCCCGATCATATGCATCATCACTGTCTAAACCACTGCTACCATCACTGTCAGTTGACTCCATATCAGAGGCTTCATCAGCATGGATCTCGTTGATGAAGTCGTCGTCGCTTGTAACGGCTTCAAAGCTGCGTGTCCTAGTATGCAACGTCCTAGGCCGTCGCAGGGCCTTGCGTCCACGTCCGCGCAGCATTCTGCTTCAACCTGTAAATGATTGAAAATGCGTTAGATGTATGCAACATATAACATGTGATTAGAGACAATAAACATACAGAGATAATGAATGTGAGCTTCATGGACGTTCATTTGCCAGTTTCAGAACCTCCCGGCGCATCTAGGACGACTGCGCCGCAAGCGCCGACGGCGCCGACGGCTTCTGACATCGCGCCGATTTTTCCGACGCATATGTCAAACGGACCATTTTCTGATTTCCTCGGCGACGTGTAGCACCGGGCGCGAGGCCCGGAAAATAAACTACTATGTCAGGGAAGCTCGGGTTGTCAGTTGCCGAATGACTTCTCTTTTCGAGAAGCAGAGCATCCAAGGAGCGGTCTCTCGAGGCGGAGCCCGGACCCATGGGAGCATACTCCCATGCTCTCCGGGAATTCCCGTCCCCGTCTTCCGCGGCGGACCCCGGATTCAATCGCGGGACAGGTTTCCCATGTTCTCTTTTGAGAACGAGAGACTCCGAGGAACAATCCTATGGGACGAACCCCGGATTCTATTGGGAATGGGTTCCCATGCCCTCTCGACATATATAGCAGAAACCTTCATACCTCGGAATGACACGAACCTTTATTTCAAAGTAGAAACAAAAAAATAATTTGCACAAAAAGTTTGGGGGGTGGCGACCAAAAGCGGGGGGGTCCGCGCACCCCCCGGTAGATATTTATACTTGTGGGTCGGTCCCGAAGATGACGGACCACGCCCATGTTCATGGGAATATTTTCATTATGTCATGGCGAATCCCGTCGGAAATTCCCCTGCTCACGAAAAAACTAATACCTAAAAAAGTAATTGTGATACAAAAGAACTTTGGTAATAAAAGTGGTGAGGAATCAAATTCTCCATCTGCTCAGTTCAGTCCGCTACACATATAAATAATTCTTCAAATCTTATTGAATGAAACGTCTTTTATTCAATAATGTAAAAGATAAAATAATAAATTCAATTCAAATGGTTTGGAAAGGTGCGCCCTCGCATTTGAATTTTAGAAATAAAAACCTTTCGCAAATGGCATCAGTAACAAAAATGTTCACGCATTTTTAGAAACTCCGAAAAGTGAAATATTTTCCTGAGAAAATATTCCCACGAAAAGGCTTTTCCCCGAGCGGCGGGTCCCGTACTCAAATATATTTTCACTTTTATGTTATAATTTTTTTTCCAAAACTGGAAACAAAATTCCGTCATGACAGTTGTTCATCGTTTATAAAGCTCTATATTTGCGTATCAAAAGAACAGTATTTTAGTTATATATTATCATACTTCTTCACTTATGCGTACATCAATATTGCGGCTCTTCGCGCATGCATAGTTCTTCCCAAAAACATGCGCATTATATCTGGAATTAAAGACAATGTTTTTCTCTTTACAATGATGTAAAAATTATAAAAATCGGACTTGCGGTTCAAAAGTTATGAAGTGCGAAAATTATACCTTTTGGCGCGGCGCTTTGCGCATGCAGAGTTCTTCCCGAAAACATGCGCATTATACATGGAATTGAAGACAATGTTTTTCTCTTTACAATGATGTAAAAATTATAAAAATCGGACTTGCGGTTCACAAGTTATAAAGCCCGTAATGATGGTATATGCTAAGAGCGCCACTTATTCAAAGCCGAATATCACCTTCTGCGCGACACCTGGCGCATCAAAAGTTATTGCCGAAAATACACGTATTTTATATGGAATTGAAGACAATTCTTTTATCTATATACTGATAAAAAAATTATGAAAATATCCCAAGTAGTTTCTTAGAAATAGAGCGCCGAGGCATGTTGGGGTAAATGCGCCACATGTATCAAAATTCAAAAGTGCGAAAGTCGGCTATCTCTGTGCGATTGCTGTATTTTCAGTTATGTTAGCGCAATTGCGATTTTTATATGGGAATAAAGGCCATTCTTTCCTCTTTATTTTGGTATAAAAAAAAATGAAAACAACCAATTGGTTCATATGATACGAAGTGCGAGAGAAAGGTAGCTTATCGCAATATCTTCCCGTAATTAGAAGCTATCTGCCCATGTGGCGAGATGCGAGACAGATAAGCATAGGCTATCTGCCCATGTGGCGGGATGCGAGACAGATAAGCCTGTACGGGCCTATCTCACCCCGGGGCAGTGCAGACACTTAGGTGCTAATTAGCCGCCGGGCAGTGTAGCCATCGGAGCGAAGCAGGACAAAATTGGCCTTTTGTAAAGCTAATTATCGATGCGTTACGGGTCAACAATGCACACGCAAATTGGTGTGAATTTTGCTGGACGTTCTGACCAGACACTGAAGAAAGTTTTATTCTCATTGCGGGCTGCGAGGCATAAATACAGCCATTCTCATGCAGCGAGTCGCGGAAACAATCGACTCGGGACCCGGTATGGAGGCTAGCCCAGTACATAGACAGGCGTGAATTCTTCTAAGTAAGCGATCCGGGATCCGTACTGGAGTACCTACGAATCGCTTATAGCCCGCCCGGATAATTCCGGGACCCGCATGTTAAGGGTTAATTTCACAAAGAAACCTTCAATAAACCAACTTAAATTTCCCATATATCGAATGTTTAGATATCCAACTAGGTAATTCCGCAGATGACAATTACACAATTATTACATAAACATGTCTTTTTGGCGATGGAATACACTTCATAAATTCATTTAGCGGCAGTGATAATCATCATTAATTAATTAACGAGACACTGGCGGAGTAGCTATCTAGACGCCCCGCCTGTCGCTTATCACAGTCACGCCTCAGTGAGCATTTTCAAAAGGATTCGCCGAACAAATTGCGGTAGTGTTAAAATGGGTGAATTAAAATCGTCTTAATTATCAATTGCAAGTGTATATTGTCTCGATTTTATGCTCAATTGATTCCGATATACAATATACGTAGAGGTAATCATCTGTCATTCTTGAGAAAAATGCATTTCATCTATCCTTTAAAATGCATGACGTCAATTGTATAATGGCTTGACATTAATGTTACAATAGGGAGAGCCTCTCCCTTTGTTAAGCGCCAAAAGTTGAATAAGTTTGCCAATTTTGGGCATATAAGGCCAGATATTACATCATATTTTGCATTGTGATATTATGCATTATTACTCGCCCATGTAAGATACTGCAGTGTAAAAATGGTAGTAAATAGAAGGTTGTTTAGTATCCTCTATATACACAGCTCTTGTATTTTGCACAATGCCATGTCACCATCAACTACATGACATCACAATGCTTTTAAATTATCAAGTAATGACATCACAATTATGTCATTAACATATGATGATGTAACAATGCTATGACATCACCATTGGAAGTCAAATGGCAGAGCTGTGCTCAGAGATGTACACTATGTTCATTGAAACGTAATAATGGTGATATTGGATGATAAATAAAATCTCACCCTCGTGTCACCTGATGTCAAATATACTCATTGATAAAAGTAAGAAATATATTCAGCAAGCCTTTGATATAACTTTAATCAACTCATGTTGATATATTTGGTAGCAGAAGACACTCGGATGAGATTCTCTATGTATTCAAATCCAGAATCTCCCCCCTTGTAAATTAAAACAAGGGTGAAGAAGAAGTAGCCTAGCTAGGCCAGAATCTCCCCTGTTCAAAGAAAAACAAGGGTGTGAAGGAAACAACAACCCGGTTTAAACAGGGGGGAAACAAACCTACCCCAGGGTAAAAGTATCCTAGGACAAACCTACCCCAGGGTAAAATAATTCTAGGACAAACCTACCCCAGGGAACAGTACCCTAGGACAAACCTACCCCAGGGTAAAAGTATCCTAGGACAAACCTACCCCAGGGTAAAAGTATCCTAGGACAAACCTACCCCAGAGTAAAAGTATCCTAGGACAAACCTACCCCAGGGTAAAAGTATCCTAGGACAAACCTATCCCAGGACAAATCTTCCTCTGGGAAACTTCGGCCTAGGCCATTTAGTCCCCGGTGTAAGTTTAGACTGGCCTGCTGCATCGGGTTGTATTTGAGGAAATACGGTATATGTTAATTTCGGCACTCACCTCTCTTGACCCGCGGTGTCCCACAACTGGAGGTGTATTCTCTGACTGCGCCCCACTGACCCGTCGATGCCCGGGACTCGATGTACCTGCACAGAACAAGAACATTCACAATGTGTTCCTTATTAGAATGATGTTGTTACTGTAAGCTTGGTGGAGTTATGACTTTTAATTTCTCTAGTCTATGTGCATGGGTCATCGCTATTTTCTCTTCAGTGTAGGTTTGATAGATGCATTCTATGCCCAAATGATTTTGCCCAAAGCTCATCAGGATCGGTATTATTTGCAAATAAATTGTTCTCAGCTTGTTCTAGAGCATTTAATACTGGAAAGTGTGTAAAAAATAGAGCCATTGGCTCTGAAGCTCATCAGGAATTATGTAATTCATTATCTCTAAGGAAAAGATTAAGATATCACATAATAAGGTCAACACAATGCAATTACACAACATGCAGACCCTGGACTCACAGCCAGTGAATTGACTCTCTCTCATGTTGTTTATAAGGGATAACTTCTATTCAATGAAGCACACATAAAATCTCAGTTCATACCTTATTATAATTATTACAGGTTTTTAGGCTGTGGTCACAGGTTCACCAAATCTACACTTTAGAATCGCCATTGGCCAAAGAGTCTGTACATAACATTTCAGCTTTTTAGAGCTTTTGGGACTGGAGAAGAAGATAAAAATAGCTTTTTAGGTCATGACCCCTGTGACCCTTATTTAGCTCCCTAGAGTTATTGGTTCTGGAGAAGAAGTCGAAAAAGTTTACAGGACGGATGGACGGACGGCGGATACCATGCCATGTCATAAGCCCATTGGGCCTTTCAGGCCTGATGAGCTAAAAAGTTAATCTAAGAACACAATGTAACAAGACACAGTCTGATTAAAAGCGACGGTTTTCCGTGGAATAAAAATTGCAAAATAGTGCATCTACCGGGATAGTCGGGGATACGAACTCATATCAAGCTCAAGTTCAGGTTCCAAGCCAAAATGTCTGATTACAGCTCGTAGACTCGCGTGTTCGAGCACAATTCAGGTAGCCAATCAAAAGATGCCCAACAAATGCTTTCGGTGCGAGAAGAGCTATCCTTTTGTCTGTTCCAAATACTTTCAAAACAGCGACCGTTTAAATACTATGATGTGATTGGTTAGCTATTGGACTGGGCTTTGACTGCGCTAAACTGGTTCTGAACACACGGGAAGTTCTCAGACCTTGTCGCGAGGAATCTACAGAACCTGTTCGTATCCCGGTAGATATATTATTTTGCAAATTTTATTCCTCGGAACAAGGTCGATTTTAATCAGACTGTGACACAGCCACGCTACTCACCACCCGCTTCTCCCTGAAGTCGATACCGACTGTCGAGATGAACTTTGAGTTAAACATGCTGTCTGTGTACTGGTAAAGGAAGCTCGTCTTGCCGACCCCGGAGTCACCTGAAGCAGACGTGAACATTATGACTTCCTGTCACGACACAATGGTGGCTTCTGAGGAAGTATCAGGGACCACTAAGATAGCTTCCCTACACAAAGTAATGTTCCGAAAACAATTCAAAGTTTGATCGCTTTTGGTAAATATTTAAACAATTTGGAAACCAAAAAATAGAGCCATGGGCTCTGTAGCTCATCAGGATTTCATTGATTTATTAACTAAGGTTGAATACCTCAGTTATCTCAAGTAATACATCGTTAACTCTTACGTTGCGTATTTCTATTTTACCAATTTTAGCCCCTGTGGCGGAATTTACAGACCCTCCAGCTCACAGCAGTATTTTAGTTTAGGCACTTATTAGCTCTGCTGGCGAAATATTCCAGGCAGCTTCACTATACAAAGTAATGTTCCAAAAACAAATAAAGTTGTAAAATTTGACCGCTTTTGGTAAATATTCAAACAATTTTGAAACCTAAAAAGGCAAAACATCATCATATGGGTTAAACTTATGCCAAACTTGGAATTTCCAAGTCACATAGTTTTTTTTAGCAGATATATATAAGATATAAGATATATATATATATATCTAACCTTTGATGTCACTTCTCATCTCAAAAGTAGAAGCAATGTCTTATTTAGGTAACAATTTAACTATTCACTGGTTATCTAATAAAGCTTGTCAATATGTTGGTCGTAGTATTCGACTTGATGAGAGGAAAATGTAATTTGATTGAAAAAAATAATAACAGACACCGTGAGTCACAAGTTGTATTTTTTTGTTGGTTGTTTACAACGTTTGAAAAATAAATTATCATTTAATAATATTTAGGTCAAAACAATTGATAAATCGATCGACATCACTGCTTACCAATCGCCGCTGTGTTGACTCTTGAGCATGTCGACTTGTCACTCGTGTCACTCGTGTCAGTCAGCACGTGGTAAAGGGGGGTCGACATATACATTAGATATAGGGTTTTTACCAGTATTTGGGTAGTTGAGAAAGGGGGGGTCGACTTATACCCGGTAATATACGGTAATTAGAAATCTAACAATTATTCATGCCACATTATGTGACATGTACAGGACAGCCTACCCTCCTTTCGTGTTATGTGTAGACTGTAGAGATATTGCAATTTTGGAGTATTTTGTAATTGTTATCTGTACAAAATGATGAAATGAGAACAATACTATTAGTTCCAACATATGCTGTGCTTTGAGTACAAAACTCTTTGTCTGATTTTGTTTACTTGGGTTTTGTTAACTTGGGTTTTGTTAACTTGGGTTTTGTTAACTTGGGTTTATTCTAGAACACAGTAATAATATACCTCTGAAATTTATGAAATGATTAAGAACAATTCTTATTTCCCTGAAGAGATGTACAATTTGCAACATAGGTGTACGATCATATTTTAGGACTGAAATGTGAAAAAAATACTTCAAAATCGTACAAGTATAGCAACCCTGCATATACGTACCGAGAGCTAGAAACTTGATGAGGTAGTCGTATTCCCCCGAGTTAGACGTCCCGGTCCCCCCTCCACTGTGGGTCGGGGTGGAGTCACCCATCTCCAGATCTATAACACAAAGAGGTATGGTTATTGAAGCACCCATCTCCAGATCTATAACACACAGAGAGGTACGGTTATTGAAGCACCAATAAAATCTCTCCTTCCAAGTACTTATAGAAGCACCAATAAAATCTCTCCTTCCAAGTACTTATAGAAGCACCAATAAAATCTCTCCTTCCAAGTACTTATAGAAGCACCACTAAAATCACTCTTATCAAGTACTTATAGAAGCACCACTAAAAATCACACATATCAAGTACTTATAGAAGCACCACTAAAATCACTCTTATCAAGTACTCATAGAAGCACCAATAAAATCACTCTTATCAAGTACTCATAGATGCACCAATTAAATCTCTCCTTTGCTGTATGCTTCTTTCACAACACAGTATTACAAATATCGAGTTCTTCACTTCTTTCACAACAAAATATTACCAATATTGAGTTGTTCACTTCTTTCACAACACAAAATTACCCATATCCACCTGTACGCTTCTTTCACAACGCTTTTTTGACAACACAGTATTACCAATATTCAGCTGTACAATGTTTTCACAACACGTATACTTATAACCAGTTTTAAAATTATCTTTCAAAGTTAGCACACATCTGTTCATCTTAGTCAAATTAAAAAGTTTTCCATTTTGGTTTCCATGGCAATGAAATCTTTCTGACAGCGTCACCCTCTGACATTAAAGTAAATCTGTGCAGAGGTAATTGAACAAATATGTCCGACAATGCTGGTGGAGAGATTCACCTGTCTAATGTAGACTTGCCGTCAGTCTGAGAAAAGTACTGTCCATATATAACTATTAGGGCTAGATATTGTATAAAATTTTGTTTTGCATGTTTGTTTAAGCTCTGGTATATAGGTATCAGTTTAAAAAGCACACAAGGTAAATGGAAATTCAAACATTGAAAACCTACAAAATAAATTTAAAATAATAATAATTCAGATAATCTTGAAAATATATAAGTGCAGGAATTGGGAAAGACACCTTTGACAATGGGCAATTTTTAGGGCTTTCATTCATTTAAAAATTTTAAATGAGCTTTGAAGCAATAGTAACATTTAAAATTTTAAAGGGCCATTTTGCACATTGGATGAAAATGTCCCCCTTTCCCAATCCATGTAAGAGTTTTCAAAAATAGATGATAAACAGGAATGAAGTATGGAAAAAGACCCTCCAAGAATTTTCGTTTTCAAATCTGTTTTAAAGTTTACATTTCCTTTTTGGGAAACAATAATCATTCAGTTTATGATAAGAAAATATGAATGGAGACTGGAAAACAGTCTATTCCAGTCTATTCTGAGATCCAATTGACTCGGACATGAATGACAGGGCAAGGAGACTGTTTACATTGTATACTGAGCTGTAAAAGAAATGCAACACATGGACTGACTCCATTCATTCAATGGTTTCTGTTCATAAGAAAGCTCATTCTTTCCCCACATAGTTTACTCCCCTCATATTTTCAACCATAACCTATGTATATAGGCAAGATATTTCACTATTCTCACACCCCCTGGCGGTGAAAGCACTGGTAATTTCTCACTTTTGTCCAATCAAAGATCGTTTTACATCTGCAACCAAATTCCGTCTTGTAAAATATGTGTGCACAGATGAGGTGAGGTGAGGTGAGTTGGGGTTTAACGGCTCTTTCAAGAGTATTTCACTTATATCGCGGCTGCTAGTATTACGGCAGGGAGAAAGCCTGCAACGCCATGTGGCTATGCATTGCGATGAAACCTGCGAGCAACGGCTGGAACTAGCAAACCATGAGTGGAACTACGCTGAAGTAGCATTGCACCCAAACCTTACTGCATGTAGAACAGTTCTCTACTGCAGACAAAGTTGCCGTGCCCCTGGCGGGATTCGAACCCTGGACCTCTTGATCCGAAGCCGAACGCGTAACCACTGCGCTATCCCGCCCCGTGCACAGATGAAGCAATTCTATAGTTAGTTGAAACAATGACGCTGGTTGCACAACTAACTTCTGACGCAACCAATCAGGATTCAGAGATAGAAAAGAAAGCGCTCAATATGTAACAGAATCTGAAGGGGCAACCTCTGTCAGAAGAGAATGAAGAAATCGGAATAACCTTCTTTTTGCTGACAATGCACCACAGAACTTATTCTTGTTTATACTCTCCAACTCTGATGAATGAAATAGTTACAGTGAAACCCTGTTTATCCGCACGATTTGGTTACAGTTGAAAATCATCCGGATAGCAAGTTGAGCGGTTAAGTGAATCACCATTTGCACAGAAATGCATAGAGAAGGTTTGAAAGACCAGCGTGTGGATAGCCGGGTTTCCAGGTATACGGGGTACGGATAAACATTAGGTCTGACTGTATTATGCTTTTGAGATTATTGTCCTTATTGTGTGAATAGAGATTATTTATGAATGTGAGCTTGGTGTCATGCCCTTGGAGTTAGTGAGTGAGTTATTGTTTAACGCCACTTGTCAAGCCCTTGGACAATGTAGATATCACTTCTTACACCCCTTGGGAAGTTATTTCTTTTGTTTGAGTTGCAGGTTATATGCCATAACCACTATCTGCTCAGGTTGGTTATCTCATAATCACCATGGCTGCTTATGAGATATTCAACCTACGGAAACAAATGGACTTGTAAAATTTGGAAATTTTTTCAAATTAGAAATGAAATTTTTTTAAGTAATGAAAGTGGGATTTGAACCTGGGACCCCTTTATTGTTGAGCAGTGTCTTTACCAATGGAGCTACCGAGGATTCATACCGATAAGTGTTCATTCTGTTGTGACATGGCTGTATTGATATGTTTTCTCTAGTATTATATATACATATGTATATATGGGTACCAATTTATGTCTACTTTGTGTATGGAATGAATGATTAAGTTTGAAACCTTTCTTTCGAGCCAGTCATGGGTGTATTGGGAATAATTCACTGATATATTTTGATCATGTCGTACAAATCAACAAAATACCCCTTTAAAATGCATATATACAATTGTTTTATAAATAGAATGTTGCGCGGGAGTGTAAGGCAAATAATGACCCGAATGCCTCGCGTTATGGCAATAAACTCTACTCGGGCTAATGCCCTCGCGAGTTTATATGCCATAACCGCTCGGCACCAGGTCATTATTTACTACATATCACACAAATGATATCTATGATATAAATCTGTTATTGGTGGTAAATCAACTATTGAGCTTTATCAAATACACTGTCAGTTGTGGCACTATTTGAGAACAATATGTAATATTTTAAAGCAAAGGCTACAAACCTCTGTCCATTGCCAAAATTCAAAAAAAAATTAAAAGCCAGTGAACCAAGTATCCAGGTCATATCTCATGACTTAATAACACTCTGGCAGGAGAAAAATATTTTATCAAAAAGCTCTATATGACAATAACTTACCTAGGACTAGAAACTGTTATTATTAGTAATAGCAGCAATTCACCGTTGATAAAAGCTCCCTAGATTTCAAACAATTCCGCTTGGGTGAACATTATCAACATACCAGACTCACTATGTCTGCAGCTCTTGTGTAACTAATCTCTTGAGTCAGAATACGGGAATGTCGAGAAATACTTCACTTGACAAGCTTATATAATAATCGTCAATCTCAGTGGAGGATCCATGAATTTTGAAAGGGGGGGTCAACCAATGGAAAAGGGGGGGTCGGGATGGTCCAAATTTCCCCCCCCCATTACTTGCCCATGCAAAAGTTTTTTAAAGGGGGTGGGCGGGGTCAAGCGTTGTTCAATTGTTATTATGCTGATAGTCCAAGAGATAAGGTCTGTTATTTACCCATAAAAGGTCCAAAAGGTATGAACATGGCTTCTTATGTAAAAATGTCTGAATTTCTAAGTCTTACAAGTCAAAACCTCACCAATTTTCCGCTTGAGGGCGTTGAAGTCATGACTCAGCATTTTTTTGCGCACTACCCCCACCACTGCAAATGTTTATTTTTTTGTTATGGAATACCATGAAAGCCTAACATATTATATATTAATTGAGAGCCTATATATGTATCTTCCATAAAAACATAAAATTAAATACATCTGTGCACTCATTATTGTGTTTATGCAAATGAAAGACAAAAAATACATAAAAAATGGTTAAATGCACATATTTCGTTTATTGCTATTCTTAAATATCAACTGTCAAAGAGTATTTTATTCTTTTTGTAGATTGACAAATATATAGCCAACCATGAGAAACAAGAATTTTAAAATTATGTCAATATTTCATAGTGTTACAATTGTTATAATGCTGAGCGCCAAGCAAGGAAGCAACAACTCCCATCTTTTGTTATGATGCGGCTGAACCCCGACCTTCCACTCTACCAACTGAGCTACATCCCCTTTACCAGAATACAATGTAGATAACGATCATAATCAACCTACAACGTACGTTGTCCAATATGTAGGATATCTGTCTTTTTTGACTATAACCATGTTTATTATATGAAGAGCAGTGAAATACTGGGATTTATCAGTGAAATAAACTGTCTATCAAGCTACAGTGAAAATAACTTATATTTTCACTGCGAACGGTGACTGGTATAATTTGACGTCATAAAACAATGGTCTCGCGCGGCGATTTGGCTTATGACGTCACAGTGTTACTGTGGTGACGGGCTGTTCCTTGCGGCCGCTTGGCATGAAAACGACCCTTTTGGGGCATAATTACATGGATAATATCATATAACAAATAGAATATCCGTCAATTCTTGACAAATACCATGTTTATCTCATCTCGTGAGGTAGAAAAGTTAAATATAGATGAGATAAACATGGTATTAGTCAAGAAAAGACAGATATCCTCTATTTATCTCATCGAGTGAGGTAGAAAGGTTATATTTTCAAAAATATATAGAACTTTTCTACCTCACAAGATGAGATTAACATGGTATTTGTCAAGAATTGACGGATATTCTATTTATTATATGATGTTACCATAGTAATTACGTCCGAAAGGATCGTTTTCACGTCGAGCGGCCGCTAGGAACAACCCGTCACCACAGTAACACTGTGACGTCACAAGCCAATTCGCAGCATCAGACAATTGTTTTATGACGTCAAATGATATCAGTCACTGGTTGCAGTGAAAATGTAAGTTATTTTCACTGTAGCTTGATAGACAGTTTATTTTACTGATAAATCCCAGTATTTCATTGCTCGTCATATAATAAATATATATCTTATCTTATATCTTTATTCATGCATGAAGGCCACGGGACCATAAAAAATACATATATATGTAACATATATACAAAACATATTGTATACACTGACTTAGGTGTTTAACAAAGTCTGCCTCTTTTCAGAAGCAAATATAGATATACCGGTAAGATTTTAATAATGATACATTTGAAGAGAAAGTATTTATATCTTGTAACATATCTTTAAATATAAATGTATTTGGAGTACGATTATAAATGTGTGGAAGAAAGGGAAGTTTTTCACCCAAATAAAATTGACAAACTAGAAGGAAATGGAATTCGTCCTCTATACCTAATTTACATACAGGACATGTACAAGACAAGACAAGAATTATGGAATTTAATTTCATATATATAAAACATGTGTAAAGCAGTGCTTAAAAAGTCCCTTTAAAACATCACTACTGCTGTAGTGCATTGTAATTTTATCCCTAAGGCCTATATAACACATATTTAAGAGGGTTTGTGCATCATTTATATGAATAATTTTGTAAATTTTGTTTTTTTTACTGGTGAGAAGTTTTTATGAAATGTAAAATATCTCTTCAATCGAAAAAAATAAAATGTTGTTAAAAAAAAAAAAATTCGCGCAATCGCATCTTTTTTGTCAGACTGTAAAGACCAGAAACTTTTTAAAAATATTTGTTGGGCCTAAGCTAATGTTTTGGTCAGATTGAAGAAAGCCACTAAAAATAACCTACAAAGTAATATTACAATTTGATAGTGTTTAATATCATGTATCAATATGTTTAACCTTAACTTGCAAACCCTGGCTTGGTCCCGGACGGCCATTGAGAATGCCAATTACTGCTTAAGCCAAAATACGGCTGTGAGCTAGAGGATCGAATATTTCGCCACAGGGGCTAAAAGGGGTCAAAAAGAAATATGCAACTTGAGGGTTAAACAGGAATAATATCAATGAATTATTATTAATATAGAATGTGAATTCTGAAAAATAATGATTTGGGGGACCTTGTGAAAGTCTACATGGTTGACATCGCTAATAATTGAATGCCAGTGAAAACAGGTCAACCAGAAACTGGATTGATGTGATAATGTAAAACCGAAACCAGTTCTAAAGTAAAGTGTGACATTTAGCGTCCATATTGATTTTTACAGAATATCTCGAATATGGATTGAAAATTTATTAGAGTAACAGACACCTTTTACGATTTGAGAGAGAGATACAATGTGTTATTTATTCACAATCTTTTAACATATATAAATATATATAAATATTAAAAATGTTTCCATGGAAACGAATGTCAGACCACAAAAGAGAGAGCTGCAGTAACAAACAAACCACAAAATATTCCTTACATAGCAACCACACCAAAAAGATGTTTCCATAGCAACCAAACCACAAAGCTTGGTTTAATAGCAACCATACCACAAAGGTCGGTTTCCATAGAAACCAGACCACAAAGGATACAATTATAAAGTTTCCATAACAACCAAACAACAAAGGATCCATCTGAACAGTTTCCATAGCAACAGGACAACAAAATACAGTTTCCATAGCAACGATACAACGCAGGAAGGGTATATCAGAGTTTATACATAGCAACAGAAAGGATGAATACATTTCATTAAAGTATGATATGTGATTTCCTTAGCAATGGGAGAAACAATGTTATTTTAGAGTCAGGTGTAAAAATTTCATTTGAAAAACAAACAGATTACAAACGACAATATCAACATTTCACCCAAGACCATGGACAACATTATATTATGTTTTAGAAAACTTACCAAATTGACTGTCAACCATCAACTACCAAACTGTGGAAAGAAAAACAAACAATTTTCTGATGTAAACTTTTACGGTGCATAAATCTACATGCTGCAATTGTGCAACACTGCATCCTGGTAAGGAAATAGAACTAAAATGTCACTTTAAAACTTGTACTATTTTTGACAGGGAAGCTGATATTTTATTTTTAAATGTTTTGTTCAGGCCTAATTACAGCAACCATTTTGGGAACATTTTCACTCCATTTTTTCAGTTTGCTCCCTGTAATTTTGAGTTGGGAACAGTCATAAGCTTCAAAATTCAGTTCAGAAATTTATTGAGTATAAGCTAGCTAAAATACATCTGAACAATATTAAAGGCACAAGTGCACGATTTTCGCATTCAAATAAGCTTTTTTTTAGGTCATACGAGGGCATATAAACTCATGTTAGCTTCCTTTCGGTGCAATAAAATACTTATTAGTCTTTTCAATTGACCTGCAGTCAATAATTAAAAAGTTGAGACGGCTGAAGTCACTCAGGGATATCGAAAATAGCAAGAGTCGCTAATGTGCAAAATGGGAAATATAGATTGTAGAAAACGGCTTAACTAGGATTTCATTCAGCTCCTGCATATACTTTATTCTCTGAACTGACAACAACGATTGGATAGTCTTCATTAAGAAGTATCTGTAACTTCACCGGTTTGTAATACGCAGTGTAAGCATTGTTGTTACATTAACGATAGCGACTGCCGTTTTTGGTCATCGGGTTGTGTGCAATTTCTTTAGTATTGCTGATATTGTAGTTCATGCGGATTTAATGTAACGTTGCATTATTTACTTCCGGTCTTTAAAAGTTAACTTTAAAACCTGAATATGAACATATTTTGCAGATAACTTATATAATACATTACCTGAGGGTAGGTTGTTTGTAATATCGAGAAATGTGCATAATCCGTGCATTATTTATATTTTAAAACAATTGGTGTGCTACGTGTAACTTTAGCAATCTGTTTATCTGTGTGCTCCTTGAAGTTCTAATTTGCTGACAAGAACAAAGTGTTCAAAATGTTAGTTTATGTTGACTTTAATGTCTTTAATGGAGATTATCACCCGAGGAAGTCTGTCATGACTTTTACGAAACGAGTGTGAATTTTTGTATTCCCTGAGTGAGAGCGAGGGTTATATATTAATTCGCACGTTTTTTCGTAAAAGTCATACGGCACACTTTTGAGTGTAATATTAGTGTAAATTGAGTGTTATTGAGTGTCAAAATTGTCCATTTGATTACCGCAAAATTAGTCAGGAAATGGCCTTCTTCTCTTGTGACGGTAAGCTACAGTGACGTCACGAACAATGGTTTTATGACATCACAGACGCGGTGAAACAATGGTTGCTAGGCAAACATGATTTGTGCACATTTGTTCATGTCAATAAGATTAATATGGTTATTTTCAACTATATGGGTAATAATATAAGAATAATCAACGAGTTGCGAGGAAATACGGATTATGTATCCCGAATTAATTATTGTGATAAACACTGACCTTTAGCGAGGAGTTTGACATAATAATTCACGAGATAATTCGAGAAAAACTGTAATTCCCATGACCATTATGGAAACTTTAATACCCGGCATATCTGTGCATGCTTGGGTAAGAATAGAGATTATTACATGGGCAAGTGTGTATGATGACTTTAAAGAGGCAGTTTTATCGCTGTTTGTCTGTCATCTTGCTTTTTTGCAAAATGTGAAATGAAAACTGCAGTACTTTCGCTAATTTGATTTTGGAATCACTTAGTAACACATATTGTACCATGGAACTAATCAACAATGTTGTGTTGAAGGAAAGCTTTTCACCCTCGTAGCACCGATAAATGGCTTCACTTCTCATTGTATTCATTTTTAATGAATGTACGCTAGTCTTTTTGAAAATTCAAATATTGAAGTCATAAAGATATTACCCTCAATATGTTTCACTTGGTTTATGTAATAAGTACGTATTAAAAAATATATATGCGTGAACAGGAATATCCTCTCAAATTTCGTTTCCACAAAAAATCATGATAGAACCCTCTCTTTAACAAAAGAAATGTGTGTATTACTTGAGAACGTGTGAGGGTTATTTAAAAAATATGCACAATTTTCATTAAAGTGTAATGATTTCTCTATTCCATTTGAAACATGTAAAAATAACAACAAGTTTTCTTTCAAATTAAAAATTGGAGCAACCTTTCGTACCACAACAACAATTCTTTATGATGTCAGAGACGATAGAATACGATAAAATACGGACACATCCGCAGAACTAATGGATGATAAGCAACAGCAAAATGTTAACATTTCGACCGTAATCAAAGATCATAATCGAAGGGCAGGAAACTAAACCCTCATTTACGAGGGTTTCACAACTAACGATCCTTGGAAGGAAACAATTTACAGCTTTAACGACAGATGGATTGATGAATAATGAGTGCGGACAAATGTCGGCCCCTCGAGAGCAAGTTTCAGCTTATTTAGTTTAATCAGTTGTGCCTACCAGAGGTTGAGGGTTGACTGAACAATCGTTTCTAACTACACCAATTTACAATAAATCTATTGATTTATCAAGTGTCAGGTGTTTCGTCCTGAAAATTACCAATCTCAGCGTTCTTAATTTATAAGTTTTTATATCAGCATTTGAAGGTCAGTAACAATGTATTCTGTAGGAAATTTTGTGTTTGACACAGATTTTCTTCAGAATAAATAAGAACAAGATGTAGTTTTATATTGTATTTTGTAGAAATGTTAACCCTTAGTCTCCCCGATGATTCCTGTTGTTAAAGTTCTACTGTAATGTAATTTTGTACGCACAACAATCGATATCCTCCCTTAGTCGTTAATTTTCAGGGCCTATATCTTTGCAACTCTCTTAGCGTTAAGATGCCATCCATTACCATTAGTCTGTGAATATCTACGTACTAATGCTAAGATATCAAATTTGTTCACACTTGTAGCCAAAATGGCTCCACTTGTCTTTGTCCTTATCTTTTATTAAATGTGCTATTCTTGATCATATTGTCAAAAATAAAATCATCAAAATACGACCCTCAGTAATATGTTTGACCTGGATAGTTTCCACTTATTATTAAAATATATTTGTAAACAGTGGATTATGCCCTCAAATTTCTAGGAATTCCACAAAGGGACCCCGCTATAAGTTCTGTTAGAGGGTAAAATATATCATTACATATCCATAGAAAACAGTTATCAGTATTGGAAGAAGTGGGTGCGACATATTGGACTATATAGCGGTGTGGAACATGTCAGTCTGAGAGCCAGATCTTCAGGTATGATGCGAATTTGAGAGTTAAGGAAGCAAGGATACTTCCAAGGCATACCTCTTGCCAGTCTGCATAACGCTTTGTTGTGCCTGGATAGTGAATTACTGCACCAGAAATGCATAGCGGGCCTGGATTTCTAAGCACAGATTTTTTAAGGAAATACTTCAAGGCCTAAATCAGCCAGTAATGGAGACTAGCAAGAGTTATGAATTGCATTGGGAAGTTGGAAGCAAGATGAATTGTAGATATAACCCTCCCTTTTATGGATTTACATGACCATTTAGCGCTATGTCAGAAGTTGGCATTGAGGTTACCAAAGGGTCAAGGTTCAGGGATTTGGAAGGGCAGGGGCCATGGGCCTTTTTGCACATTGGACGAAAAAATGGCCCATTAAAATTTGAAATTTTGCTACTGCCACAAAGAGAATGGCAGATTTAAAATTCTGAAGATGACTAAAACCCCTAAAAATGGCCCATTGTCAAAGGTGTCTTTCCCAATCCCTGAAGGCTGATTTTGGCAATAAGTCCCTGTATCAATAAAATATGTATATAAACAGGAACAGGCTCTCAAATTTTGTTCCCACAAAAAAACCCTGAAAATATGAACCCTCCATTTAAAATGTCATGAAATCTCTAAGGCAACCTTAGGCTATGCTAAAAGAGGGCACTGAGATTACCTAAGCGTTAAGGTTGATTTGTGCAACATATCCCCAGAGCTGTAATCATAGATCATGATCGAGAGGGATCAAAACTAAACCGTCTTTTACGAGGGTTTCCTTACTAATGAGCCATGGTAGGAAACATTTATAGCTTTATCGACAGATGGATTGACGACTAACTAGCGCGGACAAATGTCACCTCCACGAATATCTATTTTGACCAGAGTTCCGATATCAGTGATTGAGGACTGACAACAATCTGGTCTGCATAATCCTGATCTGTTTTTTATAAAGATTGGTATTTCTTTCCTGTATATCGTTAAACCTAGAAAATATGAATCCTAGTTTGGTAAAATTGTCATATTTTGAATCACCATTTTTTGCACCTTTTTGGTACGAGCCCTTGTGGGATTTGAACCCACACCCTCAGTCATGCACCAATTGCAAGCACTGACTATACCAACAGCTTATCCGTTCAGTCGCCGAGACTTCAACAACAGTAGGTCCAATAACTGGCAGTCAAGCTTTTTGACATTTAGTAGCCCTGTGAAACGTGTCTCAAGATGTCACTTGCGTACTTAGTATCTACACCGAAACATCGCATTAGTTGTTATAAAGAAGTTGACTATCCATAGATCTTGGTTTTCCTTCATCTTCACAACTTCTAAAATGTGTCTTATATATTACATGTCTCTTGTTTTTGAGAGTTTGATATCATTTAATTTTGTACTTTTTGGAAAAAATATATTATTATTATTTTCTGAGAAGTGTGTCATATGACTTCTTTGAAATGATTGTGAATTTTTGTATTGTCTGAGCGAGAGCGAGAGAAGTTTTGTAAAGAAATATTTCACTACTCCGAGTGTAATAATTTCATTAACACTTTTATCTAATTTTAATTGCCTTAAATTATCAATAAACTGTGTGCTTCTCTTGCAACAGCAAGCTACAATTACATCATTGACAATTGTAATATGACGTCACAGACAACGAAAAACGGAACCTCGCAGTGAAACAATGGTTGCTGGACAAACATCAGTGTTGTTCCTAGGTGATCTCCTGAGGGGGGGGGGGGGGGGGGGGGGTCATTTTGGCCATTTCTAAACAAGTCACGGACCCTTTGCAATGGTAAAAGTATCCCACTTCTCCAAATTTTAAGGGACACTTAGTCAAAAAGGTGGGCAAATGTCCCCAGGACCCCCTCTAGGAACAACACTGCAAACATGATGTGTGAACATGTGCTCATATAAAAAAAATATTAACTCGTTTATTTCCAACCAAATGGATGATAAAATTTATTGTATACTTTTTACTGGAATGATATAACATTTGAACTTGTACAGTTTCTCTCCCGAGTCTTATATTTATTTCCAAGATTGATCCATTCCTGTGGGAAATTTGTTCCACAAACACTTTCCCATTAAATAACACAAAGCTGTCCACATTTTGTTGAGAGCTTGAAGTGGAAATCAGTTCTATATGTAGCTTCAAACCTAACGTCGTTTATCTGTAAACACATTATGCAAATACAATTCCCAAGGGAAATCAATTCCGCAAACCACAAAATGAAGAGAGAAAAAAAAGAGAAATCTTGACTGTTTTACAATCAACTAGATCAACATTATGGAAAAGCAGGGATTCGGTCATTGAATCTGTAACATTGTATCCCTCAGAATTTTATTTCCCGCCATTGAAATTATTAATTATAAGATAAATAATTGTTTTTGCACAATTTGCCGGATTCATTGTCAATCAACACCTGCAAATGTATTTCAAAGCTGACTGTAATGGCAATGTGACAGTGACTATAACATTGTGACTTCAAAACGGTTGATCAGTATGAAGTCATACCAAGACAACGTTATTCGAAAAACCCGACCTCGTAAAAGAAGGCGGCAAACTTGGACAGATTTCTGTGGCGGATGCAGGAACTTTGAAAGGGGGGTTACAGACTCTCTATCCCTCAAATAGACGCCAGGACTCGATTAGAAGTCTGGTCCCGATTAGTCGGGTGATAAAATGAGCATAGCATTGTAACAGTAAGTAACAGAACTTTGATTATATCCATCATATTCAAACATTTATTTACCATAAAGAAACATTATAACAAACATCAAACTCTTCAACAAAACCAAATCTATTCACAATATTGAATGTGTAATTATTTCATTGTATTCAAGCGCAGTACAAACATTTGCCATCAGGAAACAACACACAAAGCAATCATTGAATCGCTGTGTGGAATATGTGCACAGAAAATTATTCTTTGGAATGGCATTTTGTTCCACAAATCCATTTCAACTTTGGTGAACATTTATGTATGGACAAATATTTTCTGAAAAACCTCATCTGCTAATAATATTCAATTTGAAAATTATAAATAGGATCTTGAGTTACAGAGATTTAAAGGCGCTGTAGCACATTTTTTGCAAATATTGTTTTTTCAAATTTTCCATTTATTATTAAAGTACACATACAATATATTGTTACGTTAGAGGGTAAAACATCTCATTACACGACCTGATAAACCTTATCCATAGCAATTGGTTATCCGTACTAGGCGAAAAATGTGTGATGTGTAAAGCGTCAAGAGTTCAGAGAGTTCAGACTTCAAGATGAATGACCATTCTATAATTGTGCCATATGAGGCATCACTACATCAGTCAGAATACTTGAACTGCCTCCGAGCGGCCATTTTAATGATGTGAAGGGAATCGGACTCGCATGACTTAACCGAACCATGTGCATTCCTTTTAGAACTCTTTTTCTTGATCCAGGAGTGTTATTAGGTATTGGAAACACTTATATATACATTTTCGTGAGAGTACCTTATTTCAGGAGGATAAACGCGCTACAGCGCCTTTAAGATATCATAATTATTTAACCAAGATGGATTTGAACAGTTTGAAGGAGTTGAGAATTAAACTTGACATAGATATTATTAAAAAAAATGGTCTTGTCATTTGATTCCCAAACTACTGCTCAACATCCATGATTAAATTGTGGTAAGTAATAAGTATTTTTTTATTTTTGTGAATTGACATTTTTTGTTTGTAAAAATTGCCAAGCTGTTAGGTCATCAAATTATCATGTACTAATCAAATTAGATAATCAATGTTAATTATGCATAACATTTTCTAATTGTTCTAATTAGGATTGAATTAGCTAGCATTGACTATCTTCATTTCGCCTATGTCACAGCTGCTAGTATTACGGAAGGGGGAAAGCCCAGGACGCCATGTGGCTATGCATTGTACCGAAACCTGCTAGGCCTGACTAGCAAATCATGGGTACTACGCTGAAATTCAGTGTAGCATTGCACCCAAACCTTACTGCGTGTAGAACAGTTCTCTACCTCTGGGATTGAGAAAGGTAGGGGCCATGGGCCTTTTTGCACAAAGGATGAAAAAATGGCCCATTCAAATTTGACATTTTACTATTTCTACAAAGGGGAATGGCCCATACAAATTTCTGAAAATGACTAAAAGCCCTTAAAATGGCCCATTGTCATAGGTGTATTTTCCAATCCCTGTCTACCGCAGACAAAGTTGCCAAACCGCTGGCAGGATTTGAAACTCGGACCTGTTGATCCGAAGCCGAGCACACTAACCACTGCACTATCCTGCCCCCATTGTCAAGAGGTCCATGAATACAGCTAGATCTCTCATGGGCATCATGTCTTTGGATCCACCACTGTAGATAGTGCTTTAAAAAAATATACAGGACGGACCGAGGGACAGAAATACAGAACCCAATGCTGTGGTTGTGGTGAGGTGAGGTGAGTTGGGGTTTAACGTCGCTTTCAAGAGTATTTCACTTATATCGCGGCTGGTAGTATTATGGCAGGGAGAAAGCCCGTAACGCCATGTGGCTATGCATTGCGGTGAAACCTGCAAGCATCGGCTGGAACTAGCGAACCATGGGTGGTACTGCACTGAAATTCAGTGTAGCTTTGCACCTAAACCTGACTGCGTGTAGAAAAGTTCTCTACTGCAGACAAAGTTGCCATGTCCCTGGCGGGATTAGAACCCCGGACCTCTTGATCCGAAGCCAAACGCGCTAACCACTGCGCTATCCCGCCCCCTGTGGCTGTGGACAGTAATAACTAAACCTACAGTACAAACAGTTCTCCACTACAGATGCAACTTCCAAACGCAAGGCATAACTCTTGCCAGTCTGCATTACTGGCTGATTTAACCCTTGCGGTATTTCCCTCGCTTTCTTGTGTCGAGGCAGTGAATCGCTGCACTGGAAATGCATAGCGGGCCTGGATTTCTAAACACAGATTTCTTAAGGAAATACTGCAAGGCCTAAATCATCCAGTAATGGAGACTGGCAAGAGTTATGCCTTGCATTGGGAAGTTGCTACAGATGATGCTAAGACCCTGTATGAGCTCCAATTATTGTGGATCAGAAATAACGAGACAGATAATGACGACTGATAGGTGATTACTGTGCTCAGACAGTTCATTATTTCATCTTTACAAGACTGGGGAACTTATTGTGGGGGCATTATCACACAGAGCTACAACATTTTACATGGTCACACTGATCTTATAGATCGTTCCCAGCCGGACTCCCAAATCTCAACCTCAACCCTAACCCTCACCCCTGACTCCATCCTCAACCTCTCCCAAACCTCAACCCCAACTGTGGTCCCCAAGCCATTCATTCAACAGCCTCACCCCCCAACCCTTAACCTTCACCCTGAATTATGGTGTATTATCTATTTTGTAGGATATATATTTTTATAAGAGGTAAGAGGTAAGATTCATGTAAAGGAGGGGGTCACCCAATGTGTTCATCGAAATTAGATCCAAAACTTAAAATTGGGAGAGGAGTTAACCCCTGACCCACCATCTCCATATATCAGGAGTGGCAATTTAGTCAGTAAAAATTTTACACTTTTTTTCCCAGTATAATTAATGCAAAATCTTGGTAAGGACAGGGGTCAACAAATCTGTAAGTCTGAGGTCACCCCCCTAACAAATTTAACCTTTGACTAACTCAAAATTCACCAAATTCATTGTTTCTCAATGCAAACAACTACATAAAGCCTTCAGTTTCAGAGCTCTGTGATACAAAGATTTCGGAGTCCTGGCATCTTCTGCATCTACAAGAAATCCATATTCACCCTTGCGACAACTCGATGGAAAAACTTGTGACTGGGTCATGGCCCCCTGTAGGACAAACAGAGCTATGTCCATACCATTAACCAATCAAATCTCTTGATACGAACCCAGTCTTTTCCTATTTAAATAAGGAGTGTTCAAAGTCAGAAATAATTTCAAAGTAATCCCTTAGTTACGTTGCGACAAAAGTCATATTATAAAACAATGCGTAAATATAGGTCACCAAAAATAGTTGATTTATATCAAGAAATGACTTGGAAAATATTTGCCTCCGCTTTATTGTTGGTTAAACATCAGAAGTGCATTTTGTATCTGTGCATTAGCTCAATAATCAGACTAATTCCTATCTCAATTTATCAACTGAGTTGTTGCAAGGGTGAATATGAATTTCTTGTAAATGCATATCTCGCCCGATGTGTGAGAAAGATGGAGTTCTGGGCACTGAACAGATGTTTCAAACAATGTAGGAAAATCATTAAAAGACGAACTTAAGAAAAACCTAAATTGATAACTATCCTGGTTACAGGGCCTCTATAGAAGAGGTCCTGAATCAGGATAGTTATCATCTTAGATTTTCTTCAATTTGTCAGGCAGTATTTTAACAAGATACGAAACAATTTAACATAACTCTGCCTCGAATATCCAGAGTGTCTATTTCAAAGCAAACAACTTCAAATAATGGCTTGACTTCAAAGCTGTGACTTAGAATAGTGATTGCAGAGTCCTGGACAATGAATAGACGTTTCAACTTATGAAGAACATCATAAGTAATTTTAATGAATTATGGAATAAGTTACCATAACTCGCCTCCCCAAAAATCCATAGTGTCACTATTTCAAAGTAGCAACTATATATATATGTATACAAATAATAGTTTGATTTTCAGAGCTGTGTACCAAGATTCCGGACTTCTGATTGATCATCACTGGACAGATGTTAAACCCATGAAGTACGTCATAAGTAATTTTAATAAACTATGGATTAATTTACCATAACTCCCCTCCCCCCGAACATCCAGAGTGTCTCTATTTCAAAAGCAAACAAATACAAATAATGGCTTGACTTTCAGAGCTGTGACTTGTTACAAAGAAGGTGGAGTCACGGACATTAAACCAATGTCTCACCTCACAAAGTAAATCATAAGTAATTTTAGTAAACTATGGACTAATTTACCATAACTCCCCTCCCCCCGAACATCCAGAGTGTCTCTATTTCAAAAGCAAACAAATACAAATAATGGCTTGACTTTCAGAGGTGTGACTTGTTACAAAGATGGTGGAGTCAATGACATTGAACCAATGTTTCAACTCATGAAGTGAATCATAAGTAATTTTAGTAAACTATGGACTAATTTACCATAACTCCCCTCCCCCCGAACATCCAGAGTGTCTCTATTTCAAAAGCAAACAAATACAAATAATGGCTTGACTTTCAGAGGTGTGACTTGTTACAAAGATGGTGGAGTCACAGACATTAAACCAATGTTTCAACTCATGAAGTGAATCATAAGTAATTTTAGTAAACTATGGACTAATTTACCATAACTCCCCTCCCCCCGAACATCCAGAGTGTCTCTATTTCAAAAGCAAACAACAACAAATAATGGCTTGACCTTCAGAGCTGTGACTTAATACAGAGATTGCGGAGTCCCGGACATTTAGCCAATGTCTCAACTCACAAAGTAAATCATAAGTAATTTTAGTAAACTATGGACTAATTTACCATAACTCCCCTCCCCCCGAACATCCAGAGTGTCTCTATTTCAAAAGCAAACAAATACAAATAATGGCTTGACCTTCAGAGCTGTGACTTAATACAGAGATTGAGGAGTCCCGGACGTTTACCCATTGTTTCAACTCACGAAGTAAATCATAATTAATCTTAATAAACTACGGACTAAGTTACCGTAACTCTGCCGCCCCCCAAACATCCAGATCCTCCCTCCTCCTGCTGTTCTCATATCCATGACGAGTCTACCGCCATTTTGAAAAACAATGACATTCTAGGACCGTAATTGCAAGGACGAAAATAGCAACTAAGGAGGTAAATACGTAATAACAGAACTAATCGTATGTGTACAGCAATTGAGTGGCGATAATTAACATCCATATTTGTTTTGAGAAGGACATACATCTATAGATAGGCGAGTGTTGTTCCGAGTGGAGGTCATTTTGGCCGTTTCTCAACCGAAGAGCCTCTTTGCAGGCGTAAAAGTATCCCACTTTTCAAAGTTTTTATTAAAAATATTCAGTGGGAATAATTATAGGCACATTTGTTGTGAGAAATGGCATACATCCACATATAGGCGAGTGTTGTTTTGAGGTCACCAGCTTTTGGAGTCATTTTGACCGTTTCTCAAACGAAGAGCGTCTTTGCAGGTGTATAAGTATCCCACATCTCAAAATTTCTACTGAAACAATTCAGTGGGAAGAATTATAGCCATATTTGTTGTGAAAAATCATGCATCTGCAGACAGGCCTATCAATAAAGTGCATTATATTCAAAAGCAGTGAAATGTAGAGGCTATGAGTTATGGTAATGATAATGATAATGATTAGAATATATATAAATAGTGCACAGCTGAATAAATCCACGAATGAATGCTCAAGGCATTAATTACTTTTTGTCTTACTCTTACAGCGCTTGAAGGTCAATATGACCTTTATCGGGTACCCACTTGTACTGCTGGGTGAACAAAAGCATATTTTGAATAATTCTATTGACAGATGTGACATCACAAGTCATTTGAGCTAGCTAAACCATAGCTGGTACTACACAGCACTGCAGACAAAGTTGCCGAGCCCCTGGCGGGATTCAAACCTCAGACCAAAGCCAAACTCACTTACCACTGCAGTATCCTGCCGGGGTTCTAAGTATAGTAAGGGACCATTGAAACCATAGTCAAAACAAGGGGTGCACCTCCCCCAAGAGAGTTCGAAGTATAGTAAAAAACTAGATTAGCGTTTGCGGGACACCACAAAAGCAGAGCAGCTCCGAAACTTAGGGTCTCGCCTTTCCCTGTTCCGCCTTCTCGTCAGCATCAATAAAATGGGAATTCTTTTTAACAAAAGTTTGTTCATTATTCGAGATTTTACTAATCATCACTGGGGTCACTTTTCACAAGTTTGTTCTTAAAACCTATTTCTTCTTTCAAAATTTGATCAAAGGATTAACGTGGCCGTAACCAATATCTCATGACCTTGACCTTTGACCTTCAAGGTCACACCATCAATGATCACTTTTCATCGCGTTTAATAATCATGCAATGACTCAAAGTGTTCATAGTTAAAATATGACATATTAACAAAAGCATGCTTAAGTTTCGACCCCACTGTGACCTTGACCTTTGACAGATTTTAGCGAAAACGTTTTCAAATCTTGGTCTTTCTCCATAGTTCATATATACCAAATAAGAGCCTAATAGCACAAAAAAAGTTTGAAGTTATCATGTTTACAAGGATTGTTGTAGTGATTTCAGAACTCATGACCTTGACCTTTGACCTTGAATGTGAACATGTCAAAATCATTCACCAGGTGTATAAGAAAGAAATTAAGCTGAGGTGTTAATATCGTCATGGAAAAAAGTTACTTAGTGACCAGTCAGTCAGTCAGTCAGTTAGTCAGCATGACCCTATCTCGTGACCTTGACCTTTAAAATTCAAGGTCACACAATCAGTGATCACTTTTCATTGTGTATCACAATCATGTAATGATTCAAAGTGTTAATAGTTGAAATAAGACATTATCGCAAAAGCGTGCTTAAGTTGTGACCTCGCTATGACCTTGACCTTTGACGGATGTTAGCGAAAACCTTTTCAAATCTTGGCCTTTCTCCATAGTTGATATACACCAAAGAAGAGCCTGATAGCACAACTATTTTTCAAGTTATCGTGTTTACAAGGATTTTTTTTAGCAATTTCAGAACTTGTGACCTTGACCTTTGACCTTGAATATGAACATGTCAAAAGAATTCCCCAGGGCCATGAATAAGAAGTTATGTATATGAGGTGTTGATACCTCCTTGGAAAGAAGTTATTTAGTGATTTCAAAACTGGTGACCATGACCCTATCTCGTGACCTTGACCTTTAAAATTCAAGGTCACACAATCAGTGATCACTATTCATTGTGTATCACAATCATGTAATGATTCAAAGTGTTAATAGTTGAAATAAGACATTTTCGCAAAAGTGTGCTTAAGTTGTGACCTCGCTATGACCTTGACCTTTGACGGATGTAAGCGAAATCCTTTTCAAATCTTGGCCTTTCTCCATAGTTGATATACACCAAAGAAGAGCCTGATAGCACAAATATTTTTCAAGTTATCGTGTTTACAAGGATTTTTTTAGCGATTTCAGAACTCGTGACCTTGACCTTTGACCTTGAATGTGAACATGTCAAAAAAATTCCCCAGGGGTATAAGTAAGAAGTTATATATACGAGTTCTCAAAACCTAATAAGGAAAAAAGTTATAGCCAATACAAAACGTGCCGGCGGCGGCGATGGAAACTGCACAAAAACTGATAGCAGCTCCGACTTAGTCGGAGCTGCTAATAATCATAAACAAGTGAGAGCATATTGACCCAAAGAGACTATTGTAACTCATATTTGCAATAACTATTGCGATAGAGTTTTTTGTACAAATACGCAATAATCAGTTAGATTTCTTTTAGTAGAAATGTTTAATTGATGTAAGGACTATGGAATCAACATCAGTAAAGAAATCATAAATGAAAAGACTTTTTGTCATTTTGCTATTTCCTATCTCTAGTTCTTCCCTTTTGACATTCTAAAATGAAAAATTTTGAATTAAATGCAGTGAGGCTTGTGTAAATCATTCATAATTAAGAAAAATTTAATAGTTTTGATAGTATCAATAGTTAACCTTACTATTGCGATAGCGATAGTGTTTTTGTATATACTATCCATATAGTACTATTACCAAGCTAAATATTGCGATGCATCGATAGTTCGATGTATTGTTACACCCTTAGAGCACATGGTCCCCCGGAAAAGCGCTATCCAATCTTTAAAGATATGCACAAATCCCAAAACTAATATATGTACATAGATAAGGTTGTTTTATTCCCAAAGAAAAAAATATGAAAATATGACAGATTGCCATATGGCAAGTACGACAACTATTAATATGAAATAAACAATCCTTGATAATCCACCACATTGAAATTGTCAAGACTGTCATACTTAAACAAACACAACAACATGCAACATTACCATAGAAGTCCTCAACCGGTTGCACATTTCCCATGATTCTTTACAGCCAATATGGCCGCCAAGTCCTTCTCTTCAAGCATCACAAACAGAAGACATCCGTATCTCAGAAGAATTGTCTCCAGACCACACTATCCTTTATGACCAAAAGAAATCTCCCGGTAGTGCCAATTCCTTTACGGTTTGGAGTAATTGCTCCAGAGATTTACACACAACATTATTCAATGCGAGCCTAACACTTGGCTGTCGCTCACAGCAACCAAGCCACTACAGGGGACGAAATCAATTTTCTCCCCTCGGCATCTGCTGTGCGATTAGGGTGTGATATCGCTTCCCGGAAATTAATTACAAAGAAATGCTTCGCTCTAAACTCTGTCCATTTACTGCTAATGACAACGATATCATCCTAAGAGTGGGACTGCTCCGAGATGAGTTGGGGTTTAAGACTCTTTCAAGAGTATTTCACTTATATCATGGCTGCTAGTATTATCGCAGGGAGAAAGCCAACAACACCATGTGACTATGCATTGCGGTGAAACCTGCGAGCATCGGTTGGAACTAGCGAACCATGGGAGGTACTACGCTGGGCCTACTCACACAGACTAGCTTCACAAAACAGTGAGGTGAGTGAGTTAGGGTTTAACGCCACTTTCAAGAGTATTTCACTTATATCACGGCTGCTAGTATTATGGCAGGGAGAAAGCCTGCAACGCCATGTGGATATGCATTGCGGTGAAACCTGCGAGCATCGGCTGGAACTAGTGAACCATGGGTGCTACTACGCTGGGCCTACTCACACAGACTAGCTTCACAAAACAGTGAGGTGTGTGAGTTAGGGTTTAACGTCGCTTTCAAGAGTATTTCACTTATATCACGGCTGCTAGTATTATCGCAGGGAGAAAGCCAACAACACCATGTGACTATGCATTGCGGTGAAACCTGCGAGCATCGGCTGGAACTAGTGAACCATGGGTGCTACTACGCTGGGCCTACTCACACAGACTAGCTTCACAAAACAGTGAGGTGTGTGAGTTAGGGTTTAACGCCGCTTTCAAGATTATTTCACTTATATCACGGCTGCTAGTATTATCGCAGGGAGAAAGCCAACAACACCATGTGACTATGCATTGCGGTGAAACCTGCGAGCATCGGCTGGAACTAGTGAACCATGGGTGCTACTACGCTGGGCCTACTCACACAGACTAGCTTCACAAAACAGTGAGGTGTGTGAGTTAGGGTTTAACGTCGCTTTCAAGAGTATTTCACTTATATCACGGCTGCTAGTATTATCGCAGGGAGAAAGCCAACAACACCATGTGACTATGCATTGCGGTGAAACCTGCGAGCATCGGCTGGAACTAGTGAACCATGGGTGCTACTACGCTGGGCCTACTCACACAGACTAGCTTCACAAAACAGTGAGGTGTGTGAGTTAGGGTTTAACGCCGCTTTCAAGATTATTTCACTTATATCACGGCTGCTAGTATTATGGCAGGGAGAAAGCCTGCAACGCCATGTGGATATGCATTGCGGTGAAACCTGCGAGCAGCGGCTGGAACTAGCGAACCATGGGTGGTACTACTCTGAAATTCAGTGTAGCATTGCACCCAAACCTTACTGCGTGTAGAACAGTTCTCTACTGCAGACAGAGTTGCTGTGTCTGGCGGGATTCAAACCCCGGACCTCTTGATCCGAAGCTGAAAACGCTAACCACTGCGCTATCCCACCCCCTCACAAAACGGAATAAGAATCCTGCGCCACTCATGATGATATAAACTTTCAAGATGAGATAAACATGGTATTTGTCAAGAAAAGACAAATTTATTATTTATTATATGTCCAAATCCTTGCATATTCACCGAAATCGACTTGCATTTACGTTAAGTCGGCTCCAGAATGAGCCTGTCGCCTCAGCAACAATATGACGTCATGAACGTGTCCAGTCTGATTAAAATCTACCTTGTTCCGAGGAATAAAATTTGAAAAATTATGCATCTACCGGGATACGAACAGGTTCTGTAGATTCCTCGCCACAAGGTCTGAGAACACCCCGTATAGGTGCATGTTCCGAACCAGTTTAGCACAGTCAAAGCCCAGTCAAATAGCTGGCCAATCACAACGTAGTTTTTAAACGGTCACTGTTTTGAAAGCATTCGGTACAGATCAAAGGATAACTGTTTGGAGTTATCTGCCCCTAGCTTCTCGCACCGAAAGCATTTGTTGGGCGTTTTTTGATTGGCTACCTGACATTGCGCTCGAACACGCCAGTCTACGGGGGGTTTTCAGACGGTTTGGCGTGGAACCTACTACCGAGTTCGTATCCCGGTAGATGCACTATTTTGCAATTTTTTTCCCACGGAAAACCGTCGATTTTAATCAGACTGTGAACGTGTCATGACGTGGGAGCATCGTTTTATGACGTCAGGTCATTGTTATATCAGTCACTAGTGACTGATAACACGTTCCATTGTTATTTTCACTAGTGACTGATAACACGGTTTATTTTCATTGATAGATCCCGGTATTTCACCTGCAATCATAGAATAAATTGTTTTTCTCATTTCCGATGAAGGCAAGGTTCAACAATACAATTGCCAGACAGCAGAACATGGCAACCTTTATATACTGGGCAAGTTAACTACTCTTGCATGTCCTTTGGCAACTAACCACTTGAACAAATATTGGTTTCAATAAATGTCAAGTTGAGTATTAAATCAATGTAACACACTGGTTCTTAGGGCCAAATGTATAAAATGCGAGAGATTTTAAACAGCGTTGTCCTGTGGCAAGTAATTTATGGAAAATTTCATTTCCTCTGTGAAGATGAAATCAAATTATTGTTTCAATCTGAAATCTGTATGATAAAAATAATATTTGTATAGCGCTATTTCCTTACTAAAAAGCATGCTCAAAACGCACAATTAAAATGAATTTGTATTAATACCCCAAAAATGTTTTACATTCGGTGTCGCTCTGCACCATATAGGTCTTTACTTCCCATGTTCAGGTACCCATCTAAACAGCTGGATGGACTGAGTGCCGTGTGGATCAAGTGCCTCGCCCAAGGGGACAACAAAGTATGAAACCCAGGTCACAAATGTATGGTGTATCTATCAGGATTTGAGTGAGTGAGTGAGTTGGGGTTTAACGCCCCTTTCAAGAGTATTTCACTTATATTGCGGCTGCTAGTATTATGGCAGGGAGAAAGCCTGCAACGCCATGTGGCTATGCATTGCGGTGAAACCTGCGACCATCGGCTGGAACTAGCGAACCATGGGTGGTACTATACTGAAATTCTGTAGAACAGTTCTCTACTGCAGACAAAGTTGCTGTGCCCCTTGCGGGATTCGAACCCCGGACCTCTTGATCCGAAGCCAAACGCGCTAACCACTGCGCTATCTCGGCCCTATCAGGATTTGAACCTGCACCTTTGGTGTTAAAGGCTAACACAGGAAACACTACCCTTGCGTCGGATATTATTGCTATTATAGGAACACTGTCCAGAGCTAGAAATATCTACTAGTCTTTACGGAAAAAGTGTCATGTAGATGTTCTAAAAACTTTCGTTATTTTCTTTTATAATCTATGGGTGCTAAACATACTAGGTGTTAAGAAGTAATTTTGGCGTTACTTCCCTTGAGTGCTTACCACGACGCCACGATGTACCCCTTGATGCCAAATACAACTTTAATGGGGCAGTAGCACGTTTTTTCGCAAATTTTATTTTTTCAAATTGATCATTCATAATGATAGTTTATGTTATATTTACTTAAGAGGGTAAAACATTTTATTACAGAAACCTATTATCCGTAATGGTATTAATAGTGTTGTGTATAAAGCAAAAATTGCATGGTGGCCATTTTATTGTGAACACATTTTATTATTTCGAATGACAAAAACGATTCCCATGACTTTACGGAACCATGTACACTCTTTTTTTAACTTGGTTTTCCGGAGAGAGAAGGGTGTTTTACTATTGGTGACATTATTTTTCAAATACATTTCATCAACTTATTTGAGCAAAAAAATGTGCTACTGCCCCTTTAATGATTCACTCAGAAGCTTTAAGTCCATATTTTCACGGGGTTCATAGTTTTCATACGATGTCCTTGTGCATAATATCACTTTGTGATGGTGACGTGACATCATCAACATTGATTAAACACGAATAATTGGATTCTTGTTAATTGCTAGTTAATTAATAGTTTGACGCTAACTAATTGAGATGCAAAAGGTCTGACTTAAAGGGAAAGTTCTATCACCGACCTATCTACAGCATCCACCATCTTGGTTTTTTGGCATTACGTAAAATGAAAACACGCTTTATTTAACCTAATTTTACAACTTTTTAATAATAAAACATACATTAAATGATAGAATATTCACAAAGTTACACATTATAAAACCAATAAAACAATATGCTGTTATGCCACAGAGAAGTTTTCCATGATCGTAGTGCCAATGACGGTTTTATTTTTCAACATATGTACGCTCATTTTTATTACTTTGTAATTTAAAGTCACCAAAATAAAACTTTCATTAACATCTTGCAATTAGTATGTTTTAAGCTTATATTAATAACATATGTGTTAATGGGAATAGCCTCTCGAATTTCATTTCCATAAAAAATACCCCGATAGAATCCTCCTTTTAATCTTATACAAGAACTATATTTTGTTCTTCAAAATTACTTTACGAATAAAACTTTTCTCCTGAAATTTTTTTTATTCGTCTAACCTTGTTAGTTCTCGGTTATTTTGGCGAGAGAGTTATGAAATACACGTAGAGTTGAGAACCATTTGCGAACTCTCTGTTCGTTCTCCAGGGACTGGATTGCAAAGTGCATAAGTAGTTGTGGAAATAGTCTGTCAGTGTTGATTATCTTCAGATTGAAAGAGTGGAGGTGTTTGATGGAATTTTCTGTGCTCAAATAGCATCCTCTTTAAAGGGGCTGTAGCACGTTTTCTAATGGAAATAAAAGGTCTCACAAAATGGAAAGAATGTTACCAAATGCAAAATAATCCTCTTTCATCAATGAACAGTTCTAAAACAAATGATTGTGGTTCGGTTAAGCACAGTCATTTTCCATTCTTGAATTATTAAAAGGGGTTCACACTAAAACGGTCATTAGCAGTTTTTATTTTATACGTGATGCCGTGTTCTATGACTACGGAAAATCAGGTTGTTAATTAAGATATACTGTATAAACTTTTATATTATAAATGGACAATTTAAAAAAAATAAGATAGTACCAATGGATAATTTTTAACATTTTAGCTAATGAATTAAGTTCAATTAATAAGCTCAAACTATTATGAGGAACCAGATGACAGGAATCATAGATGTTCTAAAACGAATGTACACGGTTCAGTTAAACCATGTGCATCCATTTCCCATCCAGCGGCCATTTTAAGGGGTTCACATTTAAATGGCTGCTTGAAGTGGTCAAGTGGTCTGACTGATGTAGCTATACCTGAATACTCAGAGTGTTTTAATTATGGTACACTGATGGAATGGTTAACCATCTTGCTGTCTGAACTCTCAAATTCTAATGATACCTACAAATGATGTCTATATACCCCTCACATCAAAGAGTTTCACACCACTGTCCCTTTATACGTTGCACCATTTTCTTCGAATACAGATAGCCATTTTCTCTGGATAAGGCTTATTGGGTCGTGTAATGAGTAACTTGTTTTACCCATTAAAGTACCAATATATAGTATAAATTTTAATAATAAATGGCAAATTTGAGAAAATATAATATGCAAAAATTATACTAAAGCGCCTTAAAATATGATATACTACGAACATAAATATCTCTAGAACGTATAGTTTTTCAGGTGTTGAACACAATCAATATAAACGTGTGTGTGTGAGACTCCACAGGTGTTTAACAACAGGTGTTTTATCAACATACGATTCTCAACAGGTAAAAATCTACCTGTGGCTCTCTGCAGGTGTTTTCTTGATTAACGGTGTAAAACTGAACAGGAACCTAAATAGAACAACATGGAGTTTGGTGATAATCAGTTTTAATTTGACCACCTTCATACTTTGAATTATCAAAATAGAAACTTTGAGATAATTATGGAAACTAACCTCAACATGGGTTATTTTTAATTATTATTGTGCTAAAATAAAATTCACCATAGCCCAGAGAAGACAAAATAACCTTATAGATTATGGCTACTACAGCAGTTTGGACGTTTTTTAAGTAATGTATTATCCAGTATTTTTCGAACGAGAAAATTTGAAATACTTTTAGAGACTCAGACACAAAGCTTGAATTAGACTTATCAAGATGTGTATTATCTGGAACCTAAAAGGTAATTTCAAGCAAACACAACTGGTACTAGTTTGAATTTTCAATTGAATTTGAATTTTTATTGTGCTTAAATAAAATTCACCATAGCCCAGAGAAGACAAAATAACCTTATAGATTATGGCTACTAGTACTACAGCAGTTTGGACTTTTTTCAGGTAGTGTATTGTCCAGTATTATCGAACGAGAATATTTGAAATACTTTTAGAGACTCAGACACAAAGCTTGAATAGACTTATCAAGATGTGTCTTATCTGGAACCTAAAAGGTAATTTCAAGCAAACACAACTGCATCTTCACAACGTCACAGGCGTAACGAAAAGATTTCCATATCTTCTCCTTCCGCCCTTGACCTCAACCCTCGCATTTTCAGTGCTAAGATTTTAACGTACTGCAGGCAAATCGGATAAGCCAATCAGAAGACAGTTGTATTGCCTCTGTGACTGTGTCAATGGTCGCTATTTTGAATTTGTTCCGAATGTAAACGGCGATTTCATTGGCTGTATGTTAGCAGATGGTAAGGGGCGTAACTCGTGATCACAATAGGTGTCGCTGATTCGTTTCACCACTTCTGCCTAGGTTGAAGGCAAGGTAAGAAATGGATAGATCTTGATACATTTTCACCTTGCCGTGGGAAGATGACACAACTGATGCCAGTTTGAATATTCAAAATTCTTACCTAAAACAAAACCAGAAGAAAGAACCTCATTCAGGATTTGTACAGAATTTCAAAAAGCAGAATGCAAAAATTTAAAACATTGACAAAACAAGAGGATGGGTTCTTTCGAAAATTTGACATAAATTTCATGGAACCTGGGTAAATCCCTTCTCCCTTTTTCAATATTCTCCCTCTTCAAAGTTCCTGGAACTGCACATATGAACAGACAGTAATATTAATAAACCTATATCCCCTTCCACTTCGTGGCGGGGGATAATAATAATATACATTTTAACGCCTAATATCCAGTGCAAGCACTGCTCAATGGCGGTACAATTATTACCCTGAAGGAACTGTACTTTCGGTGCCGCTACTCAGCGCTCCTCTGGGCCATATAGGTCCGTACCTCCCGTGTTCAGGTACCCATTTAAACAGCTGGGTGGACTGAGTGCAATGTGGATGAAGTGCCTTGCCCAGGGGCACAACACAGTATAAGACCCAGGTCACAAATGTTTGGTATCTCCAACGGGATCCGAACCCGGGACGTTGGCGTGAGAGGCGTGAGAGGCAAGCATGCTAACCACTACACCACTGTGCTCCAGTAATGGAACATGCTTAGTCTTATTAAAATCAACCCTTTTCCAAGGAAAAGCATTTTCAAACACAGTTAAGCAGCATTTTTGGCAACTTCCCAATGCAAGTCATAACTCTTGCCAGTCTCCATTACTGGCTGATTTAGGCCTTGCAGTATTTCCTTAAGATCTCTGTGCTTGGAAATCTGGGCCCACTATGCATTTCAGATGCAGCGATCCACTATCTAGGCACAACAAAGCTAGGGAAATACTGCAAGGCCTAAATCAACCAGTAATGGAGACTGGCAAGAGTTATGACTTGCATTGGGAAGTTGCATTTTTGGGTGGTCATTGGTTAGGTTGAAGTGTAAACATTGAAAGTGTAGGGTTATTATTGACAACTTTTGACGGCTACAGCATGGAGGAGGTTAATTGTTTTAAAGGTTCACTAAAATAGAACTGTGAGGTATTAGGAATAAGCATTGTATTTTGCACATCTTGGCGTGAGATGTCATGTTAAATTTCAAAAGAAGTTCTGACACTTGACCTTTGTAATTTGCATCAATTTGTGCATATGACCCCAAAGGATACAGAAAATATCTGTTGGCTTTCACATGCCAAGAACACATTCCATGATAAGTTAAGATATTTGAAGAAATAAATACAATTTGGCATTCCATGGCTCGCCGGCAGAAAGCCATCATCCCAAATTAGTCGAGGGACTGCAGATTAAGGGTTAAATTCAAAATCTTTTAACATTATCTAAAATTTTTAAAAGAAATTCTCTAATGCATACTTAATTCATATTGTGTATTATCTGTAACAGAACTTGTGGTTGTTGATTTGAATAGTAAATATAATTTTAAGCATATTAAACGTGGGTTTGTGTTTTTGTGTTCATTAATATCATCAATTAATATCATCGGTGAATTTTGAAAATGATGTTGTACTCTGATAATTTAATAACTTCTTGTAATTACTGGAACAAAAGTTTTCAAACATATTAATTTTAATTGAATTAAAATTATCAGAGAAAGAGATCAAACTTGAGAACTTAATAACTTTAATAATTTAGAATTTTTGATACATCCCATATAATTCATGATAAATCTAGATTTGATGAGTTTTGTAACAGATATTTGACAGTAAATATGTTGTTGTTAATAAGTTTGGTTAATTTTGTCTGGAGGATCAGCTAATAGCTATATACTCACTTACAGTCATTTAGTCAGAAAATGATTTTTGAAAAGTTAGTTTTTCAAACTCCACTTGTACTTCAGTCACATTAAGGAAGAACGTATTTTTAATATGTTAATCTTAATAAAGATGTACGAAAAATACAGATCTACCAGTTGAGGTTTAACGCCACTTTCAAGAGTATTTCACTTATATCGCGGCTGCTGGTATTATGGCAGGGAGAAAGCCTGCAAGCGGCATTGAACTCAAACTCACTCACTCACCCAAACAAATATGAAAGTTTATACTTATACCTATCTATATAACCATAAAGAAGGCGAGAGTCGGCCATCTTGGATCCTGACATGAGACCTGGAAAGGTTTAAACTGGTTTTCTGGCTCAGTTGCACTCTGTAGACTGATCCAAGTTTCAATTTCCTTTAAATAACTAAGGCTACTGATGACATAATATAGTTTTGCTTGTAAAAAAATCTTAAACATAAGGTATTTCACCAGTCACTCTCATATACATGATGATTTATTAGCCTGCCTTCCGATATTGATTTTGCCAGATTTACGTTGTCGAGAAAATGGAAGAAACGCCAACTGTCATTGGCTAATCTTGAGAGTAAATGAATGGCGTCTTACGATCATTAATCACTCTCGATATTATCCTTGTCGGGGAATGTTGTGATACAATGTCACAAGATAGGCAACTTTGTCTTGATTAAATCCTTCTGTCTGGGAAGTGCTTGTTGAAGTTTCATTACATTAATGTTTTTCGATAACTTTGAGAATATGATCTATGATGTTTGGATAAAATCAGATCATTAATAAGAGAATTTGACACAACGGCAGTAATATTTTGGACCAAAACTTTCGCAAGATTAGCAATTCATCTGGAGTAATTCTGTCTGTCCTGAACCGTCATTTACTACATTTAATTTTGATAAAATTGGTGTTTGAGAATGGCTGAACCAGAGGCGGATACACAAGGGTGTTCCCTCCACGCCCCCCCCCCCCCCCCCCCCCCCCCCCTTCCATGTGAAACTTTAAATTAGACCATTAAAGCTTCTCTATAAGTGGCCAGTCTCTATGCTATGGGCCTATGATAAATACCGGGTCTATAATTACTACCGGGACTTTATTAAATACTGGGTCTATAACAAACACGGATAAATAAACACGGGGTCAATAATAAACACTGGGTCAATAATAAACACTGGGTCAATAATAAACACTGGGTCAATAATAAACACTGGGTCAATAATAAACACTGGGTCAATAATAAACACTGGCTCAATAATAAACACTGGGTCAATAATAAACATTGGGTCAATAATAAACACTGGGTCAATAATAAACACAGAGTCTCCATAAACTTATAGTCTGTTGTAAGTGTAATACGTTGGGTCTCTCAATAATAACACTGGGTCTCTAAAAGTTATGAGCGCTGGGTTTCTAATAAGTGCTGGGTTTCTATAAGTTCTGAGTTTCTATAAGTTTTGGGTTTCTATAAGTTTTGGGTTTCTATAAGCGCTGAGTTTCTATAAGTTTTGGGTTTCTAAAATCGCTGAGTTTCTATAAGTTTTGGGTTTCTATAAACGCTGAGTTTCTATAAGTTTTGGGTTTCTAAAATCGCTGAGTTTCTATAAGTTTTGGGTTTCTATAAGCGCTGAGTTTATAGAGGAGATAAACAAACAAAATTTATACAATTATTTATATAAACTAGAAGAGCGTTTGCGGGACACCGCAAAAGCAGAGCAGCTCCGAAACTTTGGGTCTCGCCTTTCCCTGTTCCGCCTTCTCCTCAGCATAAATAAAATGGGATTTTTTTTTGACAATTTTTTTTTCATTATTCAAGTTATTCTAACAAGTTGAATCATCACTGGGGTCACTTTTCACAACTTTGTTCTTAAAACCTATTTCTGATTTCAAAATTGGATCAAAAGATTAACATGGCCTTAACCAATATCTCATGACATTGAACTTTGACCTTCAAGGTCACACCATCAATGATTACTTTTCATTGTGTATAACAATCATGCAATGACTCAAAGTGTTCATTGTGAACATAAGGCATATATATTCACAATAGCACGCTTAAGTTGTGACCTTGCTTTGACCTTGACCTTTGACAGATTTTAGCAAAAACGTTTTCAAATCTTGGTCTTTCTCCATAGTTGATATACACCAAATAAGAGCCTGATAGCACAAATATTTTTCAAGTTATCGTGTTTACAAGGATTTTTTTAGCGATTTCAGAACTCGTGACCTTGACCTGTGACCTTGAATGTGAACATGTCAAAATCATCCACCAGGTTTATAAGAAAGAAGCTATGTATATGAGTTGTTAATACCTTCTTGGGAAAAGGTTATTTAGTGATTTCAGAACTGGTGACCTTGACCATATTTCGTGACCTTGACCTTTAAATTCAAGGTCACACAATCAGTGATCACTTTTCATTGTGTATAACAATTATGTAATGATTCAAAGTGTTAATAGTTGAAATAAGACATTTTTGCAAAAGCATGCTTAAGTCGTGCCCTCGCTGTGACCTTGACCTTTGACGGATGTTAGCGAAAACCTTTTCAAATCTTGGCCTTTCTCCATAGTTAATGTACACCAAATAAGAGCCTGATAGTACTAATATTTTTCAAGTTATCGTGTTTACAAGGATTTTTTTTAGCAATTTCAGAACTCGTGACCTTGACCTTTGACCTTGAATATGTACATGTCAAAAAAATTCCCCAGGGGCATAAGTAAGAACTTACGTATATGAGTTCTCAAAACCTTCTAGAAAAAAAGTTATAGTGAATACAAAACGCGGCGGCGGCAACGGAAACTGCACAAAAACTGATAGCAGCTCCGACGAAGTCGGAGCTGCTAATAATAACCAATATGTGTTACTATTTCAAAAAGTCAATACAATACACTATGCTCCATCTCAACAGAAACGAGTGACATTTTCTATGTCCAATGTTTTCTGAGGCTAAAACTTATAGTTATCTGCCCTTACTTTTGTTAAAACCTAGAAAAAAAGACCTGAGGTGTGGGTTTGAAACTGATGCAGACGGAAACCAGAAACAAATTCTTTTTTTTGGGGGGGGGCTAACTAAAGGAGGTGAGGTGAGGGGAGTTGGGGTTTAACGCCGCTTTCAAGAGTATTTCACTTATATCGCGGCTGCTAGTATTATGGCAACGCCATGTGGCTATGCATTGCGGTGAAAACTGCGAGCATCGGCTGGAACTAGCGGACCATGGGTGGTACTACGCTGAAATTCAGTGTAGCATTGCACCCAAACCTTACTGCGTGTAGAACAGTTCTCAACTGCAGACAAAGTTGCCGTGCCCCTGGCGGGATTCGAAACCCGGACCGCTTGATCCGAAGCCGAACGCACTAACCACTCCGCTATCCTGCCCCCAACTAAAGGAAATACAACATCAAAGGATAGAACTCCATTGGTCCACATCGTAAGCCAACTCATGCTTATAACTAATTGATTTTTCTATGACATCGTTAAATATCAGGTGTAATTCGATGTTGGGATTATTGTGAATCAGTCAAGAGTCTGGCCTTCGCTTTGTAAGGGATACACATGGTTCAAAGCATTACTGGAAACAGATTAGTGCCAAAAGAAATGTCCTCAAATCAAAATAGCGACAGAAAAGAATCTTGTTCCAGAGAACAGAGACAGGAAATTGAAAAGATAATTTGAAAATGAATTGTTGTGACATGTGATTGTCAATTAAATCAAAGTGAATACAAATTAAGTCGCATTTCATTGTCACAAAAGCATTACAAATGCAGAGATGAAACAAAAACAATTACGGATGAACAACTTCTTTACTTGATTCAGAAATGGCAACCATTTTCCATTTTCGTCCAACAAGTCTCATTGATATTCTGAAAATCTATATAATTCTACAGAATCTGGTTAAAACTAACACTTTTAAAGAAATGGCAATTGATTGTATATGATTTTATAATAGATGTTAAATCAATTAACAAGTCATTCTTTGTGGCCAATACACAGGAATAAAGAAATGTTAACAATGGAGGGTATCCGTAACCAATATAAAGTTGTCCACAGGATAAGCAGATTTTGTAGTTGTAGTTGTACATGTTTCTGGGCTTACGCCCACTTCATCAAAAACTTAAAGGCACAAGTGCACGTTTTTCGCATTCAAATAAGCTATTTTAGGTGGTACGAGGACATATAAACTCACTTTAGCTTCCTTTCAGTGCAATAAAATACTTATTATTCTTTACAGTCAATAATCAAATGGTTGAGACGGCCGAAGTCACTCAGGGATATAACGAATAGAAAGAGTCGCTGATGTGCAAAATGGGAAATATAGATTGTAGAAAACGGCTGAGCTAGGATTTTATTCAGCTCTTGCATATACTGTATTCTCTTAACTGAAAACAAGTAGTTGTCACTAAGGTGACATGATCCCCTGCCGCAAATTAATACTTCAAAAATTAAAAATAATGTCAAGATCAGCAAAATCGACTGTCAAACATGTCTGTGAATCTTACAATCATATATCGATTAATCACCTTACATCTCGAGAATTCATCAACTATAACATCAAATACACGATATGCATGATATAGTTTGTGTGACTGTCGATGGTTGTTTGGAATTAACATCTGATAAGAGTGGTTTTAATCGTCAACAAACCAATAATTAAAAGGATGGAGAAATTAATCATTAAATGGAAGAAGAAATTAATCGTTGAATGATTCTAAACAAAAGATTACCTGTTATAGTGAAACCACTGTACATCACCAACAGTAACCTAAACATTCATAAGAAAACACTGTTCTGCATCCTCAATTCAATGATTATATGAATGATGAAATGAAATATTAACCTATTGCAATGAAAACACTGCACCAATGAACAGTATTTTTAAAGTTTATATGCAAACACCATGCTGCGTCCTCAAATTATTGAAACATATATATATATTTGATATGTTAAACAATTACAGGTGAATATGACAGTCCAGTAAGAAGACATAACCTAAACCAGCACCATTTGTAATATGGTACATTTTTAGAACCAAATAAAATATCATGCAAAACTGATCATGCACCTTAAAATGGAGGAAAACACAAATTATGGAATGGATGAAATAATTCATTGAATGAATAAAAAACTGAATATTTCAAGGACTGAAAATGAAAGGTTACCTATTGTGGTGAAAACACTGTACTTTGTCCTTAATAAATGATTAAATAGAGGAAAAAACAAATCGTTGAGTGGATGAAGAAATGAATCTTTGAATGAATGAAAATGAAAGGTTACCTATTGTAGTGAAAACACTGTACATTGCCACACCGTCAATTACCGGTATCCTAAAAGTTCATATGCAAACACCTTTCCCCTTGCATTGAAGAAATGACCCTACCTATAGATGTCATAACGAAGGCAGACATCGTGACAGATGACCAGTACAAATATTACGTAAGTTTTCGCTTCACTTCACTTGTGATGTGATCCTGTCAATTTAAACTCGCCACAGCACTTAAAACCTGACTGCTGTAAGGAGTTACCTGCTGAGTGATGACCATTATCACACACTGTTATGTCGGCCATCTTGCGATCATTGTCGTCTGCTACTGCAAGACTTTTAAGACAAGCTGTATCTTTTGTTTAAGGCTTGTTTGGATTTACTTTTTGTACAAAAGTTGCTGACATTTAACAATGGAAGAACATTTTGAGTGCTTAAAATGTTAATTCTATCATGACTTTCCAAAATCCTTACTTTAAGCAAGTACACACAAACCCTAAAAACTTATTTATCTTTTGCTTGAAATGAAGTTACATACAAAATTCATTTTTAAAAACGAATATAAATTATATAAATTATATAAATTAACCAATGAATGTAAAAAAACATTTTATAAATGACAATAATCATTCTTAGCTGATAATTACTATATTCACTGAACATTGCTTTAGAAATAGTGAATCTTGTTAACAAGAAATTTACAATGTTATTAAATAATATATTCCATCATATATTATTACAGCTGACATACATTTAAATTAATTCATGTCCTGCTGTGATAGAGAATAATAAAGAGGCTGTAGCATGTTTTTTGCAAAATTTGTTTTTTCAAATTTCCAATTTTAATCATAGCTTGTGTCATTTAAATTTACTTTAGAGGGTAAAACATTTTATTACACAAACCAATTATCCAACTTTTCAGATTTTCCTTGAAATTCTAAGAAATTTAAAATGCACAAATCCAGTATAAGAGAGTTATTGGAAGACAAACACATAACCCAATCAAAACAATCGTGCGAAACAGACATCTCGGCAATTTCAGCTGACGGGCTGTCATCTTGTATCTGTTGATTTGTCTCTTTCTAAATGTCAGATTCTCTGTTGCTAAATTGGTCGCAACTGCTGTCAAATATTCATTTTATGTAATTTATAAGACTTTGTCCTTTATCACTGTGTATGAAACTTTGAAAGGCTTCATAATGTAGTAAAAAGACCTCCTGCTTAAGTGACTGCTACGGGAGATTACAAATTTGTGGTGGTTAGCATGTTTGACTTCAGATCAAGGGGGTTCAAATCCGCCAGGGGCTCGGCAACTTTCTATGCTAAAGAGAACTTTTCTCATACAGTAAGGTTTGGGTGCAATGCCACACTGAATTTCAGCATAGTACCACCAATGTTCACTAGTTCCAACCAATGCTCGCAGGTTTCACCACAACACAGAGCCAGGCTAATGTTGCAGGCTTTCTCCCTGCAATAATACTAGCACCCGTGATATAAGTGAAATACTCTTGACAACAGTGTAACCCCAAAACACCTAAAGTTTCTAAAACCAATGAACTCTTTGTAAATTTATTCATTTAATTAACAAGAGTCTACTGTCTAGAAATCTTTTTTTTTTTTTTAGATATTCAGTTTATTCATGATGACATAAACATGGTTGAAATGTATTCTATCATTTAACTTTCATTTAAGCTTTGACTGAAAAGTGTTAATTTTCGCAAAATGAAATCTAGATTTTCTTATTCTTTGAAATGTAAATCCATCAATGTTTCCTGAAATCTTAGTTTGTAAAAAATCTTTCAAGCTGTTTTAAGAGTCTTATATTTAAATTTGGGTAAGAAAAATAACTCTCCTATCCAAATAAACACTAAGAGGTTCTTATTTATATAAGTCTATCAACGGTTGCTAAATCAATGAAAAAACATGATTATAAAATTTACAATAACATAATTATTATATTTAACAATAATTATTGATGTTTATATAAAACCCAATTTACAAGATTTCTGAACATGTAAGAATATATTTCCTATTTCTACAAAATATTGGCGTATATAAAACTCAAATTAGAAATTGCAGAATATGTATGAATCCAATTTCATCCTTATTAGTCTTATTCTACAAAATCATATGCAAATCAGTCAAGTTCACAAAGGTCATGGTCAAAGTTCAATAATAGTAATCCTGGATAAACTATGGCGACAACTTGCAATGTTTCCGATGTTGATCTAGATTTAAATCACAGCGTGTGCAAGGACTTCCCGTTGATTAATTGGTCAATTTCATTGGCTTAATGTGGGATCATGGGAGAAATCCGCTTGACAGGAGATATTTACGACTGATTTATAGGTCTATGGATTTGTGTGGATCACTGCTATTATTTACACATCTTTACACCTGAACAGTTTTGCTGATTACATTTTAACACACAGGTTGAGTTTCACACATGATCATTGAATAAATGTATATTAATAATAATTGATTGTTCTAACCGCTGGTAAAATAGCAGGAGTTTTGTATACAAATCTGTCATCTTTATGAAAAAAGAGTTTTTAAATTTTCCCTGAAGATTTTATATGAACAAGATCATGTTTTACTAGAGTTTTATATCCTAGTATCTTGAAATTTAATCTGACGATACATTAAACGTGATACATTTGCTGTTAAGTGATACATATTGTTGACATTAAAATTGTCTCTTTTCTAAAAATATTCACGGAGTTTGTAAAAAATTTACCTATTTTCAAAGAAAAAAACGAAAACAGGTATCGTAATACATATTGTATCAAGAGTATCGCCCTAACATACTATTATATAATAATATAATATAATCCAGGGTTCGAAATTAACACTAGTCCAGTAGCCCATGGCTAGTGAAAAAGAAGCTGGGCTAGTAGAGTGTTAAAACTGGTAGTCCGAAGGACTAGTTAAAATTTGAGATGAAATGATCATGGAGATGTATTTGGCTAGCTGGAATGAGTCTGGACTAGTACTTTTAGACATGCACTAGTCCGAATGGCTACCGCATTAAAAAGATTAATTTCGACCCCTGTAATCCTATTTTTATATATAACATTCGATGTAATATTATATATAATTTTCCCCAGCATATTCTCAAAATGGATAGATGTTGTCATAAATATCCCATTTTATTTTTAATAAAGAAAAGTACCCTTTCATGTGTAGTTCTACAATGATATTTAATATTTGCAACAACCCCAAATCAAATGAAAACAACTCAGTTAAATACATACTTGAAAAATTATAATAGAAAAGACCAAAATAGATGCTTGCATTAGCATCTAACTGTGGAGATGATATATTGCGCATAAGCGTAAAGAATGCCAATTGCGAAAATCTATATTAAAGATTGGGGAAGAATGAAATTATTCATTTAAAATATCATTACTATTAAATAAAGTGTGCTTTGTTAAGAACTAAAAACAAAGGATAACAAGCAGACAGAGTCGGCCATATCCCCCGCCTTTGGGAAAATTTACTGAAGAATAGTTGTTGAATAACAGTGACTATGAACCTTTTTAACTAAACACAACACACAAAATTTCAGCTCCTTAGACAAAGTGGTTCTGGAGAAGAAGACAAAATGCTAAAAGTTTACAGACGGCTTGACACCGTGCAATGCCATAAGCCCATCGGGCCTTTCAGGCACATCTACATATAATGATTGTTCCACACACCAAGTTTCGTTGAGATATGTCTTATAGTTTTCGAGTTCTGTTCCGGAAACGAAATTCTAAGTTCACAGCTGTCAACCCCTGAGGGATGCAATGAGTGAGAAGCTGGGGTCCAGGGCGAAGCCTTGGTGGGGGGGTGCAGGTGGGCGAAGCCCCCCCCCCCCCCCAAAAATTAAGGTTTTTAGCTTAATAAGGGGATGATTTTTAACTCAAAAGATAAGTCAATAACAATCATTGAACATTAACAAAATAACTAAAATTAACATAATATGCAACAGGTGTGAAGCAATATTAGCTGTACCCTAACAACATTGAAAGCAGAAGCCTAAAATCCGGAAAATATCACTGATACGATAATTAATTTCGAGTAAATTTCGTTTAGAAAAAAAATATAATTCAAGTGGTCAGAAATGCGTGAGTATTTATGGGTGATGCGTGAGTGCTTGAGATTGAGGTAAAATGCGTGAGTCTCACACAGGATGCGTGAGAGTTGAAAGGTATGTATGTTACATTTCCATGGAAACGGTAAAAAAAAATAACTCGAAGAAGTTGAAAACCCCAAAAGGCACATCTAGACATGATGATTGTTCCACACACCAAGTTTCATTGAGATATGTCTTATAGTTTTCGAGTTCTGTTCCGGAAACGAAATTCTAAGTTACATTTCCATGGAAATGGTCAAAAAAAATAACTCGAAGAAGTTGAAAACCCCAAAAGGCACATCTAGACTTGATGATTGTTCCACACACCAAGTTTCGTTGAGATATGTCTTATGGTTTTCGAGTTCTGTTCCGGAAACGAAATTCTAAGTTACATTTCCATGGAAACGGAAAAAAAAATAACTCGAAGAAGTTGAAAACCCCAAAAGGCACATCTACACATGATGATTGTTCCACACACCAAGTTTCGTTGAGATATGTCTTATGGTTTTCGAGTTCTGTTCCGGAAACGAAATTCTAAGTTACATTTCCATGGAAACGGAAAAAAAAATAACTCGAAGAAGTTGAAAACCCCAAAAGGCACATCTACACATGATGATTGTTCCACACACCAAGTTTCGTTGAGATATGTCTTATGGTTTTCTAGTTCTGCTCCGGAAACGAAATTCTAAGTTACATTTCCATGGAAACGGTCAAAAAAAATAACTCGAAGAAGTTGAAAACTCCAAAAGGCACATCTAGACATGATGATTGTTCCACACACCAAGTTTCGTTGAGATATGTCTTATAGTTTTCGAGTTCTGCTCCGGAAACAAAATCGGGACGGACGGACGGACGGACGAACGGACGGACGGACGGAGCCCATTTCAATATCCCCCCCCCAACAATGTTGGCGGGGGATAATTAATGGAGTTTGTCAATTACCAGGTTTATTTCATCGAGTGGCGTAAGTAGGTTAACTGCAGAAATAAATTCTCGTTGCTGAAATGGATTTTGGTTGGAGTCCTGCAAGGAACTCGTCCCCGAAAAGTACAAGAATTTGTAGTTTTGCAGATTCCAAATGTAGCAATGTTATATTTCTTCACTATCAAAATTAACTGAATCAGAGCGTTGCCTGTCAGACTAGTGTATTTCTAAACATGATAGCCCAAATCTCTTCCAGGTGATCAAATACATCTACAAATTCTAACACCTTTACATGATGAACCTTGAGCTAGTGCCAATTATTGAAGAATGACATTGCAAAATAAGACCTATTATTTCACATTTGAAGTGATAAATTTACAAATATGACCTGCAGAGTCCAGAAACTCGCTACCACAAGCTATTGCAAGTCCCAGCACATATATAAGTGAGTCCCTCAATAAGTAAGCAAATAAATCATAAAAACTCTTTGTGTCCTGGGGACTCACAGCATAAATTTTGTATGACTTTGTCTTCAAATTTTATATGCATTTCCTGTTTACAAATTCACTATTTTTCAACATTCTTTATAAGGTCACACTTCATCGCAGCAAAGAGTCAATGTATACAAACATATGACGACATAAAATGTTTTCTCAATTTGGACAATGCCACAAGAGTGTCATTACCGCCTGAGATGGCCTTTCGAGGTTGCTATGATCAGTGCTACAATTACACGCAGAGAAAATAGACACAAGACAGATGCATCTTGGGATTGGTGGTCATAATTGTGAACTAGCTGCACTGTAAAAGCTTGGCATTAGCTCAAAGTTCCTTGGAGCTGCTTTTGTCCATCCATCCTTCCATCTGTCAATCTGTCCGTTCTTCCCTCTGTCAGTCCAACCATTCCACTGTAAGTATGTCTGTCAGCCCATCCGTCTGTCAGTGTGTACTCCCTCCGTCCCTTGTCAATCTGTCCCTCCCTCCCCTATCAGTCTGTCCCTCCGTCCCCCTGTCAGTCTGTCCCTCCATCCCTTCCTCCTTCTGTCCCTCCCTCCCCCTGTCAGTCTGTCCCTCCGTCCTTCTGTCAGTCCCTCCGTCCCCCTATCAGTCTGTCCCTCCTTCCCCGTGTCCCTCCATCCCTTCCTCCTTCTGTCCTTCCCTCCCCCTATCAGTCTGTATGTCCTCCTATTAGTCTGTCCCTCTGTCTTCCTGTCAGTATGTCCCTCCGTCCTCTTGTCAGTCTGTCCCTCCGTCTCGCAGTCTTTCCCTCCATTGGTCAATCTGGTTGTCCATCTCTCAGTCCTCAGTCCCTCAGTCCTCTCCTTACCATGACATGTTATAATAGGGATGCATCTAAATCTATTATTCAGAAGCAATTCCTTTCAATATATCTGTCTGTCTGTCTGTCAAGTCAACAGCAAGCTGTCTATCCTTTCCACCGTACATCTGTCTGTCTGTCGACAAAACCATCGGGCGTAACAACAGAAAGCTGTGTTAAGCTCCAGGGTGATTATCAAGGATAACAATTAGAATGTTCTCAAATAGACTCTTCACCCAATGCATCATGGGATTTGTGGTCAGAGCTGTTCATCACACAGAGAAACTAAGCATTACATCTTTCAACCAGCAAATATACACAACTCACTCGCGTACGATAGGGAGAAGGGAATACTGATGTGTCCTCATAGCTATATGGCTGATGGATAAGTTAAAGGCGCCGTAACGAGTTTTTTGCCTGTTATGTTTTTTTCAAATTTGCCATTTAGTATTTAAGTTTATACAATATAATCTAACGTTTGAGAGTAAAACATCTCTTTACACGAACAGATAAGCTGTTTTTTTATTTAAACATATTTATTCAAGAGAAAGGATTGGGTACAAGTTATCGAACTTAATCAGTGTTCCCGTTAACCTGTAATTGCCGTTTTTTTACCGATAAATTTGGGGGTGTACCATTATTTTGTAACATTGTCGGTACAGTGTACCGGTAAAATCTAATCACTGAAGTTATTTGTACTATAGTCAAAGATAGGGAAATTACATAAGCAATTGTATTCTTTAATGTATATTGAAGGATTTTGTTTGTAAAAAAATCTTTGAAAGCAACCCTCCTTATGATCGCACGTTACCTGCACACAAGAGGAAGTTTGTGAGAAGTATTTCCATACAAAATACTTCAGAATATTTTGCAGACACCATGTTATAATACCACCGTGATATATACTTTGCTACCTACAGTAGTGAAAATTCGTATAATAGACGTGTATCATTTACATGATCTTTCATTCACTCATCACAAAACGATTGTACAGTACGTACCGTGTTACGGCATATATTTTATTACCACGAAAACAGGTAACACTAGGGAATACGCGAACTATGTAATTTTGAAGCAATGTCAATATTGTGTTATATATTTTTTTTCGAGATTGCATGGTACCGGTGAAATTCTGTATGTACCGGTAAAAATTACCACTACCGGTACACTGTACTGAGAGTTTCAAAAGTCAGCGGAAACACTGAAACCCTCTCCTATGTACAATGTTGACATATAATATTGAAACGTAACATACATTATGTACAGAGACATGTTTATATAGAAAGATAAGTATGAATCCGAAATGACATAGCAGAGTATAATGACAAAAAAAAAAAATATTCTAATGGGTAAGCAGTTTCTATCTTAATTGTCAAATCTTCCAGTGCGAAATATGTAATTATGTACTTCTTCAAAAATGTGCATGTTGTCATTATGAGAAAGATTTACATTGCCATTTAACAACAAGTCTAAATTTAACTGTACTCTGTTATTGCATAATATATTAATATAAGATAAGCTGTATGAATTGAAAAAGTTTTAAAGAATATGATGCGACCTATACCGTGACACTTTTGCTGAACTCTTCAGTGTGAGAGATAGATTTGTTGGTCTCAAGTGATATTGAGAGTTCAGATGGTTGACCATTCCATCATTATTATGGTGTCAAAAGTAAAACTCTACTCTGAGTTTGTAGGTATCGCTACATCAGTCAGATCACTTGAACTGCCTCAGAGAGTCCATTTTGATGTGAACACATTAAAATGGCCGCTCAGAGGGAAATGGGCTCTCATGGTTTAACCTAACGATGTGCATTCGTTTCTCTTTTTATTGATCCAGGAGTGTCATCTAGCCATTTGTAACACTTATTTACATTTTCGTGAGAACACTTTATTTCAGAAAGAACAATGTGCTACAGCGCCCTTAAGTGTAAAACAACTTTGAGTGGCCAATTTATAGAAATGACAAATAATTAACAAAGGGAGTAATCGAGAATTGGGAAATGACTAAGGACAGACCATTCTGAATTATCTGGAATCGTCTTGAAAGTAAAATGTTGATTGGATATGTCATTCTTTCATCTGTTTATCCTTCTGTGTTGCCATCTTCATCACTCTCCATCTGTCTGTTCGTCCATTTCACATTGCAACTATCTGTCTATCAACAATACCCCCCGAGCGTCATTACCGCAGACGGATGTTCAGCTCTGGGGTAATTACTATGTAATAATTACCTTATTATCCTAAAAGCCTGTTACAGCCCTTGCCAGATGCATCATGGGATTTGTGGTCATATTTGTGTCTGTTTGACCCTACTTTCTGGAGACATTCATCTACACTGCCGGTTCAGTTTTCCATGCAACTAGTTGTCCATAGACGTCACCAGATCATACCACCGCCATGGTTTAATACAATTACACTGCTATCCTAATGGTCTCTTTAGTTCTTGCCAGATGCATCATGGGATTTGTGGTAAAATAAAAGGGTCTGAACTGATCAATAAAACCTAAGGAAAATCAAATCCACAAAATATTGTTGGTCTTACCACAAAATATCTGTTTTTCAATATGGCAGAATTTCTGTCAAACTGACATAACAAAAATAGCTGGGAAAACCCTTTTTATAATTCCTACAAATTAGAAAAAGATAAATAGAGAATCTCACCCAAGTGTCTTCTGATATCAAATATATCAAGACGAGTTGATTAAAGTTACAAATATCCGAGGCTTGCCGAGGATATTTTTACTTTAATCAACGAGTGTTGATATATTTGATATCAGAAGACACGAGGGTGAGATTTTATTTATCATTCAAAATCATTCTTCAACAATTATTAGCAAAATAATGAACATATCTGCAACACAAAACTGCCATGTTGCTACCTCAGCAGTGAGCTCAGTGATGTCATAGCATTGTGACGTCATCAGCATTGTGGCCTCATAGCATTGTTACGTCATCAACTTTGTGACGTCATAACATTGTCAGCAGTGTTCTCAGTGATGTCAAAGCCTATGTGATGTCATTAACTGATGATGTAATAGCATTATGACGATTTGATTGTAGCGATATCTACAATGTAGATATCGCTTGATCTCACACAAGCGATATCTACTGTGGAAGCCAGTTTTGGATGATAATCGTCGATAATAATAAATAAATAAAAAAATAACAATAAATCATCGATCTCAGGTAACCCCAATCCTGAAATATTCTCATTTCAAAATAAGAGACTCAGTATGGTTAATTTTCATGTTTTAATATTTTTTGATTAAATGGTTAAAGGGACACTCCGTATGTTATTGGATTTTTCTTGACCGTCAATTTCTTTACCGTATTTTCTCGAATACAACCCAGGCCTCTAATATGAATTGAAGAACTACGTACCGTACATATTTCCTCAAATACAACCCGTGCCTCGTATAGAACCCGGGGATAAGGGGGTGCTGGACGAAATACAACATTCGAGTTGTATTCAATGAAAATACTTAAGATAGGTGTAATGCATTTTTAAAGGGACAGTTACATAGGTCATCAGTTACCAAGGGTGTTGTTTTATAGAGAAGTAATGACTGCTGTAGAAAATTACCATTTTAGTGCCAATCTGTTTATTTAATTACATTCTTAAGATGTTTAGTCGTGATTATGATTGAAAACAGGACAATATTCCGCGGCTTGTCGGGTGTCAATTGTTCAAACGTAATTTTGAAAACTAAAGAGACAGATATTGGTGGGAACTGTTCAATGGAACATATAACTAGTATGCATGTAAATGGGGCGCATGAATTCGGCTTCTCATCGTGTTTTAAGATGCTTCTCGAGTTCAATTGAAAGCAAATTATTTTCAGATATTTGGTGTTAGGGGATACATATGCAAGTCGAGTGAGATGATTTGGACGTAAATCAGGACATTTGATATTTTTGTATGTATCAAATCTAAATAAAATTTCATGAAAAACATGTAGTGTCCCTTTAATACCTAAATAATGTGAGATAGAATCTCTAACCTTTACTAAATCAGAATTCCAAGTCACGCTTGTACGTAAATTGTACGGAAAAACTGTCAGCATCTTGCCACTTCTCAGCCCACACACAAATTAATCCAATCTTGGAGGTGAAACGTACCTGCAGATTCAATTCATTTCCTAGCAATTCACCTCATTAAAGAGAGCGTCTAACGGAGTGTCCGCCATCTTGTTTTTGTACAAATATGAAATCAGAAAAACTTTTGACTTATTTTACAATTGTTTGATAATAAAACTTTTTGATAGAATATCTACAAATTATTTATCATTAGACCCAACATCAAAGTGTTTTGCTGTAGCAAAGTTTACACTTGTTTTTATTTTGTTAAAGGTACATCCATTGGAGTTGTTGGGGTTCACATATTCCAAATGTTATAAATGGTGTTACTTTATCGAGAAGTACCGACCGTTACGGAAAACGAACAGATTGATGACAGTGGACTACGTATATTGACGACATGGAGGTAAAAGTAGTGATTTCTGATCTAAAACCGGACAATGTGTCACAAATAACGCGCAACAATGAGTCAAACTTAATTTTGGAATGTTATATATAATAGACAAAATGTCAAATTTGAGTTGATAATGATTAATAGGTCACATAACTACTGTGCATGTAAATAGGACATGCAGTTTCGTTTTCTACACATGCATAACGATGTTACTCGATTTTATTTGGAAACTAGTAATTATGATATAAGTTTGGCAATTGGGGATGACTATGCATGCTGAGTGAATTTATTTGTACTGTAAACAGCACAAAATGGTGTTTTGGAACGTATTAACGTCAAATAAAATTGTATGAAACACAATGGATGCACCTTTAACAAATATGCACTACTCTTCATGAAAGTGTCAATTATAAAGTCAACACAGTAATACTCTCAGTAAGATGTTCAGTTTGAACCCCCTCATACCCCCCACAGAAAACCCTCTCTTTAAGAGATGGCTCTGTCGCCATCTTGGTTTTTTGCATTGCGTGAAATGAAAACCAATATTTTGTACCTAATTTTACAACTTTTAATAAGGCCACAAAAAAAAGGAATTTGTTTCTGGTTTCCGCCCGCGTCAGTTTCAAACCCACGCCTCAGGTCTTTTTTTTAAGTTTTACAAAAGTAAGGGGCAGATAACTCTAATTATTTAGCCTCAGAAAACATTGGACATAGAAAATGTCACTCGTTTCTGATGAGATGGAGTGTAGGGGTAAGGTTATTGACTATTTGGATTAGTAAAACATATTTAAGAGGGTTTTGAGCTTTAATTATATAAATAATTGTATAGATTATTTTGTTTGATTATCTCTTCATTCAAAACAAAAAAATGCCTTAAAAAAAAAATCGTGTCATCGGATCATTTTTGTCAGCCTGAAAAGACCAGAAACATTTTTTAAATTTTTTAGGCCTAATAAAAGACGTACACTGATAGAGTATTCACATAGTAACACATGTCATAAAACTAATAAACAATTTGCTGTTATGCTGTAGCTAAGTTTACCCAACTTGTGGCGCTGATGAATAGCTTCAGTTCTCATTGTTTTATCTTTCAACAAATGTGTGCTTGTGTTTATCAAGTTGTGAATTATTTATATAAAGTCATCAAATTATTACCTTCAGTAGTATCTTTCAATTTGACTGTGTTTTAATCATGTATTTATAACATATATGTATAAACAGGAAATTCAACCAAAAATACCTTCTCTTTAATCAACCTTTTACTGTTTCAATTTGCAGAGAAATTCAACCAATTCAAAGATATTTGAATATCATCGTTGGAATTGTTCATTTCATCAGAATAGTTAGGTTACATCACCATCAAAGACACAAGTTCAGATTGCATAACAAAGAAACTAAAATACCTTTACAGGTGAACTGTGTTTGAGACAATAGCTGCAGCGATAGATTTACCGTTCATCCTTGAATAATCGCCTGCCTTGAATAATAATCGCCGGTCCAAGCCCTCTTTGAAATAATTGCCTTCCTTGAATAGCCGAATTAAATTTAGCAAATGAAAATAAACTAATGGCTATCTCCTTTTAAAAAATATCCGGCATAAGCATATTTATGCGAAGTCTAACCTTATGACATGCACTTTGTTTACAATATTCATAATTTAAAACATACTGCAATGATGTTTTTGTTATGATTTTTTAAAATTTCACATACATATTATGGCTAATAATACATTATCAATTTATGTTATAATAAAATAAAATAATCACCTGCCTTGAATAATTGCCTGCCTAATTAATAATCGCCAAGCGATTATTTAAGGATTTACAGTATGTAGTGTTAGTTTCTTATGTAATATGTACATGTGTTATGTTGTAGCATATGTTTAGCATACTTTTTGTAATGTTATGACTTTATATCATATTTATATTATGTAATGTTTAGTATATGATTTTTGTTTGGAATGTTATATGCTAAGGGAAATATCTATCACCAAACTATTGACAGTATACGCCATATTGTTTTTGGGCATTATGTAAAAACACACTATAATTTACATCATTAATATAATAAACATAATAATGTTACTGACAAATAGTTTTGATGGCCTTTCACTTTTTAATATCCGGTCTATGATGTGTTATTCTATTTCATATTTTGTTTTGCAAAACCTTTATTTATATCTCATAACGTCAGCAATATTAATTAGTACTTTAATTGATTATTCAGTAATATTTTCTTTGAATGATTGCATTGATGAAATGAAAATAAACTATAATGGCCATATTCAGATAAGATATGATAAAAACTATGCAAAACATGACTTCTGCAAAAGTATGACATTTAATGTTGAAAAGTAATTGATTTTCCAAAAGTGTATAAAACCTTCTTATAAGAAATGTACAGTACAGTATGATTAATTCACATTTAGAATGGAAAATGAGGGAAAACAAACTTTGAAATCTAAATGGCATTGTGGATGTTAGTTTAGATAATTGTATACAATAACATTTTATTTATTAGTTACATTGTTGTTCATAAAAATAATAGGTAAAACACCGAAAATGAATTATCAGTTGGGTTTCACGCATCGATGCGCAACTGTGACAGAACTATTTTTAGACGCAGTCACGTGGATGATCACGAACCGTAACGTGAAATCTGCAGACTGAATGAAAACTATTGTCACGATTGTAGGTGTTTATCATACTCGACGACATAATTTCACAGTGCATATTCAATTATAACACATGCTTATCGTTATAAGGTGTGTATTACATAACTGTAACAGACATCTGGGAAAGTAAATGTGGCTAAATCCACGACTTGACAACGTTTGGTGGATTCTGTAAAATAAAACCATATTTCTGGCCTCGATCGTGCTCTGACAATATGGTATCACAACGCACACGTAGCCATATTGTGTCGAATAATAAATAAACATGCACCTACCCCAATCAAGAATGATTCAACAGTTACTAATCCCACAACACTGAGGTGCTGCAAATATAAACAAGCCACATCGATTCCGACTGCCGCTTCCGGGAAAGACGACATCGCTGATTGGCTGAGTGGCATCATGTGACAAAGGTCAAGTTGGACTTGCTTGATGATTTCGCTGCAACAGGTGACAGGTATCAAGTCCTGTTATCGATAATTGAATCCACGGGGATGTGAATTAATAGACAATGTCATACAAGTGTCTTCTGATAGCAACTATCGAATATATGAAAGCGAGGTTGGTAAAAGTTACAAATATCCGATCGAGAATGGCCACTGACGGATAATTTTACTTTTTATCACAGTAAGAGATATGAAAGATATACAATCTAAATAAATAGATCTATAAAAATAGAGTAATATATGTCGATCGAAATTTATTTAGATTGTTTGAGAATATATTAATTAAGCCCGAGGTAGTGTGTCATATATGACTTTTAAAAAATGAAACGAGAGTGAATTATATTTGTATGCCCGATCGAGAGCGAGTTTTCTTAGATAGGTGACCTGATAACGGTGACAACCAAATGATGTTTGAAATTGGGAGTATTGTACGTAACACATAACAGAGGATGATCATTCGTCAGTATATAGGTGCAAAATTACTTCATGGTTCATTACTCCACTTTGAATTTCTTAAGTTGCCCCATAAAGTACATGTATACCCATGTAAACTTAAGATAGTAATACTATAATGTTATTAATTAAGTTAGTATTTCCGTATTGGCCCAGTTACAGGTCCGAGGTCCGTTGTATTGGCCCGAGACGAAGTCCAATACAACGGACTGAAGACCTGTAACTCGGCCAATACGGAGATACTTAATTAATGACTATTTTATTAATTAACTTCTTTTCATTCTATTTGCACAACACTAGACATCTCATTTATATTGAAATAATAATTATAAACAAGATTGGTGAACAAATAGCACGGGTCAAAGTTGTGAAGCGACAGCTTCGGGCTTTCACCAAATGTGCAACTGCGCATGCTCAGACTCATATTGGCCCAGTTTGTCTCGTATTGGCCCAGGTTTTCCCGTATTGGCCCCTTTTCGCGCGCTCATTTAAATACGACCTTGACCTCATTAGCATAACAGCTGATCGAGGTGGAGGCAAAACATGGCGGCGAGCGAAGCGGCAACTCGTAAGCATTTTGTTACAAATGAGCGGTAATATCAACGGCTGATATGTTTCTAATGCAAGTGAATGATATCCTTTGTGATTATAGAATAATAAAAACTTGAGGTTGATGGCTGTCGATCAGTAGAATCCTTTGCAATCAGATTTTCAGTCTGCAAAACAACGTAAACATTGAAATAGTCATGGTTGACTTTGAGTGGTCCAACTGGAGAGAGATTAAGCGCCACACATTTTCACAGAGATCGTTCTGGAGATGATAGTCCAGATGCGTGTAAATGATAAATCAGAGCATCAGTTTACTTTACAACGTTATGTTCTGCAGACTTCAGATCGTTCTAGGTCGATTATTTGGCCAGGGGTGTGATGTGCAATTTCTTCACTATTTCACATTGTTGTTTTTATTTAACCTTAGTAACGGTAGTTTCCTAATTTTACTGAACATAAATGTATAATTCCTTAATTTCATTTAAATATATATTATAAATAAAATATTTCATTGACTTGTTGAATTACAGTTGTTTAATTTGTCAGATCACGTTTGAAAACATGAGAATTTTGCATATAACATACAATAAATCCAGGAAAATATAGTGTTTAGGATACTAAAAACAACTGCAGCAATTTATGAGCATCCATGAGACATAATAAAAATACAAACCAGCTAAATAAAATCCCATTTTCCCATCATAACACCCAAAAATGTTAGATTTAATCTTGTATTCTATATCTGTAGGTATAGGATATATCAAATAAGAGAGATTTTGTGTTTGATTTGTACATGTTAGGTGTACATGGTAGGGGATTTAATGGAGCATGTTAAAATATATCATTTGAATACATATTTCCAAATCCTTGTCAATCAATCAATCAAAGCATAAAGGCCGACATTTCAGTTTTTCAGAGTGATACATGTGTGTATAAGCCCAGAATAAAGTATTATACAATCAGTTATTTAATAACGAATAGGAAAGTAATATGGTATTATTGCTGTAGGAATGAATCTCTTAGATTTATAGATTTGTTTTTATGTATATTCATGTTGTTTTGCATAACTTATTGATTGACATTTGGCATAGCAAATTTATGAACAGTGGGAAGTTTGAGTAACATTTGTATTGTAAGTACAAGCACCCTAAAGTTTGATAACATTTACCTACCAGTATAAAATGAAATTCCTTTTCAAAAAATTTTTTTTTGGGCATACAATACATAACCTATTTGCTCTGGGTTGGCATATATAAAAAGTTTGAAAAATATGTCCAAAGTGATTATTTATTTGTTTTATTATCATAAACTTTAAAGGGTTCACTACATGCAAAACTGGTTGAAAAAAAAATCAACAGAAAGCCAGAATAGGAAATTAACAAATTATGGTAGAGGCATTCATCAAATACACTCACATGATCACTTTGGGCATGATTTTGGGGATATTTACCCTATTATTATATCAACATATTCCATAAAAAAATTCTTCTCTGAAAAGAAATAAAATAACAAACAAACCCATATGGTTGATAAGACAGTTATTAAAAATTATCTTTATTATTTTAAAATTGTAAAAATCTCATTTTCTCCAGGGTGATCCCTGTAACACCTGGGACTCTCTTATCATGCATATCTTAACTTTGTTGCATTGTGCATGTGTATAAATGGTTATAGTTTGGACAGCATCTGGATTGTCAATTGAGCATATTTATAAATAGAGGGGTTTGAAGTTGTGAATTACATTTACATTGTAAATACAATCATTTTAAATTTAAACTTTAACCTAAAAACATGGAATAAAATTTATGGTTGGGTTGGTTACTATATAAGGTGTGAAAAACATGTTCAAAGTGAGTATTATTTTGTTTAAATTAACACATTAGGGCTCCCTACAAACAAAACTGGTAATAAATTCAACATTTATTCAGAACAGGCAATTTGTTAATTACAAAAAATAAAACTATTCATTCATCAAATATATGGATCAATATATGGATCACCTTTGGCATGAATTTAATGGATATTTACCCATTATTAAATCTTAATATTCCCTTCAAATATTTCCATTGGTAGAGATTTAAAATGTGTCAATTAGACAGTTATTAAAAAAAATCATTATGTTAAAATGTCCCTCATTATTTTCACTTAAAATCTCACTATGAAAGGCAAACTAGGGATTTCTCTCACAGCCTTCTTCCATAGTCTAACACTAACAAATTATGTATACTTTAAATATCACCATTTCATTAAATATTTAAAAAGGGACATGGGAAATGAGATTTTGTTGAGGCTCCTTTTTCTTTTCAGAGTGTAAGTGTACACTCATTGGTTATTATCACCTAGTACCTTAATATCCGAGGCTGTCTTAATGCCATATGAGAGAATGTTTACCAATGGAATAGTTATTATTAATTAAATTTTATTGCTTTAAGTAAAAATTAAATAGGAGAAGGTATAACTTGAATATGTGTTACCTTCATTTATTATTATCTATCTCCTAGCATGTATTTTCTTTTCACTTTTCACCTTTCCCCCTAAATATTCATAGTTTTTTTAAAAATAATGAGTTGGCCTCAAATTTAGTAAAATTAAATTGGTATTAACCTTATTATGCACTGCCTCTCATTAATTAAAATATGGCTTTTATTTTGTGTTTAATTTAGTATTTTCCTTTCACATTTCCCCTAAATATTCATAGCTTTTTAATTATGATTTGGCTATTTCTCAGTGTAACCAAATTATGTCATGTGACAATATTTAAAATCAATGTTGTTGATGGAATACAATTTTGGTAAAGTGAGAACTACAGTAGTAACTATCAGTCGTTGAATTTGAGTTTTTGTTGAAAAAACAGTGATTTTTTTCATAAATGACAGTATGCTAGTCCACCGATCTACTTGTAAAATTAATATATTACTAGTAGAAATCTACCCTGATCATGGGGTCGATACCAGTTGGATTTTATGTTCAAAAGATATATCTATGCCAGAAGATTGTGTATTAACATGGATAATTTATATTTCATTAAAAAGGACAGACTTATACAAGCTGCACATGTATTTTTCATGTCAAACGATGTATCAATGTTTGTAAACAAGACACGCGGGTCGCGTCACATGTCAATCCACAACTCGTCTAAAAATTATTTTACACACCAGTCGGGTGAAAATTCCTTCAAATATGGTTTATTTACGACCACAACTCACAAATAATGCCATTTATATGGCTGATTTACTTTAAAATATTTAAAAACTACGCGCTGCAAATGTTGAAGCGAGTGGAGGCAGGCTATGGAGCTTCCGGTCTTTCTGCCTCCACTGAATATTCATGAGCTGGACGTCGCGTGACGTTTCCCGCGAAAAGGGGTCTATTGGCCCATTTGTCGAATCATGGTCTAGGCCGTAAATGCCGTATACATGTCATAACATTGATAGTTAATTAATACAGGGGTGCAATACTGTTTCCGTGGTCGATTTCCGTATTGCACGGTGAATTCCGTATTGCACGGCTGACGATTCTACTTTCTCTTAACTTCGGCACTTCTCGGAATTTTCCGTACTTTTCAATGTTTTCCCAGTTCATTCTCCCAAATTTATTATTTAATAACACTGCTAGTAATGTTTCAGTTGATTAAAGTATCAGCTTGGATTTAGACTATCATAAGTATACATGGGTGTATAACCATACGTGTGCATTTGGATCGTTTGTATTGAACTCGAATTAAGCTCCGGCATTTATACCAGTTTAACTTGTACCTTTCAAACCGTCTATATAAGCTAGTGAACAAACACATTATGAAATATATTTCTTAATTATATCAATGAAGTGATAATGATTCATTACTATCAAGATTATAACTCATCTCGTTTGATATCTCAAATTATGTGAAAGATGCCGTAATTGTGAACGAAATTCTTTTGTTTGACCACAAGTAACTTTCTTATATATATTTCATTTGTTGATTTTGTACGTGAACTAAAATATTGATTTGTTGATAAATAATGATAATAATGAGGATACTCAAACCGCGGTAAACTCCATGTTAAAGGTACTTGCATTGTATTGTTGGGGTTAGATATGCCAAACGTTATAAATGGTGTTATTTTATCAAGAAGTACTGACTGTTACTGAGAGTTACAATTTTGATGATAATGGACTCTGTATACCGACGAAATTAAGGTAAATGTATCGATTTATAATCGAAAACCGGACAATGCACCGCGTGTGGCGCGCGTCAGTTAGTCAAACGTAGTTTTGGAAACTTATTTACAACAGACAAAAAGACAACTTTGAGCTGATAATGTTAAATAGGTCTTATAACTACTTTGCATGTAAATGGGACTTGTAGTTTCGGTTTCTGCACGTGTATTAAGATGTTACTCGAATTTAATTGGAAGCATTTAATTATGATATATTTGGCGACTGAAGAAGAATAACTGAAAACATCACATATCGTATGTTGACACATGTGTATCAAAGCCAAATTAATTTTTAATGAAACAAATGGATGCATCTTTAAGAAGGGCATGCTCAAAGTGCACACACATACCCTGGTGTAACCGAGGATGGGTGTAAGGAGGGCCACGGTACCTTTTCATTCTCAACTTGCAAGTAATATATAATCTACACTCAACCGCGAGAGAAACATCACCAAACAACATACAAGATAAAGCAATCTACGAGTGAGGAACACAACTGAAACAGAGAAACACATTGTCTTCAGAAGCCAATCAAACTAAATTTGAAATTTCAAAGCATTGTATGTTCATATTTCTGAGAAAAAAACGTTTGAATGAATCGTCGTCTCGAATCTTCTAAACTAGAGCTTGTTTAGGCTTGTTTCATGACGTCTTACAATAAATTAAGACACGTCAACAAATATCCCTATAAAAATCATTTAAAATCGATTTTCTCCGACAATTGTAGTGGCGTTTGCGGTTGAGTGTAGCGATATTTTAAGGTTATCTGTCACATTGCCTTCGCTTCCATACCAGGTACCCACTTGTACTGCTGGGTGAACAGAGGCACACTTTGAATAACGTCACTTGCCAAATGTAACATCACAAGTCCTTAAAACTCATGTTTGGGACATGGAGTAACCCGCACTTCTCTTAGTTTATCCAGCAATGAAGCGGGTCACCCACCCATTCGGTGAGCCGTGACGATTCGTGCTGAACTTCAATTGGGGCGGTCAACTGAGCTATGCACAGGACCACGTGCAACCGTCATGTATTCTGTAAAACCAACTTTTGGAATACGACTTTATAAAAACAAGAATCAGAAACAACAGTTATAAGTTTATTGAAGGAAGCGAATATTACAGAAATGTCAGTGTGCCGTGGCAGATAATGTATACACTTGGGCTGATTCGAAGTTTAACAATCGTATGAAATAACAAGAAAATAAATCACTTAAAGGGGCAGTAGCAAAAATTGCATATTTTGAATGACATACATTATTCCCATGGCTATACGGAACCATGCACACTCATTTTTTAACTTGATTTTCCAAGGAGAGAAGGGGGTTTTACTTTTGGTGACATTATTTTTCAAATACATTTCATCGACTTATTTCAGCGGGAAAACGTGCTACTGCCCCTTTAACCACACTAGTATAAATATTCAACATTATTATGACAGACAGATCATTGTTTTTTTTCCTAGAAAGAAAAATACAAGAAAGTAGACGTTCACACGACATATCATAGGAGGAGATTCTAATTTTGTCTAGCTCACGAAGCCTGAAAGGCCCGAAGCGCTTATGCATGGCGTCCGGGGTCCGTCCTTCCGTCCGTCGGTCCGCAAACTTGTCGCTTTTTCGACGTCTTCTCCAGAATTTTTGACTCTAGGGAGCTCAGTTTGATTAAAATCGACGGTTTTCCGTGGAATAAAAATTGCAAAATAGTGCATCTACCGGGATACGAACTGGTTCGTGGGTTTCCACGCCAAACCGTCTGAAAGCACCCCGTACACTAGCGTGTTCGGACGCAATTCAGCTAGCCAATCAAAAGATGCCCAACAAATGCTTTCGGTGCGAGAAACTAGGGGCAGATAACTCCAAACAGCTATCCTTTTGTCTGTTCCGAATGCTTTCAAAACCGCAACCGTTTAAATACTATGATGTGATTGGTCAGCTATTTGACTGGGTTTTGGCTGCGCTAAACTGGTTCTGAACACACGCCTATACGGGGTGTTCTCAGACTTTGTGGCGAGGAATCTACAGAACCTGTTCGTATCCCGGCAGATGCAAAATTTTGCAAATTTTATTCCTCGGAACAAGGTCGATTTTAATCAGACTGCTAGGGAGCTGAAATCTGTTGTATAGACTCCTTGGCCAAAAGGCCCCACATAGGGTCACAGGGGTCAGCTTCTTCTCCACTACCAAAAGCTCTAGAAAACTGAAATGTTGTGTACAGATTCCTTAGCCAAAGGGGATCCGAAATTGTAGATTTGATGATGACCCTGTGACCCCAAATATGGGTTACGACTTAAAAAACCTATTGTCATCTTCTACTCCAGTACCTTAAGCTCTAGAAAGCTGAAATGTTGTGTACAGATTCCTTGGCCAATGGGGATCCGAAATTGTAGATTTGATGACCCTGTGACCCAAAATATGGGTTACGACTTAAAAAACCCATCGTCATCTTCGACTCCAGTACCTAAAGCTCTAGAAAGCTGAAATGTTGTGTACATACCCCTTGGCCAAATGGAATCCAAAAGATTTGGTGACATTGTGACGCCAAATATATGACCTAAAACCTATTTGTATGCTTGTTAACAATGTATTTCTTGAGATCACTTCCTCAACTAGTTAATAAATCACCTCAGTCCCGACGAGCTACAAAGCCCATTGCTCTATTTAAAAAAAAATTAAAGGTATTTTCACAGTTGCACATGAGCTCCAACAGGGAGTATGATATCCTGTCTCTGGGAATAAGTTTTACGTAGGAAAAACAAATGCCATGTAGAAGATACAACGTTTTACGTAGGAAATACAAAATCGTACGTAGGAGATAGAAAATCGTACGTTGGAGATACAAAATCGTACGTAGGAAATACAAAATCGTTCGTTGGAGATACAAAATTGTGCGTAGGAGATACAAAATCGTACATAGGAGATACAAAATCGTACGTAAGAAATAAACAAATTTACGTAGGAGATACAAAATGGTACGTAGGAGATACAAAATGGTACGTAGGAGATACAAAATCGTACGTAGGAGATACAAAATTGTACGTAGGAAATACAAAATCGTACACAGGAGATACAAAATCGTACGCAGGAAATACAAAATTGTACGTAGGAAATACAAAATTGTACGTAGGAGATACAAAATTGTACGTAGGAGATACAAAATTGTACGTAGGAGATACAAAATCGTACGTAGGAGATACAAAATCGTACGTAGGAGATACTTAGTTCTACGTAAGGGATACACAATTCTACAAAGGAGATACCAAGTTTTACGTTGGAGATACTAAGTCTTACATGGGAGATACTTAGTCCTACGAAGGAGATAGCTTGACATTTGACAGGGCTTCAATAGTGTGTCAACCATCAAGATCCCTCAAGGTATAACTCTTGCCAGTCTTCATAACTGGCTGATTTAAGCCTTGCAGTATTTCCCTCGCTATGCCGTGCCAAGATAGTGGCACCTGAAATGCATAATTTCCTAGCAAAGAGATCATAGGGAAATACCGCAATGTCTAAATCAGCCAGAAATGGAGACTGGCAAGAGTTATGATTTTCGTTTGGAAGTTGGTCAACCATCAACCATCAACATTTAATTGTAGTGTCTCCCTGGATTTAACTTTATTATAGAAGTATAAAACTGTGCCAAGAGAAATTTGTCAACAATTTACAATGAACAGTGTATTGAGAGACATATCCAACGAGTGCAAAATCAGCTCAGCTGTAAAGCGCTCGTAAAATCTCCAAGCTCACCATCATCCTGCCTCAGGTTCTGTCTGATTAAATCGACTGTTTTCCGGGATACGAACTCATATCGTTCAGAGGTTTCCTCGCATAACCGTCTGATAACAGCCCGTAGACTCCCATGTTCTGACGCAATTCAGTTAACCAATCACAAAACGTCCAACAAAAGTTTTGGATGCGAGAAGCCAGGGGCAGATAACTCCAAACAGCTATCCTTTCATATGTTCCGAATTCTTTCAAAATAGCGACCGTTTAAAAACTATGATGTGATTGGTCAGCTATTCGACTGGGCTTTGGCTGCGCTAAACTGGTTCAGAACACGCGCCTATACGGGGTGTTCTCAGACCTTGTGGCGGCAAGAATCTACAGAACCTGTTCGTATCCGGTAGATGTATTATTTTGCAAATTTTATTCCTCGGGACAAGGTCGATTTTAATCAGACTGGCCCCAGGGTAGACGTTCATACCCTGGCTTACATGCTCACTCAAACTTGCGCGAGGTGACCTATATCCACAAGCGCCTGTAACAATTTACATGTAGGTCATAGACACGATACATACTTACTATAAGTATGCATCGTGTCTATGACCTACATATAAATTGTTACAGTCGCTTGTGCCTATATCCTAGAAACTAAAATAGACAACCAACGGCAGCGCTTGAAAGGCGAGACGGCAATATTGAGATTCGTTTTGAAAGAAAAAGAAAACATCTTCACCAGCAAACAGGGGGTCAAGAACTTCAGCCTGCGTCTAAGATAATTTGACGGAAACAACATTTCCGTTTCTGCTCGGTAATCAAAGAACGTCACCATTTTTCGGAATAGCGAAAGAGCGAAAGCCAAATGCAGTTTGAAAGACTATCTGAAATGTTATCGCTAACCATCGCGATAAAATTATTTGATTGGGTGGACCATCGATCACATCGCGCAGATTTGAGTTGGGTATGAAAGTTGAGCGAAGCGTACCTCGGGACAGGATCGCCGGTCCATGAAGATTACTCGTTGTCTTTATCTCTCACTGCATAGGTCGAGTTAGTTTACCACATCTATAAAAAAAATATCAAGTTTTATTAATGATTATTTAAAAAAAATAAAAGTCAAATTTCATTTTGTTATAAATTAAACTAAAACCTTATTAAATATGAAAATTCAATAAATAACAATATTATGTTGACTTCTTGGACTTGTGTAGGTTTAGGACGTAAAAAATGGGCCAAACATACATTTCACTCTCTCATCTGGACTTTTTATAAGGGGTTTCAACAGCTGCGATTCATCAAAAGTGTGCTTTATCTGAATCATAAACCGATATTGTTGCCAAAAAATGAAAATTCCGAATAATTGATTTATTGAGACAGAATGTACATGTAACTATATTTCAGTCGTATAAACACACCATGATTAAAGTATCTTATATTTTCTCTGTTAAGATTGTACATGATTTACACGTGAACTGGGGTGCGTTTGTCTTAAAGGGGATGTAGCACGTTTTCGATTGGAAATAACGACATCTCACAAAACCAAAGAAATGGTAGCAATTTCAAAACAGTCCTCCCCAATCAACAAATTGAGTTCTAAAACGAATGGATATGGTTCGGTTAAGCAATGTGGATCCATTTCCCATCCTCGAATAATAAATGGGGTTCACACTGCCGCTAGCAGTTTTCGTTTTATTCGTGACACCGTTTCCTAAAACTACGACTAAACGGATTGTGTAATGGGCTGTTTTACAACATAAGTAGGGATAAAAAGCATTAACTTTTATTATAAATGGCAAATTTGAACATATAAGCATGCAAAATACGTGCTATAGTGCCTTGAATGTTTAAGAGTACTTTTCTCCCATCAGACACTTAAGTAGTATAAGGTAGACTTACCGATAGAAACCAATCTGCGTGTGACAGATTTGAAGACTTTACGATAGTGTATGACTTGCTAGACCCACACGCAATAGATTGTATTTTTCTGTAAGAAAATCAAAGCAGTAATGTGTATTTATTCACAGGGGTTAGTATTGCTGAAACAAAATAGTTCCTAGGTCCAATACTTCGATACGATAGACCCTGTATTAATATTAGTATAGGGTTTATCGTATCGAAGAATTCGACATACGAGGGGCGTTCAATAAGTGTTGCAACTTCAATATAAAACCAACTCGCGTAGTCAATTTTTTACTTTTATTTTTCAATATAGTTACCCTTCACCTCAATACACTTATTCCATTTCTCTTTAAGACTTTTGAAGCCGCTTTTGTAGAAGACTTCCGTTTGCCCCCCTAACCACGCCTCTGTGGCAGCTTTGACGTCTTCGTCATCCCGGAAGTGCCTTCCATGTAGGGCGGATTTCAGGTTTCTGAACAGGAAGTAGTCACTGGGGGCTAGGTCTGGGCTGTAGGGTGGGTGGTTAAGCTGTTCGAATCAACAATCACGTATAGCGGCCTGTGCAACTCTTGACTTGTGGACTGGAGCGTTGTCATGCAAAATCAGAACACCACGTGTCAACATTCCACGGCGTTTCTGTCGAATTGTCTTTCGCAATTCTTGCATTAGGTTGGCATAATATTGACCATTCATTGTAGTTTTAGTTGGCAAGTAATCAATTAATAATATGCCTTTTGCATCCCAAAAGATTGTCGCCATAACCTTGCCAGCTGATGGTTGAGTGCGAAACTTCAGGGGAGGCGGTGAACTCGGGTGCTTCCATTGCTTGGATTCCAGTTTAGTTTCCGGGTCCCAGTGGTGGATCCAGGTTTCGTCACCTGTCACCAGACGAGACAAAAACCTGGCTTCATCCGCATTAAACCGATCCCTATGACATCATTTCGTTACCAAAAATAGACCAATGCCAAGGTCATTCAATATGGACGTCTCACTATCAAACGATGTTTCGAAACACACTTGAGATCATCTAAAATCTCTGGTACGTCAATTACAGTGCACCCCGTGTTATAATTCTTGCGCGATCTGATGCAACAAATACTGGGCTTTGTAACTGGGTCACTATTAGCTGACAGGATATTATAAAGTATTTTATAATAATTTTTTCAAGCGAATATTTTATTATTTTGGTGGGCCAGGCAAATGGCTTACATGAGCAATGTGCTAATATTTTTGGCTTTGAAAAATCATATCCTTGTTATTATCCGTTCGATTTTTACGTTTGATGGCTTGTTTTAAAGACAAATGTATTGGCTTTGCCGTGATATATAACATTGAATGATAATATGATGACAACATTCTGAAATATAATTTCAAACGGACATGGGGTGTTGACCCCGTTACATCCCTTTACTTTTTTATAGTATATGGGGCTGGATCGTCGACTTCATATTCGTTGTAATCGCTTGTTTCGACAATACAAGCCCCTGTGGATTTGCCTATGTTGAATGACAATGAATACCCGCAAATTACTTGGGGCGAATCACCGAACATATACATCATGTTCACAAGATTCGGCCCGACTCAAAATTTTATTTTTCTATTTCTCTTAATATTTGCTCCTTTCTCAAATTTGACAGGTGGTATTGTCATTTTCTAACTTGTGTATAGCAGTATAGGTCACACATAACTCTCAAAATTAATTAGTTTCAAGTAACTAAAATGTTTTCAACTAGTAAGATTTGTTCAAGTTTGACGCCTTCTTCCATGCGGCTGTGTTTACCGAATGCCGTTGCCATGACATGACGTCATAGTGATCAACCGTTTTGACGTCACAATGCTAGCGTCATTGTCACAATGAGCGATCAATGAGCAATTTAAGCGGTCGCAGTTATGGAACGGAGCCCTGTTATGCTGAATACGCATGGCCCCTATTAGAAGATATTTGGTACTTAAAGCGTGGGTGTAAATAGTCGTTAGACACTGATTTTATGAGCGACTCTATTTACCAGGGATCTTCTTTACAACGCGATATTCACACCAAGCATATTTAGATATAAAAACGGTTAATAATATAGAGAAACCATTCAATCTCGGATATGGATAAGGATGAAGCAATGATAATCTCCTTCTTACCAGGGTCCACAACCCTACTATATCCTAGGTTGAATTATAGTCTTATTCAAAGGAACACTGCGTCGACGATTTGGATGGGACCCATTTTTATAAAATCAGCGACTGGGAAGAGAGCGAGTCGGCTTATAGCGAGGCCTCTTGGTTCTCGGCACTGCTGTCAAAACAACGCTGTACGGAGCTTTGAATTTCGCAGCACATTAGAGGCTGAGAACCGGCTGTATTGCCATGACATTTAGTTGAAAGATGTGGAACTTACTTCGCATTTGTGTCGAGCATATAAAAATGGTCATCCACTAGAAAGTAAGACCCGGATGTGGCCCGACATTGCACGTCTCCCGCAGACATCAAGGTGAAAGTATTGAACTTCATCAGTACATCTTTGAAGATGTACAGAATCCCTTGAATTGAATAAAAAAAATTGTCAAAAACTCCCGAAAATATTCTTACATTTGTACCTTTAGTTACTTGATTATCATGTGCTCTATTAATCCAATAATACAATCACTTATTAAAAATGTTAATTAATAACTGACTCATTTAAGTCTTGCAGTATTTCCGTCACTTTCCGTGGTAAGATAGTGGATCGCTGCACCTGGAATGCATAGTGGGCTCTGATTTCCTAGCATGGAAACCGTAAGGAAATGCGGCAAGGATCAAATCACCCAGTTATGGAGACTGGCAAGAGTTATGCTATGCGTAAGAACGCTGTATGTTAATATGGTTTATAATATCAGAAATGTTCAACTTTGTACAAAATCAAAATGTTTTTATATGTTTATGATTAATATTATGTTTCGCTGCTTGTTGGTTTTGGTTATTTTAGTCTGAAAATAGATAATTACAATTATCCTGGTAAATTAGATTTTGATTTTTACAGAAGAGAATGACCATTGTCACATCGTCGATATCATATCACTATGTTTTCAATTAAAATAATTTGTTTCCTAAAAACGAAATTAAGAAGTGGATAACTTGTTTTTGAATGATCACTTGTCCTTAATAGGGTCTAAATTGATTTAAATTGAGAATACAGCTTTCTTTGTTATTGTCTGGAATCTAATCAAAACTAGATTTAATGTTAAAGGGACAGTAGTAGGATTTTTCGCTAAAAAAGTCGAAGAAATGTATTTAAAAAATAATGTCACCAATAGCAAACACCTTTCTCTCTTCGGAAAATCAAGATAAAACATGAATGTACATGGTTCGGTAAAGTCTTGGGGAACATTTTAGTAATTCAAAAAAATAAAATGTGTTCTCATTAAAATGGCCGCTGGAATTTTTTGCTTTATACGCATCGCCGTTATCGCAACTACGGATAACTGATTAAAGTAATTGGTTGTTTTACCCTTTAAGTAAATATACATGACATAAACTGTAATTATAAATGGAAAATTTGAAAAAAATAAAATCAATCAGCACCAATCAACAGACCCCGTAAAGTCAAGGAAGCATTAGAGTAGCCTCCCTTGTGAGAGATTCAGGCCGTCTAATTCACCATTTAACTGCAAAGTAAGAGCGATATACATGCTGAATATTTCCCCCAAAATACCAGTTTGATACAAACGCATCAGAGAACCTTTCATCTTTCGCTAAATTAATATTTTACAATTTATTGCCATAGGTAAAAGTAAAAGTATACCCTGGATTAAAACCCCACATAAATATTCCCGTTGTGACCTGTGAGGTAGAGATTATCTAAAAATAGACAACAATTGACCGCGCTTATTTAAAGGGGCAGTAACACGTTTTTTGCAAATTTTATTTTTTCAAATTTCCCACTTATAATGATGGTTTATGTTATCTTTAATTACTTTAGAGGGTAACAAATCTTATTACACAAACCAATTACCCGTAGTGGTTATAACGGTGTTGCGTATAAAGCAAAAATTGCATAGCGGCCATTTTATTGTGAACACAATTTATTATTTCGATTGACAAAAACGATCCCCATGGCTTTACGAAACCATGTACACTTATTTTTAACTCGATTATCTGAGAGAGAAGGGTGGTTTACTATTAGTGACATTATTTTTCTAATACATTTTATCAACTTATTTCAGCGAAAAAACGTGCTACTGCCCCTTTAAAAGGCGAATCGGCAATATCGAGATGGATCACAGCGGATATTATACAGATTCCCGAAAAGATTCAAGGCACCTTCTTTGATATCATTTCAGGATATTTGCATGATCTGTTGTAATAAAATCAACTGATGGACTCGGATATGATAAGCATTCCTGATCGCTTGAGGAAGGGAAGGAAGAGCGGAAGAGAGGAAGTCAACTGCAGTTTACAAGGCTCTCTGTGGGTTTACCGAAAACCACGGCAATGTTCAAGAGAGGTTTCAAAGTAATCACTCAATTAGCGATTACTTTGAAACCTCACTTGAACGCGATTGCTCAATGTAGCGCTACGTAGCAAGGCGAGCAAACATCGAAGAATTGCACCGTGTCGTTCAGGAGAGATTGAGCGCTACTTGAGCGCTACATTGAGCGATCAATAAGCAATTATAAGAGCTCGCTGTTATGGAACGGAGCCCATAAACTGATATGAATGGCTGATGATTGGCTGGAACAGAGGTCAGAGCGCGACAATTTAAGCCAGGGTATATAAGTGGAGGGAAGCGTATACGTTTTACCCTGAGACAGTATATACGTTTTATACGATGAGAATATATAGATTATATAGAGTCCCTGCGGGAAGTGAAAAAAGTTGTATTTTCAGTAATTTCAATTCTTAAAAATAATAAAACATATGCACTGATAATAGTAATAACCAATGCATTATTAATTAAATTAATCAACAATGTAGTCTTGTGCAATAGCAAAGCTTTCTACACGCGTAGCGTCGATCGATAAATGTCTTCGCTCCTCCTTTTTAAATGAAAGTGCGCTAGCCTTTATAAACTTTTCAAATATTAGTCATGAGAATAGTACCCTCAGAAATATGTTTCATCAGGATGGTGCAATAAGTATGTATTAATAATTATACATGAATATGTTAAAAGGAATATCCTCTCGAATTTCGTTTCCACAAAAACAAATACCTGATAGAACCACCTCTTTAAGCAGGGACATCTCTCTCTGATTAGAGAGTCCCTGCTTTAAGATAGGGGATAAAAATGACGAAAACTTGCTTTGAATGACCAAGGGCACATACATGAAACGCGTTCGGGATTCGTGTTCTTGTTTACCTTTCAAAACAAAGACGGGACTACACGCCCCCCTTGTCTGATACACCTCATACACTTTCCTTTCGTATGACACAATAAAATATGTTGACTTGATGCGGCTGAAGGTGCAGATGCAGATAAGCCTGAAGAATATAAAAAAGTTCAATTATGCTACTGACCAAAAGTTATTTACCAGAAAAATCACAATGATGAACATTTGACGTATCGGCATCACTGTGAAAAGTGGTACTGGCTGGCGACCAATTATCGACGCATACCAATTATCGCCACCACATAGCTACAGCTATGTAGCTATGTGTTGGCGATAATTGGTATGCGGCGATAATTGGTCGCCAGCCAGTAGTATGGTTTCCAATATCAACTTTACAGTTAAAGTGCTTCTTTTAAAAATCTGAAAATATTTAAGGTTTTATTATCAGGTCGAACGTAACACTCGTACCTCGTTCGTCGGTCTGAGTACTACCCTCTAGAGGTCGACACTGGTACAAAGATGGTACATGAGGCCGTATTACCCTCGTGAGAAGCATACAACTTATAATGTATAAACAACAGAAAACAAGTGAACATTAAACTCAAGAAATTGCATTTACAACTAGTACAATTTAGACCTCATCACTATCACAAGAGTGATTTCACACAATTATGATTATCATTGGAGTTATTTCTAACAAGCCAGAGGATCACAGAGGTCACTTCACACGAGTTGAATCATCACTGGACTCTTTACTAATAAGTTTGAATCGACCATCACTGAGATCAGGGGAGTCACCACACGTTTCATATCATTCGTGAACATGTCAAAAGAATTCCCAAGGTGTATAGTTAACACATTATTAATATGAACACGTAAAACCTATTTCTGATTTCAAAATGTGTTTACATGGTTTTAACCAATATCTTGTGTCCTTGACTTTTGCCGTTAAAGGTCACGAAATCAATGATCACTTTTCATTGTGTATAATAATCATGTAATGATTCAATGTTTTCATAGTTAAAATAAGCCATATTCGCAAATGTATGCTTAAACTGGTGACCTTGACCATAGAGCGTGACCTTGACCTTTGACCATCAAGGTCACACAATCAATTATCACTTTTAATTGTGTTTATAACAATCAAGTAATGATTCAAATAGTTCATAGTTAAAAGAAGGCATATTCGCAAATGAATGCTTAAGTCATGGCCTTGCTGTGACCTTGACCTTTGACAGATAAAATAGTTTTTTAATGTCGTGACCCCTGTGGCCCTATTTGGGGTCACAGGGTCATCAAATATACAATTTAAAATCACCATTAGCCAAGGAATCTGCACACAGCATTTCAGCTCTGTAGCACTTTTTGTACTGGAGAAGAAGATGAAATTAGGTTTTTAATGTCGTGACCCCTGTGGCCCTATTTGGGGTCACAGGGTCATCACATCTACAATTTAGAATCACCATTAGTCAAGGAGTCTGCACACAGCATTTCAGCTCTGTAGAACTTTTCGTACTGGAGAAGAAGATGAAAATAGGTTTTTAATGTCGTGACCCCTGTGGCCCTATTTGGGGTCACAGGGTCATCAAATCTACAATTTAGAATCACCATTAGCCAATGAGTCTGCACACAGCATTTCAGTTCTGTAGAACTTTTCGTACTGGAGACGAAGATGAAAATAGGTTTTTAATGTCGTGACCCCTGTGGCCCTATTTGGGGTCACAGGGTCATCAAATCTACAAATTATTTAGAATCACCGTTAGCCAAGGAGTCTGCATACACCATGCCATACCATAAGCCATGAGCTAAAAACTGATAACAGCTGCTAAATATGAGTATCCGTTATAAAGTACTATACTTGTTAAAAACTTAATGTATGAAAATGATTGAATTATGAATACCATAAAAGATATATCACTGCATTTAGCATTTAAAATTATTGAAGAGAGAATATAGGCTGTTATGTTAATGCTACAACGGTTACGATGAAATCAAACATGTGCATGCACATTTCTTTCAGCTTCTTGTACCAACATAACTTTCATTTAGAACATAGGAACGCAAGACAATAAGTAAACAGAGCAGTCTGATTAAAATCGACGGTTTTCCGAAAAAATAAAAATTGCAAAATAGTGCATCTCCCGGGATACGAACTCACATCGTTCAACGGTTTCCTAGCAAAACCGACCTTGTGGCGAGGAATCTACAGAACCTGTTCGTTGCCCGGTAGATGCATTTATTTTGCAAATTTTATTCCTCGGAACAAGGTCGATTTCAATCAGACTGGTAAAAAGAGTCACGTATAGTACCTGTCTGGTGTTGACATTTCCATCTGACGTATTCCTTTTACAGTTTTCCATTGCTGTTCTCCTGAGAATTTGACCACCTGCAGACGAGTATTGCTTGCTAGGAAGTAGATTCTTCTTTTAAAGTCAATCCGCAAGGTGTGGAAAGTTCCTATGTTAGAAAGTCTATCTACTGTTATTAAAGGATAGATGTCATGACATATGGTCACATTCGGATTCATTAAAATGGGATGTCAAGTTGAAAATTGCTCGATTTTAAATTTCTGAAATCGGCCCATAAATTACCCATAATCGGTTTATTTAGCCCCGGCGGCCAGAATGAAAATTTGTGGGGGTGTGGTCCCTGAAGCGATGACTCCTGTGACGTGACTGGAGTAATCTCATTATCGGCGATAATTCAACGTAACTTCGCAACATTTTGATTGTTAATTTCACAAACAAATATTCAATAAAACAACTAAATTTTTCCATATATCGAATGTTTAGATATCCAACTAGGTAATTCCGCAGATGACAATACTTACATAATTATTGCATAAACATGTGTTTTTGGCGATTTAACACACCTCATTTGAATGCGGTTGTTGTTAAACTGATTAGAGTAGCATAGCCCAATTTAGGTGTTTTTCGCATCATTTAAGAATTGAAACGGCCGGTTTTATAATATAGATAGAAATGATAGATTATGTTTACAATGCGACGAAGGTTATATTGAGGATGACTACCATTTCCTTCTTGTGCGTTCCAAATTTAAAGAGCTCCGGCTCAATCATTTGCCTGAAGCTTTTTTTACAAATCCAAATAAAACTAAATTTCAAATCCTCATGTCAACATCGAATTGTAAACTCCTCAATAATTTAGCAAGCTTTAATTTTCATGCCATGTACAAAAAATGTTAATTGATGACTGTTGCTATACAAATCATGTCTTGTCATATATAACATATGTAGTTATGGGCCGATGGCCTACACTTCAGTAATAAAGAATTGAATTGAATGCTAGCAGACTTAGTAAAGTGACGATATAAAGATACAAGCAGGGATTTCTGATCGAAAACTGGACAACGCATCAATTCGTTATCCGTGATTTTGGAAACTTATCTAACAGACAAAAAGATAAATTTGGGTTGACATGTTCAGTAGGACATATAACTACTGTGCATGTAGTCAGGTGGTAACGTTTCTGTGCACATAGGGAAAACCGGTAATTTCATCTCTGTTGCGCAAAATATTTGCGCTTAACTTGTGCCTATTGTAAAGAGAGAATCAACGTAAATGGCACCCCAGTTCCCTGGCTCAGTAGCGCTAGGCAACATTCCTAGCTATTTCTGAAGTGAAGCGCAGCGCAGCGCAACTGAGCACTGGGACCAGGATGCGTATGGATGATCCATCGTGTTCAAAGAAGCAGCTGTCTTACCTTTATACGCAAACGTAACTAGATTCTTTCTCCGTTTCGTGTAGATATCTATGTTCACGACACTTTGGTTTCCTGCTCTTCCCATGATGAAATACATGAGTTTATTTTCGGGATCGTATTGAAGAAGTTCTTTAGGAGTTGTGATTTGTATGGATACTATCAGGTGTAATTTGTTGGTTCCTTTTCGGAAAGTGAACACATTAACCTGAGCATTAACCTCAACAAGCAGAAAGTTTCCATGATATTTCTTCTCACCTGTAAATTTGAAATGTTATTATTTACATTATGAATATTAAATCAATAAAATGGCGATCACGCACATCAATATTATGTATTCGGAAGATAGCTAGGGATCTATGTGTAAATTTTGAATTATTTATTTACACACTGAAAAAATAAGTTCCATACATTTATACATATAAGGTGACATTTGAGAAATCACGCATTGATTTCCGTTTTAAGATTTTCAGATGAATCCACATTTGAGAGCAATTTACAATATCATTCAATCGTATGTTCGCTAGGGAAACTAGTAGCTCGTTCAAAATACATAAATATTATAAATAAATCACATTCTGACAATCTATATCTATGTATTCATATTTAATAATTTTCAGATGAATCTACGTTAATATAATTTATGTACATGGGAGGTCGAATATTAATTATTATTGAGTGTGAGATGTTGAGATTTGATGTCATTTTCTCCTAAATTATGTTATAATATAAATAAATTTAAACAATTTTATTTACCTGGTTTGGATATCTGCAATACGTCTGTTGGCTTCATGTCAGAGATAGAAGAAGTATCATTCATAGTATTGGTGTTCGGAGTAGTCTACAAAACAGGGGAGTATAAAGCATAAGAATAGCTATTACCCATGAGGTATATAAACTAACGGGCAAAAGAAAGTACAACACTCACTTGTTTTCGATTAATTCAATAGTTTAAAGAAATGAGATGCATTTGATTATGGCACAATAAAATAACACCTTTCGGCAGTAGTTTGAATGACTTAAGTGGTGACTGTTTTATTTTTTAACTAAAATATCATTATTTAAAGTAGACAGGGGTAAGAAATGAAATTTACACCAACATGACCTCTACCATGTTCAAAATGTTGTAAATGTGTGCAGGACGAAGCACATCTATTGATTTTCACACATACTATGTGTTATATGGGGATGAACAGTTGTGTTTTATCAAAATTAATTTTGGGGAATTTCAAAATTTAAATTTTAAATTTTAATTTAAAAAATTCAAACCGCGTAGAGCCATTCTTTGACTGATTTAATGTTTTGGACTAATTTCACAAACTAGTCCGTTTTTGAATACGACGTTGAAAACTCGAGATATTTGACTTTGAAAATTATACAAATGATAAATACAACTGATCCATATACTTTCTTTTGCCCGTACGTTTATAAAGTACGTGCGATGTTGAGAGTTCAGACCGCAAGATAGTTGACCATTCCATCATGGTGCAATATTTAAAACTCTACCCTGAGTCTTTAGATATCACCACATCAATCAGATAACTTGAACTGACTTCAAACGGCCATTTTAATGTGAACACCTTATAATGCCTGCTCGAAGAGAAATGGATCCACATGGTTTAACGGAACCAATTCTTTTTATTGATGACGTGAACTACAACGTCCTGTAGCAAGTTTCTTTTTATTTGTGACACCGTTTCTGCGACTATGGATAATCCGGTCATGTGGGTTGTTTAACCCTCTTATTAAAGTTCTTAACTTATTTATTAGCTATGGTAATTGAATTATGGCCATTTAAGGGGGCTTTTAACAAAGGAGTAATTTTGTCAACATACACTGTCGGCCAAAAGAAACGCCTTCCAGATATCTTATAAGATTTCGTAAAAACTATAAATGAACAGTTTAGCAATATTATAGCATTATGAAGTTGCACCATTTCTGTATAATATATATAAATTTCAGAAGTTTTCATGTCACAAAAGAATGGCGATTGTTGACATGAGACAACTGAATTGTTCAGTTTTCGATCGGTGATTGATCAGAAAAACATTTGAAACAGCTTTTCATACAACCACGAGCAACAATAAAGGCACACATTCGCATTAAAGTGGTGATGACACAACATATGTACGTGGTTACGGCGCGCAAGTGAATTAACCGGAAATAGCGGTCTTCATTGGGCGTGGTTTTCATGAATGTTATTTACTCGAATTACAGTTTTCAAAGAACTTTCATATCATTTTGTTTTCAGCATAACTTGAAGACCACCATTGATTATATTTCAGAAATTATTTCATCTTTCATTTTAAGGAAAATCAAGCAGGCGTTTCTTTTGGCCAACAGTGTACATGTAACACCTACTTTATTGGAAATAATAAGTGCAGAATATGTCAGGATAATCGTTAATAGTAATCCTGACTTATATGTCAGTTGCTATGTATAATAATTTGTTAGTGAGTGAGTAAGTTATTGTTAAACACTGGTTTGGCAATATCGTATCCATTTGCGGAGATATGATAATTTATAAGATAAAAACATATTACAAAAACAGAATTACGACATTATGCGATCTAAGGCATTAACAAAGACAGATTGGTTTACAACATACTTATACTTATACTTATACTTATACTTATCAGTATATGAATTAAGCTTGAAACGCCGTCAGTCAATTGTTATTTTGTCAAATTAATGGCAAAATTTAAGAAAAACCTACAAAATGTTTCCAGATTCCAGGCTGGCCTTATATCATACACTGACCTTATGTAGCTTTTTCTTTCCTTTGGTTCTTTTGTTATTCTTATTAACATCCTCGCAAATGTAAGCAACAGGCCCAGATATTTGCCCGGAATCTTCCGGTTTACAGCTTCCTGAAGAACTGACTTCAAAACTTCCTGATTTTCTGTACCCAGCTTGGACAGCACATCTCAGTAGATATGATTTATCGAAGATTTTACTCTCATAAAATTCCATATTTTTTCTGCATTCATAGGAGGCCATCACGACAGAGCATAGGGTTTGTGAACATCCTAATATTACGAGGTATATGACGAAAATAAACGTGAACATTTGGCATGGAATGGAGATTTCTATAGCGACGAAGCCAGGGACGACCAAATGCTTTCAAATACTGATGCATATGTAATCCTTCGCTCAAGAAAGAACTAATAACTGCAATTTAATATCGAAATGCTTTTATTTTAGATAATAACCATAAACAACACAATCTTGAAGAGGAGATAAAACAAATGTTTTTCTTTAAAAGCTTGTGAGAACCAGATCGTATCGACGGAGAGGGGATTGGGGGATTGGGAAGTTTGGGGGGGGGGGGGGGGGGGGGGGGGTTTGTCTGCTGTAGAGAACTGTTCTACGTTTATTTCCTTTTAAAATGTCTAAATCTCCAAAATACATAATGATTTTTCAAAAATCTCTTTAGCCTTAAAACGACGGGATAACCATCTGAGGTAATGACTTTTATGTTGATGTCAATATTGTGTTTCCAAATCGAAACTGAAACGCAGGTTTTGGAATTACTTTGAATGTCTTTTTACTATGAGAAAGCTTTCAAGCAATATAAATATATGCTTAGTTAAATGTAGTTATCTTCAAATCTCACAGAATTGTTTTAAGTGAACATATAAAACGCATGAGTGTCAAATGCTGCTTCATGCATTAAGATACAAAGATAATTAAATTGTACATATGACATTGGCAATATTGAAATAAATAAACCCAATACCAAAAGAAACTTTGCACCCATCTTCTTGTCTTAATAAATCACATAATAGGCAACGATTGGATTTGGGTTTTTAAGTATTGTAATAATTATTCAATTTTACATTCGATGTATGAAAATATTCATTTCAAAAGTTTATTTAAATAAAAAGTTTGGACGCATCAACATACGAGGGGTATCAAAATGTGTTTGATCAATTCGTCTGTGATTCGGTGGTGGTCTCGTACTCGGTGGTCTTTGCTAATGGGTAATATCAACGGACTTTTAACATCAGAAACTGTTTCAGTAGTGCGTTAGTCGCTTAACATGTGTGTCTTGTCAAAATTAAAAGTTTAATGTTTTAAATTTTTTTAAATTTCATTTTTTGTAAAAAAAAATTAAAAACTTCTGAAAAAAATATTTGACTGATGACAATACGCCATTACTTTTCAGTTTTAGTGTACGATGTCCAAAACTTGAAATATTTGTAATTGAAAAACATACATATGATAAAATCAACTGAGATGCAAAGTTTCTTTTGGTATTGGGTGTACGTTCTCGATTAGCATGTACTGTATTTCCTCTTATAGGGGCCAGATCTCTAATAGCGGCCTGGGTACCTAAAACGGTACCTAAAGATGAACAAGAAAAGCCACTAAAAAGGCATGGTTGGAAGCATCTTGTTATGGCTTGAAAATAGTATTAAACTGATTTGTATGTCAAGGAATATAGCAAAATGAAGACTGTATTGTGGCCATTTTGGGGATAAAAGCTTTGATTACTAATCAAGCCATTAGGTTCGAATAAAAAAATGTACCTCGATCGTTTTAGTTGTGTGACATAGGTATAATAGAGAATACTAAATGACGTTCCGTTTAATAACATATTTATGAAACGAGTGAGTGGTTTGTATTTAAGTCGCGAAACAAATACCACCTCACGAGTTTCATAAATATGTTATTAAACGGGACCAAGTTTAGTATTTTATTTATAACTCAATGATTTAAGTGCCACTTAATCCCACAAACTCGTCGATAAATGGGACACACTCCATTGCGACCGCGGCGCTGACATTGTGACGACATAATTTTGCCATTATGACGTCACGTCAATCGGCAGCACTAAGTGTAATAACACGGTAGATTTATTAAACCGTGATATTTTCAACGGGTGAGTAAATAGAGATTATTAACCAAGTGTGTTTCCGTATCATTAATATCATATTTTTGGAATAAAAATTGTATTATGCGAGCCTCTGGCGAGCATAATACATTATTAGTTACACGGTGTTTTGACAGGGTGTACGGGACTGTAAGACCCTTGTATATTCCGTATTTTCCTGAGGCGCAGCCGAAGGAAATGCGGAATATACAAGGGTCTTACAGTCCCGTACACCCTGTCAAAACACCGTGTAACGAATTTATTACTCTTTAGATCTATTATTTGTACTTATTTCACTCATTTTTCGATAAAATATATAGGCTACATAGCTATTTCCGTTTGTGATAAAAACTCCACACAGTGTGAAACAGCAACAACACTGTAAAGAGTGTACCGCTCAATATCAAGGGAGATAACTCTGCGGCTAAAAAATAATCGATTTTTAAATTATTATTACCTGATGAATAATAGAGAGACACGTATTTTTATTGAATAAGTTTAATGACACAAACAAAATAAATAATGTATATTGGTTGAAATCACCGTACTTATGTTTGTTAAGGTAAGTTTCGATCCTGAACTTCCGAGTCGAGCAACCGTTTTACTTCCGCATTCCATCTAAGGTCAAGGTCATCCGTAAGACCTGTGTAGTTAGTCACGTGACCTGTCTCACGGGTCATACGGAGGGTAGACCCTGGCAAATCCGCCTACACGGTTTCGTATGCATTGGCTATTGACCAATCACAATTCAACAAATTTATCTAAAGTAATCTAGAAATTGACAAACTGTGAAGTTTCGTTGCAAATTACACGTATGTTCCTGAATTGCACGAACCTGCACGATCTTTGAACAGATCTTTGAACATTTATTTCGTGCGCCTTATTTTACATGCGAGAATCACATGCTGAAATCGGTCAGGCGGAAACTCTTTATTGTCCTCAATACATTGTAAATCGGATATTCGGTTTGTGCATTTTGCACCCGGCAGCCACTGAGCAGCGCCAGTTTAAGCGTTGTTCTATCCTTATAATGCTGAGTGTCAAGCAAGGAAGCAACAACTCCCATCTTTTAACGTTTTTTGGTATGACGCGACCAGGAATCGAACCCCGGTCTTCCAGGTGATGAGCGAACACTCTACCAACTGAGCTACATCCCCTAGAGAAGGGGCCACAAAAAGGTTATGGTATTTTACATTATTTAAAAACTGTTCATTTTTCATGTTATTTGACTCGGAATAAGTGAGATGTAAGTCAGTTACTACCATAGTTTCCTCGTTGCATCGGGAAATAGCAGGACAGTTGTCCTCGAGCCTCTAGTACAAACTGTCCCGCTATTTCCCGATATAACTCGGAAACTATGGTAGTTACTATTACTGACATATTGGATAGAACCATATCTATGTCCAAACTGAGGGATACTGGGTCATTATCCTAAGACTAAAAATAGATCCATATGCCTTTCTTCCACAGATAAACCGAAATATGTTTCATAATCAATCGAATTGTCATATTTTAAATAAGAAAAGTTTTAACAAATGATTGACTGTTTGTTTGGGAAAAAAAGGCCTACATATTCTTCGAATCTAGTAATGACAAAACTCTCAACAACGTTTTGATTAATTTCATAATAAAATCGGGGAAGTTGAATATAATATAATATTTACTTTTAATTTCAAATGAAAGATAATATATAATAGAATTTTATTTATGGTAAATAATGTATGTAAATTGTTAATATGGTTTATTACTCACCCATTGAAAATATCATAGTGTAATAACATAGGTGCTGCCGATTGATGTGACGTCATAATGGCAAAATTATGACGTCACAATGTGAGCGCCGCGGTCGCAATGGAGTGTGTCCCATTTATCGACGAGTTTGTGGGATTAAGTGGCATTTAAATCATTGAGTAATAAATAAAATACTAAATTTGGTCCCGTTTAATAACATATTTATGAAACTCGTGAGGTGGTATTTGTATTTAACTCGCTTTCGCTCGTTAAATACAAACCACTCACTCGTTTCATAAATATGTTATTAAACAGAACGTCGTTTAGTATTCTTTATATATTATACCTATGTCACACAACTTAAACAATCGAGGTACATTTTTTTATTTGAACCTAATTGCTTGATTAGTAATCAAAGCTTTTATCCCCAAAATGGCCACAATACAGTCTTCATTTTGCTATATTCCTTGACATACAAATCAGTTTAATATTATTTTCTAGCCTTAACAAGATGCCTCCAAGCATGCCTTTTGAGGGTTTTCTTGTTCATTTTAGGTACCTTTTTAGGTACCCCGGCCCCTATTAGAGGAAATACAGTACATGCTAATCGAGAACGTATTTATTTAAATATTGCCAATGTCATATATCCAAATTAATTATATTTAAATCTTAATGCATGAAGCAGCATTTGACTCCCATGCGTTTTATATGTTCACTTAAAACAATTCTGTGAGATTTGAAGATAACCACATTTAACTAAGCATATATTTATATTGGTTGGGAGCTTTCTTATAGTAAAAAAAACATTAAAATTAATTCAAAATCCTACCTTTCAGTTTCGATTGGGAAACACAATATTGACATCAACATAAAAGCCATTACCTCAGATGGTTACCCCGTCCTTTTAAGGCTAATGAGATTTTTGGAAGATTATCATTTTGGGATTTATACATTTTAAAAGGAAAGTGATTTTGATTTTAATGCCTATTGATGATAACTAAGGAGATAAGTGATCATACTGTCCCCCTTTTGTGGTTTTTTTTTTGGGGGGGGGGGGGGAGGGGGTGATGTTATGTATTTATTAAGCAATTGGTTCAAAACAAAGGGAACAGTTCCATATAAGTCGCAAATAAGTGAGGTGAGTTTGGGTTCCACGCCGCTTTCAGGAGTATTTCACTCATATCACGGCTGCTAGTGTCACTGCAGGGAGAAAGCCCGCAACGTCATGGTGGGTATGCATTGCGGTGAAACCTGCAAGCATCGGCTGGAACTATCGAACAATGGGTGGTACTATGCTGAAATTCAGTTCGGATGACAAAAAGGTTAAACCCGGACAGTATATCACCTGTAAACTGTCGGAATGTAGAAAAAACTTACCTGAAACTTTATTTACAAAATTGACGCAATAATAACTATGTCAATTTTGAAAATACTGCATAAACTATCCCGACCGCTGACGCAAGTTGCAAAACGCTATCGTCTACAGCTACACGTTCGACTTTAAATTAAATTTGGAGCTATAATAATTCAGTTACATGCCGCTGATTTTCAAACACAGTATGTTTATCTCCTAAGTGTAAAAAAAAATGCATGTACCCCGCTGCCAAAGTAACAGCTCCTCTCACCAAGAAAACCCAGGGGAAAAACAGTTTTTAAAACTAAAAAATATAACTGGGAACCAAAATTGATATTTTAAAACACAAATTCAATAACATAAGAAAACAATTGATTAACCAACATATTCCCGCTAATGTGCAGTCAATCGGATCAGATCGGAAATCTAAAGAGAGTAACCTCTGTGGGAAGAGAATGGTTTCTCCAAGATTTTTTAGACTTAATACAGAAATCCCTGTTGTGCTGTGTTATTTTGCTGCAACGGATAGGGACACTCCTAGTCAGAATCAAAGTCTATGTCCGAGACCCAGTCAGAATCAAAATCGATGTTCGATTCCGAGTCAGAATCAAAGTCAGAATCAGAGTCTATGTTCGATTCCTAGTCAGAATCAGAGTCTGTGTCCATGGTCTTGTCATTCAGAATATATGCCCGAGTGAACATTCTTGTCCGAGTCCGATTCCGTTGTAGTGTGTTTCTGTTTCTGTCCATGTCGTTCCGAATCTTTTTCCGAATCCGTTTCCGTGTCCATGCCAGTGGCCTTGGCCGTCGCCATTCTTCAAAGTCTGTGCCCGTTTCCGTTTCTTTGTCAGTGTTCATGCCTTGTCTGTGACTGTTATAAATGTGTGTTAAATTTCTATTAAACATGAATTGTCACATTTATTTTCAACCCGTCTACATTAAATTACTGAAAAAAAAATCAACATTATTTCACAACAACAAGAAACATTATAACAAATTTCGATTCGAAACATTTACATTTTAATAGCTTCATTTCTGAAACATCATTAGTCATTTCAATTGCAACCACAGAGCACAGTAAAAGGAAAAGTTATTTCAAGCAATGTTGAAAAATATTATTGCAGAGAAGACACTCGTCGTCTAAAGCAAATCACAGTTAACCTCTTATCAAAGAATCTACAATCACAATCTACAGCTGATAAGTCATTAGGCGTATTCAGTTATCAATTCGACGACATATCAGTTATGAGCATTATTCTCAAAGCACAACATTTTTACATGTTAAAAGGAGGGTTCTATCGAGGTATTTTTTGTGGAAACGAAATTCGAGAGGATATTCCTGTTAACACGTATATGTCATGATTAAAACACAGTATATATTTAATTTTAGAAAGTGTAAAATTGGGTTAAATTTAGCGTGTTTTCATTTCACGTAAAGCCAAGAATCCAATATGGCGGATGCTGCTGATAGATGGGTGATAGAACTTTCCCTTTAAGTATATTTCTTTAGTTTGTCAACAGTCTTCAGTTGTTCGGTCTTCACTCTGGATTTCACAGTTCTTTCTCTGTATCAGCTCAGACGACGTCAAACCAGACCTGTAATGTAGGTATTTTGTATTTTGGAAATCGCCAGACAATCCCTTCTGCAGCAAGAGTGCAGTTACTGTAAACTCTCCTAGCTTCAATGACGCCACCTCCCTCAATGATGAAGAATAGGTGCGACAAGTGGAGATAAGACTGTCTTATTTTGCCGGGGAGAGTAATCTCCGAGCTACAGAGTTCCTCCTCAGCGCTGAGACTGAGAGTTATCATCAGTGTGATCACGGAATCTTTTCCTGTCGCCCTGCTCCCTGTCCTCCTGCCCCCTGTCATCGTTGTCCACAGGAAGAGCCACAGGTCACCAACCTTCTCCTCACTCAGACTCGATTTACCATGAGATTTCAATACTTCCAGAACCTTCTCGTTTTTAAAAGGGACATCAGCATAAAATACCTCATCCCAAGATCGGATGCGAGTCACCCAGAATATGAAGTCTCGGTGGATCCGAAAATGATTGAATTTGTGGCCAACGAAAGCTTCTTTAAAACAATGTCTATTGTCCGGAGAGAATTTGCAGCGACGTATTGCGTTTAAATTTCCATAATAGAGGAAGTCCTTACTTATCTGCAACACCGAGATTCTTCTTTCCCTGAGGAAAATGCATGGGTATCTCTGTCCAACCACCTGACCAGAAATCCTTCTCTGAGTTGACCAATAAACTCTGTGTGATTCTTTGTGGTAAAGAAGTGCATATATCATAAGCGGGATAGTTGTCTCCACGTAAGTAACACTGCAATTTACTGTTCCAATCGCAAGCTCTCTCCCATGTTCTTTAGACACCGCCGCGAGAATTGAAAGTTGTTCGTCCTTCTTGTTGGACGTTGTTGAAGTTTCTATTGTAGATCTGAAGTGCTTTTCTCGGAAAACGATTGAGATATATTGGAGAGCAACAATGTATCTCACAATTGTCTGATTTACGAACAATTGTGATGCTGTCTTTATGGTGGGATCTGTGTCTGTATCAGTGCCGTGACCTGTGCCTGTGTTGGAGTCTGTGTCTGTATCTTCGGCTGTGCTTGTATCAGTGCCGTGACCTGTGCCTGTGTTGGAGTCTGTGTCTGTATCTTTGCCTGTGCTTGTATCAGTTCCGTGACCTGTGCCTGTGTTGGAGTCTGTGTCTGTATCTTTGCCTGTGCCTGCATCAGTGCCGTGACCTGTGCCTGTGTTGGAGTCTGTGTCTGTATCTTTGCCTGTGTCTGTATCAGTGCCGTGACCTGTGCCTGTTGTTGGGTTTGTGCCTGTTTCTTTGCCTGTGTCTTTATCTGTGCGCTGAAATGTTTCTGTGTTGGAATCTGTGTCTTTGCCTGTGCCTGTGTCTATGTACTGACCTGTGCATGTGCCTGTACGTTGGGCTCTATCAGGATATAAGAACAGATCTCCTGTGTCGACATCTGCGATCTCGCAACCAGGAGTAGATAGACAACTAACAGCGCATCGCAGCACTGTTTTACACCCAGTGTTCTTCAAGTATACCAGCCCCGTCGTGCTCAGTGGAGCCCCGTTGATGTAGTTGAAGTATTTGGACTCAGTGTTAGCCCTCACAACACCTAGGAGAAGCAGGGGTAGAAGAATAGAAGAACTGTCCATCTTTGTAATGTTTCCCATGTGTCGTTCAAGACCTAGTGGAAGAGAACAGAGTCTTTTCTCGACATGCTGATAGCGCTAACCAATGATACACGGGTTTGTGTAGACTAGTGTCGTAAATTGAATTTTTTTCACAATCCGTTAATAACGTACAATAATGATCGATTTGATTCTTGTTAAAGATATATTTGGTTTTCAAAATTGTAATTATTTTCCATATTTGCTGATTGTGAACAATGACTGATGTATGTTTTAAATGGATAACGATGCTTTTAAAATGTTCATATTTAAATCAGTGAGGTAATAAATCACATGTTTACATCATTTACGATTTAAATACCTTTTCTGTCGTGCATGAAAATACTCATTAGAGAATATATATATATGCATATAGAAAAGGAGTTTGATTTATACTTTATAATATTCTGTTGAAGTTTTCGTTGAAGATAAATGACAGTGAATAAATGAATGTCTTTAATAAATAGTTGTGTATTATCCTGGCATACATCTAGGACAAAAAGCAATTGATTTGTCTCAAAGAACGTCATCATTTGATGAGGAATTTGTTTGATTTCCAGCAGTAGTGACATTACAGAAGATCAAATGAGAAGATATGATTGATTTATACGACTTTAAAGGGGCAGTAGCACGTTTCTTCGCTCAAATAAGTTGATGAAATGTATTTGAAAAATAATTTCACCAATAGTAAAACATCCTTCTCTCTTCGGACAATAAAGTTTAAAATGAGTGTGCATGTTTCGGTAAAGCCATGGGAATCATTTTTGTTATACAAAATAATAAATTGTGTTCACAATAAAATGGCCGCCATGCAATTTTTGGTTTATACGCAACATAGTTTTTTACTACTACGGATAATTGGTTTTTGTAATAAGATGTATTACCCTCTAAAGTTAATTTAAATGATATAAACTATCATTATAAATGGGAAATTTGAAAAAATAAATTTTGAAAGAAACGTGCTACTGCCCCTTTAAACTGGATACCACTTTCACAATTGTTTATACTAAAGGCTAATCTTACCTATTTTGGAGCAGAGCACCATTATTGCTCAACATCAGACCAGACAAATCTGAGTCACTTCTCCAAGCATTACAATCGTTAATGGAGATGGATTCGCGTGAACTTGAAAAAGATGTATACAAAGTGGCGAAATAAACGATACCAAAGTTTTCAACAGAGTTAAACACAAAATATTTTGTTGGATAAAATCGATTTTGAATTTCTGTGATAAGGATGTATCTCGTAAATAGATATAAACAATTTCAGTCATGAGAGTGTGATACTTGATATCTTATATCTGTTCAAACACACATGGGATGCTGAAATTGCCATTTCAAAATATATTCTACTAACGTCATTTCCTTATTTCATTAAATTTCATCTGAAATACTAATCATGTCTAAAAGCTCCTTTAGATTTAACCCTATAATATTGTTGGTGGAATATTGAAAATAGACTTTCAATCAGTCATACATGGCCTCTTCATATTTTGGAAAAAATAAACGCAGCTGTAGCAAATTGTGTACCACGTGACCCTGTGGGTAATCCGAAATAATTGTCCCCTTTTAGCATCTCTATCTTTGATGAACTTTGCTTGTGTCTACGAGAGATGGAGTTTGAACTCAGACGGGGCAAAACATAGAAAGCAGAGAAGAATAAAGCAAAGGTCAAGTATGCATCTGTGAATATGGCTACCACTTCAGAGTCAAAGGAGAACAACAGTGAACTGACAGAGTTGAAGAACCTCGTCAAGGAGTTGAACAGTGGAATGACCGAGTAACAGAACCAGCAACAGCAACTTACAGCTCAAGTGTTCCAACAGCAAGCACAGTTCTTGTCATTCCAACAAGGACATTCCCAAGACTATGGACGTGGACGTGGACGGAGAGGACGATTTCATGCTAGAGGAAGAGGACACTTTGGTAACTCACTCACATCAGGACAAGGTACCTTTACTCCTCACCCCCGGGCTAAGTATGGACCTCCAACTTCCCAGTTTGGACAAGAGCCAACATAGTTTGAACATCAGGAACAACGTGACCCTCAAACATCCACACAGTACGGGAGTCAGCCCTCGCAGGAGCCCCAGATGCCAGTATGCTGGAGATGTGGATACGCTGGCCACCTATCCTACGGATGCAGAGTGACAACGGACCACGTCAGGCAGCCTCTAAACTATCCCAGGCCTATAGGGAGGGGCCACCCTTAGGTAACAACCAGTGTCCCAGAAGGAATAATGTCCGAGGAGACTTGGTAGGGATTTCAACTGAAGTGACTATATGGATCAACAAGATACCAGTACAGACACTCTTGGATACAGGTGCAACAGTTTATGTGATGTCAGAGTGTTTCTACAGGAACCATCTCAGCCATATAACTCACTTGATGATATCCTGAATATAGAATGTGCAAGTGGAGAACAGTTACTCTATCTGGGCTTTATACAAGTGGAACTTCAAACGGATGGCAGTGGCAATGATAACAATCAAGATCTACCTGGCTTATTCTTAGTCGTCCCAGATACACAGTACAACAAGCGTGTACCAACCCTTCTTGGAACTTATGTACTCACCAAGTTACTAAACAACTGTCAAGACACCGTTGAAGTACAGTTTCTTCAGAGAGCAAGGCTTCACACACCATAGTATCTTGCTTACCGCACCATGGTACTTCGGGAGCGACAGCTTGCAAGATATGGGAAACTGGGACTTGTGAGGTCTTCAGAAGTGTGTAATAGCATTATTCCAGGTAATAGTACAGCCACTATTAGAGGACGCCTAGCAAGAGGGATCATTTACCCCAGGTGTGTGCACTCCTACAAGGCACCTTCGATTCTGCTATACAAAGTGACCTTGATATTGCACCGACCATCATTAAGTATGAGTGTGACCAGCCAGTGGAAATTGAAGTGCATATCTCTAATGTGACGACACAGACAGTTGTTATTCCATCTAAAGCCATTATTTGTGAGCTTCAGCCAGTAACAGTCCAAGATTTACCTCCTGGAAAGCCAGTGGATTCTTATATCATCCTTGACCAAGTGGACATTCACACTGAAGGACTTACCCGTGAATTAATTGCTGATTGAGTCGACCTGATCCTCAAATTCAAGGACATTTTCTCCAAGCTTGATGATGATCTCCGCAATTGTTCATTAGTGAAGCACAGAATAGACATGTATGATGAGACACCATCGCAGGATCCCACCAGGAATGTATGATAAAGTGCGGACTCATCTTCAGTAACTTCTTTGTGCTGGAGTCATTAGAACATTTCACAGTCCTTGGGCCTCTAATGAAGTATTAGCCAAGAAGAAAGATGGTCGATTGCGCAAGTGTATAGATTTTCGTGAGACTAATCGTCGGACCATTAAAAACTCCTATTCGCTTCCAAGAATCGAAGAACTTCTAGATTGCTTTGGTGGAAACAAGTATTATTCAGTGTTGGATATGAAAAGTTGATACCACCAGGTTGAAATGGAAGAGGAGCACAAGGAAAGAACAGCATTTACAGTTGGGCCTCTTGGTTTTTATGAATTTAATCGAATGCCTTTCGGACTTTCCAACACTCCTGCAACATACCAACGCTGGATGGAGGAATGCCTTGAAGGACTGAATTTAAAGATTTGCTTAATCTACTTGGATGATCTAATAATCTTCCCCAGAACATATGAAGAACATGTTGAGAGATTAGGACTTGTGTTCCGTCGACTTCAAGAATGTGGACTTAAACTTGCACCAAAAAAATGTAAATGTTTCAAGAGGAAAGTGTGCTATGTAGGATTTTTCGTCTCATCTGATGGCATTGAAGCAGACCCAACTAAAGTGGATAATATCACCCAATGGCCAACACCAACCAATCCAGAAGCTGTGAGGAAATTCCATAGGTTTTGCTTGCTATTACAGAACATTTTTGAAGAACTTCTCCAAAATCGCCAGACCATTGTCAGAACTGATGCCAAAATCAGCAGCAAAGAGGACAAAAGCCAAGCACCACACAACAACAGCTCAGAGTGGAAGTGGGGAAAGGAACAGCATGAAGCCTTGACGAACTGAAAACTCGTCTTTCCACACCACCAGTACTTGGGTATGTTGACTTTTCAAAGCCATTTGAGCTACATGTTGACGCAAGTGCACATGGACTGGGAGCGGTTCTATACCAAGAGCAAGAAGGGCAACTGCCGGTCATAGCTTATGCAAGTCGTGGGTTGAGCAAGCCAGAGAGGAACTATTCTGCATATAAACTCGAGTTTCTGTGCTTAAAGTGGGCCATCTCTAAAAAATTAAATGACTACTTGTATTGGCATGAGTTCGTAGTTGTCACAGATAACAACCCCCTCACCTATGTGTTAACAACAGCACGCTTGGACGCTACTGAACATCGTTGGTTAGTTGCCATAACTTCAACATCAGGTACAAACCGGGAAAGAATAACATTGATGCTGATGTTCTATCAAGGATGCCTGCCAAGCTGCCACTAGAAGAACTCTCCATGGATTCTGTTAATGCCATCTGCAAAGCAACTCAAGTGCACAACCTTGTGGAGAGTTTTTGCATGTCAGCTCAAGTTGTGTTGGAAGATGACATCAACATTCCAGATCACAAGTGTAATGACAATGCCAAGGACTTGAGACGGGCACAGATGAGAGATCCTTCCATAGCTACAATTGTGGACTACCTTGAGAGAGGAGCTTCGCCAGATAGGAATCAACATCTTGGAGACAACGCTGTCCTAGCCTTGTTGAAGACATTTCCTCAGATGGAGTAACGTCAAGGAGTCCTCTACCGAAAACTGAAGACGGATCAAGGAGAGCAGTTCTGGCTGGTCTTACCTAGTAGGTGCTGTGGTGCAGTTCTGCCTAGCTTGCATCAAGGTCATCAAGGCAGGGATCGAACTTTTTCTTTACTGAGGAAACGGTTCTATTGGCCTGGTATGACCAAAGATGTTGAAATGCACGTGCAGTCCTGTGACCGCTGCATCAAACGGAAGACAGCTACGGGACGAGCACCCCTAGTGAATATCACCACAACTCAACCACTTGAACTAGTTTGCATGGACTTCCTTTCCCTAGAAACATCGAAAGGAGGCCAGCAATATGTTCTTGTGGTCACTGATCACTTCACTAGGTATGATCAAGCTTATCCTTGCAAGAACACCACAGCGAAGACTACGGCTAAGCTTTTCTTCAATAACTTTGTGGTACACTACGGCTTGCCAAAAAGGATACACTCAGATAAAGGAGCCAACTTTGTGGGAACTCTTATGACCGAGCTTTGCCGCCTGCTAAAGATTGAGAAATCTACCTATCTATCCTATGGGCAACGGGATGTGCGAGCGTTTCAACAGAACGCTGTGCAACATGCTAGGAACCTTGGATCCAGACAGCAAAAGAGACTGAAGGGGAAAAGTTGGCCCTCTCGTGCATGCCTACAATTGCACTAGGCATGAATCGACGGGCCAGTCTCCCTTCTTCTTGAACCAAGGCTCCCAGTTGACATAGGGTGCGGCCTCGACATCGAGCAATCCAAACCCAAGTCCATCCTGAGATACACTAAATATTTGCAGAACAGGCGAAAGCAGGCATACGAGCTGGCAGCAGAAATGACAATTAGAGCTCAAGACAGACAAAAGACCCACTATGACCATAAGGCAAGAGCAGCCGTATTGGAGACTGGAGAAGTCCTGGTAAAGATTGATGCTATTTATTTCAAAGGTGGACAGCTTATTTCATTCTTGTCCTATTGTTCTCTGTCCAACAATAGCCTCTGCTTTCTCACTGATCATATTATATAACTTAAGGTTTCTTTCTCTCCTTGCATGCTCTTTTCAAACACACTGCTAGCAACTCTGCACTGCACAACACAGACAGGACTGAAGTCATAGTTATCACAGGTTAGTTAATTATGTTATTTATAACATATCATATTAAATAGCTATCTAAATAATGCCTTAACTTAATGTTAAATCTTAATGTCTAAATGCTTTTATTTTATATATAATCCATAAGCTTAAAGTATCATTTGTAATGGTTGTGAATGTGAGTGAGTATGTATGATTTATTAAGTTGAGCTAACTATTGTTTTAAGTATTATTCCGATTATGACCATGGTTAATTATATGTGGTAGGCATTAGCTATTTTTATTCTGTCTAGGATCGATATGTCTTAGAGTAATAGGTACCACGGTACCAGGTGGCATGATACCCTCGCACCTCAGTGTCACCCACAGGGTATGTATTGTTTGTATTGCTAATATATTATGTATGCCATATGTAAATGTATGCTGTTGTATTATGTGCTCATCCTTGCCTTTAATAGTATATGTTTAATAAGTAATTGAGCACTGTGTATTTATAATCTAAGATGTGGTTGTCATGTCTTTAAGTGTTGTAATAGACTGTTTTATGAATTATAATGTAGAAGCATGTGCAACATTATGTAGCATATGATATAAAGAATAATTCATGTTTATGCAATAGTATTTTAATATCATGTATAAGTAAAGTATTTATGCCTTTAATTAAGTGGTATGAACTTGTGATGTTTTATGATGTATTGATTATTGTTTACATGTATTTATTATTCCGCTACTGTTTTACAGGGTGCGTGTGTGTGTATATAGTGAGTGAGTGAGTTGGTGTTTAACGCCGCTTTCAAGAGTATTTCACTTATATGACGGCTGCTAGTATTATGCCAGGGAGAAAGCCTGCATCACCATCTGGCTATGCTTTGCGGTGAAACCTGCGAGCATCGGCTGGAAGTAGAGAACCATGGGTGGTACTACGCTGTAATTCAGTGTAGAATTGCACCCGCACCTTACTGCTTGTAGAACAGTTCTATTCTGCAGACAAAGATGGCGTGCCCCTGGCTGGATTCGAACCACGGACCTCTTGATCCGAAGCCGAACGCGCTAACCACTGCGCTATCCCGCCCTGTGTGTATATATGATATACATATCGATGGAATAAACCCAACATCCTTCAAGAATCAGGCAGTTTGTCATTCAATGACAAGTACCCCCTGCAATAAACATGATGTGTTACATTTATTTTCAACCTGTCTACATTAGTAGTAGTAGTTTATTCAGTATTAAAGGCCTCATGGCCAAGAGTACAATTACAAATACATTTTGCGGATGGACAGATGTATGTACAATTATAGTAATACATTTCATAATTATAGAATTATTACATTTCAAACAGGCAGGTTGCGTTTCAGAAAGATTGCAACAGATTTCAATATTTGTACTTTTGTTGTTACTAAAAATTGTTTGTATTTCAATTCTGATGGAAAAGTATGGTAATAACGAGGTATATACAATCTTCTATGTACAGAATAGTATGGACATACGAGTAAAAAATTCAATTCATTCTGTATAACATTTAAATTACATTTGTCAAAATGAGTACATTTCTAGGTATATCAACATTATATCGTTGTTGTTGAATGTTCAACTTGTGGCTTAAACAGCGAAATTTACATAAAATTATTATAAGATCTTTATTGTTATTAAGTCTCAAGATGTATTTTTCTGGTTCAAGGGCAGACTTGATTGCTCCATAATCTTTTAGAAAAGATGATGTTGTGATTCTGGAATGCCAATTTTGAATTTCAGTATCTTGGCATCTTTGTCTAAATTCTTTCACAAACAAATCAATACTCCCACATTCTTGTACAATCCAAACATATGTAAATCCTGTACGGAATAAAAGTAGATGTACGTGCGTGACCCAGCTGCAGTTTCCATTATCATCGTGTAACTTTAACATATCATAACATGATTTGGGGTGACGATGATCGTCCATATGTAATAATCTGCACCAATATTTTATACATCTGCTGTAATAGTTAACACACAATTCTGTTCTTCCAATTTCACCAAGGACTGCTTTGGAGGAAATATTTTGATTTACACATAGATAACGTTTAAAAAAGAAGCATTGAATTTTTTCAATGTGGGATAAGAATTGCCCCAAATTTCACTACCGTATAATAATATCGGAGCGATTTTTCTGTCAAATATCGCTGAGGCGACTTTCAAAGACATATTTGGAAAATCATTAAACATTTTGAAAATAGGAAACGAGGCTTTCTTGGCTTGAAGACTTAGCGTTTCACATGCCTTGGACCAAATCAATTTGGTGGAAAAGACAACACCGAGATATTTATAGTGTGATACCACTTCCATTTGGTTTCCATTATAAAACCATTTTTCAGATTTCTTTAGATACCCACCGTTTCTAAATACAACTATACATGATTTGTCTAGATTGACTTGGAAACACCATTTCGAACAGAATCGATACAATGTATCAAATTTTCTTTGCAAGCCAATTACAGTGTCATCAAGCAAGGTAACATCGTCTGCAAAAAGCAGTAATAAAATATCATTCAAACCATCTTTGACAAATATTCCTCTTAATCCACAATTATGCATTTCATCAACAAGCTCATTTATAAAAAAATATGAACAGGGCTGGACTTAGCATGCAACCTTGCTTTACCCCTGATGCTGTTTCAAATGTTTCAGACCTCTTATTTCCAACCTTAACGCAAGCTGATACCTTATCATACATATCTTTCAACAATTTGAACATTTTACCATGAACACCTTTAGTGAGAAGTACATATAAAAGCTTTTTTCTATTTACAAAATCAAATGCTTTTTTAAAATCGATAAAAGCTGCATAAAATCTATGTTTGGGTTTTCGTAGATATTTTTGACAAAGAGATTGAAGTACAGATATTTTATCGACTGTTGAATAATCAGCTCTAAATCCTGCTTGACATTCATGTAAAATATCATGTAATTCCATCCAGTTCCGAATTCTGAAGTCAAGGATCGAGGTAAATATTTTACCAATCATATTCAACAATGAGTTACCACGATAGTTGTTAGGGTCATGCTTATTTCCTTTCTTATACAATGGTATAATCTTTCCGATATTCCAGTTGTCTGGAAAAACGCCAGTATCTAACACAGTGTTAAACAGCAATTTCAAGTATGGCATAATGAAATTAGCATTTTTTTAAAACTCTGGTGGTATTCCATCAGTACCGGGGGATTTTCCTGTCTTAAGGGACTTTACGGCCTGTTCTACTTCATTTCTAGTTATTGAATCTGATAAGAAATCTTCATTGTTACAATCAGAACAATCATGGCTTGTTACATAATCATGGGCGGTTTCATCAAAACCGTCATCGTGTAAATTAGTTTCGGGATTGAGTAATTCCTTGAAATATGTAAGCCATTTACCCATCGGGATACAGTTACACCCTCCCGGACTAGTAGTAAGAGATTTTACCTTAGACCAGAACTTCTTACAGTCACCATCTGTGGCTGCAGCACATACCTCTTCTGCAACCATATAATTATAATGTCTAGATTTTTCCCGGCAGATTTTTTTGAAATAACGCTTTGCACCAATATAACTATTGAGATTTTCGCTAGAGCGACAATTCCGGAACATGTTTAAATGGAAGAATTTTTTACTCTTAGCATGCTCGCAATCTTCATCAAACCACTTGGGTTGCATGAGCTTTTGCTCAGTTACTTTCGACTTGTTATAAACACGTAAATGACTTCCTGCATGTTGCATTAGTTCTACCAACTTGTCAGCTGCAGCACTGACGTTTAGGTGCAACAATTGTTGAAAGTCGTCAATGATTTTGGATGCAACGTCAGACGTTATATTGGTATCAAACCCATAGTCGCTACTATTACATGCCTTGAATTTGATAATGTCGTAACCTTCTATGGTTCCTCCGTTATCATCACTATCATCGTATGATCCTGCATCTACATTTACATCGAGACTTAAAGTGCACGATAGTGGTAAATGATCAGAGTCGGATCGAGAATGCACAGTCATGTCTAAGATGGCACTAAAACAGTTTGTTGAAGCCAGTATGTAGTCTACAAGACTCGACCCATTGTGGGTAATACAAGTAACGGACCCTGTCTCATCCCCTTGCTTTCTACCATTTACAATGTGTATGCCCCACAGTTTGCATGTTTCCAAGAGGGCGAGATCAAACTTATTAGTTACACTGTTAGGTTCCGCGAAGTAGTCAGCTAAATAGAAATCTGAGAGAGGGAGATAATCAATGTCATTGTCATTCTCAAGCAAATAATCATCATTAAAACCAACTCGAGCGTTAAAATCTCCGAAGAGTATTATTGGTATTTCTTCATTATATTTTGCTCTAATAGCGGCAAGTTTAGATTCTAGTTCATCAATGTCATTAGAACTAGGGTCATTATAAAGCGGGGAACCATCTGGTAGAATATAGAGGAAAGCAATAATGAAACTATCATTAATATTAAAGAATACACAATTTTGCCATGTGGAAAATATTCTCGCGTATAAATGGCTTAAGGCGTTTTCATTAAATTACTGAAACAAAATTCAACATTATTTCACAACAACAAGAAACAATTCAAAACAAATTTCGTTTCAAAACATTTACATTTTAATAGCTTCATTTCTGAAACATCATTAGACGTTTCAATTGCAACCACAGAGCACAGTAAAAGGAAAAGTTGTTATTTCAAGCAATGTTGAATAATATATTATTGCAGAAAAGACACTCGTCGTCTAAAGCAAATCACAGTTAACCTCTTATCATAGAATCTACAATCACAATCTACAGCTGATAAGTCATTAGGCGTATTCAGTTATCAATTCGACGACATATCAGTTATGAGCATTATTCTCAAAGCACAACATTTTTACATGTTAAAAGGAGGGTTCTATCGGGGTATTTTTTGTGGAAACGAAATTCGAGAGGATATTCCTGTTTACACATATATGTTATTATTACATCATTAAAACACAGTATATATTTTATTTTTAGAAAGTGTAAAATTGGGTTAAATTTAGCGTGTTTTCATTTCACGTAAAGCCAAGAATCCAATATGGCGGATCCCAGCAAACAAAATAACGTTGTGACAACGTAGCGACAACGTTGTCATTTGGTTGTGACAACGTTGTAAAATAACGTTGTGACAACGTAAAAGTGTATGGTTGTGTTGACGTTGTGACAACGTTGTAAGATAACGTTGTAAAGAAACTTACACACAACCTGGGTGCAACGTTGTGAAAAAACCTACACACAACCTGGACACAATGTTGAGAAAATACCTGCTCACAACTAGAATGCAACTTTCATTATTTATTAGCACCTGTATATCAGGTACTACCACAGGTAAAATAATGTGTAACCTTGAGGGTGGTACATACAGTGGCTCTCTGTCATTCTAACTAGTTTCAAGTCTGTTCCAAGATGAATTCCTTATAGTTCTCTTTATCTGCAGGCATCACTTTCATAATCATATATACTGACACACTTTGAAAGAGAAACAACAAACATAAGCAAGTTACAACTTCCAATATTTAACAAACAAAATCAGTTCAATACAGAAGTTTTACATACTGGTACATTTCTGGTAACCTAAGGTTGCTTTTCGGAAAAGAAAAAACTTTTGTTTAGTTTTCACAGTGTGTCAGTATACAATCTTGTTAGTCAAAGTTAAATCAATGGAATCTCTTTTTATTAAAACAAAGACAAGTTGAAGAGTCGCAAACTTTTATTTCATTTACAAAAACATTTCTCTTAAATTATACTGCATTCAATCGTATCAATCCAGATACATCAGTTTCTTATTCAGATTTGAGAACAGCATGTAAACTTATCAAGTCGGGATCGTGTTTGGCCAAAATAGACTTGCGCCACGCGTATAGAAGTGTAAGGATACACCCTGATAATTACAGACTCACTGGGTTGTATTGGCATTTTCAGGGAGATAAACATGGTACTTTCTTTTCAGATGCACGCTTGCCTTTTGGAAGTGCGAAAAGTCCCCAAATATTTCAAACCCTATCTGATGCTGTCTATTTTGAAATACCATTGGAACATTACAGTCATTGCATATCTTGATGATTTTTTAATCATAGCTGATGACGAGGGTACGTGTAGGTACGTGTAGGTACGTGTAGGTACGTGTAGGTACGTGTAGGTACGGTCAGGCAATCTTGCTGAGGGTTTTGCGCAGATTGGGATTCCAAATTAACTGGTCGAAAGTTGAAGGACCTTCACAGAGTATACTTTTCCTAGGAGTTCAAATTGATACATGTGCGGGCACACTTAGCTTGCCTAAAGATAAACTCGATTCTTTTGAAAACTTGATTGAACGCTTAAGAAAACAGAAACGGGCTACAAAACATCAACTTGAAGTGCTCATCAGAAAACTAAATTGGGCCTGTCAGGTAATCCTTGGTGGACGAACCTTTCTCCGCCGCGTGCTTAACCTTAAGGACAGTTTAGTGTCAAGGTCGCATAGAACGCTCATTTCAAGGGGAATGAAGAACGACTTAAATTGGTGGCATCTATGTTTGCGTTCATACAATGGGACTGTGAGAATTAAGGACAATAGAGCAGTTGAGTGTGTTTATTCTGATGCTTCCGACCTTGGGGGCGGTGCCTGTTACCATGGGGACTATTTCTATATCAACTGGAAAGAAGACTTTCCACAGCTAGCGGATGCTCACGTCAATATTAAAGAAGCCGTGACAATAGTAGCAGCTGCATTTAAATAGTGTGCTCAATGGGCAGATAAACAGATAAGGGTATACACTGACAACACTTCAGCTAAGTCATGGGTTAATAAAGGCTCGAGTGCGAGTCCCATGATTATGAAATACCTGAGAGCATTGTTTTGGCTGAAGGCTAAACATAACTTTAATGTTCATGCTGTACATATACCCGGTCATTTAAACACTAAGGCGGACGCCTGTTCCAGATTGCATGAACCGGGCATGTTGGGTAGACTTTTCGATTGTATGTACAGTCTCACCCTCAGTGTTTTTAGTGTGTACGAATTAAAGCAACATATGTCTTCAAATTTTCTAAGATCACAATGGAGATGCGACCCGACGCAGGATGGAAGCAGCAGCTTTGAAATACAAGTGCGCGGCCTGGTCAGCCTCAACGAAGAAGGCCTACTCCACCCACTGGAAGACATATGTCCAGTTCTGTGAACGAATACACGATAGAGTTATATATCGCTTACTTAGCGGATGAAAAGCATCTTGCTTACTCATCTATCGTGTGTTATCTTAATATTGTTACCCAGTTGCACCGGAGTGAGGGTTACCCAAGTCCAGTTCGGGAGAACTGGGATGTTAGACAGGTCCTTACAGGAGTAAAACGTATTCTTGGAACAGGGCAATCGTGTGTATCCCCTATCACACCGTCAGTGTTGTTTTTGTTTAAAGAAAAATTTGATCTTAGGAAAAGTTTTGTGCAAGATTGTGCGTTCTGGGCTGCGTGCTTGGTTGCGTTCTTTGGAATGTTGCGCCCCAACAACCTCCTGCTCAAGGATGCGAGTAAGGAGTTATATGTGCGTCGGGTGGATGCTACGCAGCACCCTGGCGGATTTGTGATACATTTGAGGCACACTAAAACTGTGCAGTTCCGGGAAAGGGTGGTAGAAATTCCAGTACCGCTCGTAAGAGATCATCTGCTGTGCCCCGCAACAGCATTGTTGTGGTATTTGCAGATAACGGATCATGAAGATCCATTCAGCCCGTTGTTTTGTGTCAGTGGCAAGCCTCTGACATATGCCGGCTTTGTCACACAAATGCGTGAAGTGAGTGAGTTATTGTTTAACGCCGCTTCGGCAGTATTGCAGCCATTAGCAGCGAGCAAATGCGTGAAACATTACTGAATTGCGGCCTGGATGAAAAAGCTTTTGGAGGACACTCCTTCAGGAGAGGGGGCGCCACATGGGCTGCGAAGTGCGGCGTCCCCCTGAAGATAGTCCAACGACTAGGGTACTGGGCCAGAGACGCCTACACCAGGTACCTGGATACCTCGACGGAGGACCTCAACAAGGCCGTGGCCTCCATGGTTACCCAAGCGTAACCATCATTTTTTCTTTATTGTTCACTATTGTTATTTGCTCGCTTAGCCAATATATACTGAGAGGTATTTATGGTTTTATATCACTTTATATATATAATTCTCCCTTTAAATTTTATTAACATCTACAATAAGGAATTTGGGCTCTTGGGTTCTTCATAGACCCTTCTACGCTTTAGACCTTAATACATGGTCTATTATTTCTGTAATTGCATTAACTCAAGCTTGGCTTTCGCATTAAAATTTTGGCCCAAATTCCTGGTTGTGTTGTTCCTTAGTTATCCTTGTCTCCTCGAGATGAAGAGTAAAGAGTAAATTCATTTGTGAATTGTTTTTTGGGATGAATGATTTCTCCCTATTGGCGCATGCGCTTTAGCTTATGCAAAATGGCGGCAACGTGCTTTGCAGGCAGGCGGTAAATACTTCGCAAAACCCGCCCTTTAACTCCCTCCCAGAGCCAGTAGTATTATTGGTTGCAAGCTTATCTGGGTTGGGTTGCATCAGCAATGTACTTTCACCATTACATGCAGTCATATACAGCCTTAATTTTTACTTCATTTCAGCAGTTTTATATTTGTATGTCATCGTCATTCCATGATGGTAAATGCCACTATGCTTATGGGTTCTTCATAGACCCTTCTACACTTTAGACCTTAATACATGGTCTATTATTTCTGTAATTGTATTAACTCAAGCTTGGCTTTCACATTAAAATTTTGGCCCAAATTCCTGGTTCTGTTGTTCCTTAGTTACCCTTGTCTCCTCGAGATGAAGAGTAAAAACTATTTTAATTGAGCAATGTCATACTTAGCAACAGCGACGAGATCGCATTGTTTGTAGACATGACGTCATACAGTTGTAGACGTGACGTCCTCTGTGATATCTTCACATGATATCAAACAGCAATTGTGAGAACACTTTTCTCAGTTTGAGAAAACTCAGTTTCTTACTGCAAAACATAACATAAGATAAATTTAAATAGAGAGCCATGGGCTCTGTAGCTCATCAGGATTTCATTGATTTACTATCTAAGTTTAAATATTTAAGTTATCTCAAGTAATACATTGTTTACAAGCAAAAGATAGGATCATGACCCCTGTGACCTAGATTGGGAACACAGGGTCACCAAATCTACAATTTAGAATCACTATTGGCAGAGGACTCTGCACACAACATTTCAGCTTTCTAGACAAAAGAAGATGAAAATAGGTTCTTAGGTTGTGACCCCTGTGACCCTATTCGGGGTCATGAGGTCATGAAATGTACAATTTAGAATCCCCATTGGCCATGGAGTCTGCACACAACTTTTCAGCTATCTAGACCTTTTGGAACTGGAGAAGAAGATGAACATAGTTTTTAAGGTTGTGACCCCTGTGACCCCATTTGGGGTCTTGGGGTCACGAAATCTACAATTTAGAATCCCCATTAGCAAAGGAGTCTGCTCATAAAATTTCAGCTCTCTAGGGTCATTGGTTCTTGAGAAGAAGTTGAAAAAGCCAAAAGTTGAAGGATGGCCGGACGCCATGCCATGCCATAAGCCCATCAAGCCTTTCAGGCCTGATGAGCTAAAAATGATACTACATATTATATAGGATAATGAAATACAAAATAGTTGACAACAAAACATTTATTTGCAAAATTTACATGACAAAGACATTTGTCCGTTTATCCAATGTTCTGTACACCTGCTCCTCGAAACCAGAGTACACAAATACACACATTACACAAACTTTTCAATACATAACTCTAACCATTCTGCTTTATCAGTGTATATGTATCCGTCTTTTGATTGAAGGTTGCCACTCATTGCTAAATAGCATAGCATGGATTTTTTCAGCCAGTGGAATATCTAGATCTGAAAGTTGGCGATCACACATCAGTTTCTTCATCTTGGTTCTGCCCAATATGTTCGAAAGGGAACTCTTTCATTGGCTTGCTCTCTTATAGCTAAAATGATATTTTTCGGCCTAAGGAGATCAGGATATATGGTGTCGTAGCAAAGCGGATACATATATCCTGGAGCGGGATGAACTATTGACAAGTTCAATGATCATATACAAAATGAGCTGAACCATTTTAAGTGATTTTACGCATCCTCTTTTTTTGGAATATTCAATACTACCTTCTGGAATTCTGGACTGCGAATGCCGACTTTTAGAACAAACAGGTTTCGACAGTCATTCATTCCTTGCAGCATTAAAGAATTAAATCTGATAAGTGAAATGTTGCACGATAAACACTTTCAAGTATATCATATTCTAGTCTCTGTAAACTGTGTTAATATGTATTGTTTTGAATGATATTTGTATGTTTTGGATGCTGGAGTATTCTAATTATACACAACAAATTTCCCTTTTGGGACAATAAATATTATCTTATCTTATCTCAGAACTAAGATCGGTTAGTGGAACGGCCCCTGGACATACGACTTTTTGTGCATATATATAGATATCATGACGTTCATGATTGGCTAACAATGACTGATTTTAGATTACCAACTCATTATGATGAGTGTTATGATGAGTCTTAATTTTCACCAGTTTTGTACAAGTTCAATGGCACTATTTTGAGTAATAATGTCCTGATCACCCTCTTTATTCATTACATGAAATAGTCAAAGAGCAAGCTGCTTCCCTTGCCATGACTCACCTCACAATGAACTATTTTATAATGTCACTGATTACAGATTCATGATATACTGTTATGTGAAAGAGGGCAATGGTTACCATGTTAAAATGATGCGTCCAAAAATGTAATACATAAGACATATGTTTCACTATATGGGTAAGAACGACTGATACATAACCCCAGTTCATCAACACCTTGGTATGCCAGAGGTTATAACGGGATTGGGGCAGGGGTTAAAGATATTTTCATGATTCAATAAGTCATGGACTCACAAAAGATATGTTGTACTGAGTCACAAGGCTGGTGATTTGTTTTGAAAAGTGGTCAGTGATCTTTTGGATATTTTTCTGGAGTCAATGTTAAAATTTCAGTGCTGTAAAAGTCAGCGCTGTACTTCAGAGTCTTTTTAAGAGGGGGGGGGGATGGGGTTGGGGTGGGGTGGAAGAAAGGTCTTGATGAGATTATGAAGAGGAAATAAGACTAGAATTTGAGGTTGCCAATGGAGGGAAGGTCCGGCAGTTTGATGTCCTTGATCTTCTGTGGAATGTTCATCTCTTTCACCGCGGACACTGCCCGTGCTGGGGCAGCTGCTATACCAGCCTGCGAAAATAACAAGAGAATTAGTTAGCACAGCTCACCCATATATCCCCGCTTTCAACATTGGTCAAAGAAGAAAAGTTTCAAAATAGCAGATAGACATCAATGTCTTCTGTATGAACAAACCACAGCAGAGTATGTGTGTTTTCATAGTAAGTATGTCGTCATAGATACACTTGTGTGCTTTAGAAGTAAAAGTTGAAAAATCGAGAAAATATGAATAAATTATGCAAATGAGGGTATGAAACATACAAAGGGAAGATATACACATCATAGCGATCATATGTTTCAAGATTTGTAATATTTGAACAATTAGAGTCTGAGTTATGAGCGGAACTAAAAGTGTGAATGGCAAAGTAAAAAAGAACAGAAATTTGCATAAATTATGCAAATGAGGGTGTAAAACATGCAAAAGGCAAATGTACACATCATGGTGATTGTACATATCAAGTTTCGTAAAATTTGAACAACTAGTGTCCGAGTTATGAGCGAAAAAAAACAATTCCGGACAGACACACGGACATGCTGACCGCTATATACCCCCTGACTACGTTGTAGCGGGGGTTAAAAATGATAACAAAAAAAACGTCTAATATCCAGTGCAAATGCTGCTCAGTAGCAACATTATATACCCTGAAGGAAATGTACTTTCGGTGCCGTTATCAAGCTTTCCGCGTTACCGTGTAGGTCCGTACTTCCTGTGTTCAGGTACCCATTTTAACAGCTGGGTGGACTGAGTGCAATGTGGATGAAGGACAACACAGTATAAGATCCAGATCATAAATATTTTGTGTCTCCGGGATTTGAACCGGGATTTTTGACGTGAGAGGCGAGTGTGCTAACCACTTCACCACCGTGCTTCACAACGATGTGGTTAGTATTCATAAAATCACAGGGGTTCAAATCGCTGTTTTGACAATATTTTCAAAATTCAAAATCTAGATGTTTGCAATCATATACTGTTAATATATGATACGGTGACCTTATATTCCAAATTTGAGCGAAATCGGTTAAGAAATAAAGATTTGAGATAAATATATTGATATACAGACACAAGGGTGGACACTTGAGCTACGAACTTCTGATCGAAAACCGGACTACCAGACTATTCTAACGTGCGATTCAATGAACCTTTGCTTTTCTCACAAAAAATGTATTGAACATATAGATCCGTCTTTTGCCTTTTTGTGTGTCCCATTGAATTTCTCTAACTTCATTTCACATTTGACCACTGACCCTCGCAATTACCGTATATTACAGTGTATAAGACGACTTTTTTATACCAGAAAATAGGGTGTCAAAGAAGGGGGTCGTCTTATACACAAGGGCTATGTTTCAGAAGCAGAACTTTTGAAGCTTCATTGACGAACTCACGATGTTGAAACCAGAAACAGCAATACAGAATATCAATGTCAACAGTGAACTCATCCTTACAAAATGGAAATAAACTATACTTTTATAATTATTATGTTTTATTATGTTTTTTTAATTACTATATGGAGTTAAATACATAAAATATATTTGATAATTCATTTAAACAAAATAGTTTGACGGACCAAAAGTGGTACCAGCAGTCAAGCAAACGATTGCTAGAAGGGGGTCGCCTTATACATGAGATACATGGTTTTTACCTGATTTTAGGGGTCTGAGAAAGGGGGTCGTCTTATACACAGGGTCGCCTTATACACAGTAATATACGGTAGACTGCCCTCTTTTTTGTACATAATAGTGGCTGGCATTGGAAATCATCCTTTTTTCCCGTAATTCAAACACACAGCTCTCAATCGCTCGGAAATAGAATATGCCTTGGAAACTTGGGAAATTGTCTGTGTTTGACAAATTCATGCTTTTAGTTCAAAACTTGACTGCCTGAGTTTCTCCAATTCTAATTAAGAATTTAATAAATTAAAATTTCAAGGATAAGCTGGGGATTAATGGCGGACAATGGATATATCATTTTCTGACGACTCTTGTTGCTCTTTTGTTACATTTGGATTGCATTCACACAACCTCAGCATAAATTAGTTTTTCAGTTGGGTTGAAACCGTCTTCTGATAGCAGCATTGGGAATATATAGAGATTATTACCCGAGGAAGTGTGTCCTATGACTTTTACGAAACGAATGTGAATTTTTGTATTTCCCGAGCGAGAGCGAGTGTTATACATGAATTTGCATGAGTTTCGTGAAATTCAAATGGCACACTTTCGAGTGTAATAATTTCTTTATTACCCATTTTATTCCATTTGATTCACGTAAAAATAGTCAGAAAACGGCCCACTTCTCTTGGGGTGTCAAGCTACAGTGACGTCACGAACAATTGTTTTATGATGTCACAGACAACAAAATACGGGAAGTCACAGTCAAACAATGGTTGCTAGGCAAACGTGATATGTGCACATGTGCTCATATCCAAAATATTAACTCGGTTATGTTCAACCAGATGGGTAATAAATACCGGTAGAGACTTTATCATTGTTTTTGTTGAATATCATTACTATCTCATCGAGTGGAGTGAGAAAGTGATATTATTAAGAATGGCGCAGATGTGAGTTACAAAGGGAGTTAATTGTTTCAAAGGGAGGTGATCATGAAAACACAGCTTCTATCTTCTGGCTAACCAGTAACTGATATAATTTATCACTACTCAAGGTTAAAGTTGAATAGTTTGACGTCATAAAACAACCGTCTGACATAACAAATTAACATATGACGTCACATTGTTACCGTGGTGACGAGATGTTCCTAGCGACGCTAAACATGAAAATGGGCGATAAAATTAATAAATAGAATATCTGATAATTCTCCACAAAGATCATGTTTGTCTCATCTCATGAGGTAGAAAAAGTTAAATATTAACTTTTTATCTCACAAGATGAGATAACCATGGTATTAGTGAAGAAAAGACAGTTACCCTCTATTTACTTCTCTAACACTGACAGCACTAGTTAACCAAAATGCACTGCAAACACTCACTTCCTGTTTCTCCATCTTGTTCTGCTCCTCAATACGCGTGAGGATTTCCGTCATATTTGTCTCCAGGACCATCCCGCCCATCACCAGCTCGGCAAGGATATAGTGTACCTGCCGGAATATAATCACATTTATATACCTCAATGACCATTCAACAGTCTTTGAATTGAGTTATTTTTCCAGAAGAACTTCTCTACGAAAGGAACTAGGGCCATACAATTCCTATTGAGAAGGCCTTATATTAAATAATAACCAACTTCCAAACGCAGCGCATAACTCCTGCCAGTCTGCATTTCTGGCTGATTTAACCCTTGCGGTATTTCCCTCGCTTTGTTGTGCCTAGATACTAGATAGTGAATCGTTGCACCAGAAATGCATAGCGGGCCTGGATTTCTAAGTACAGATTTATTAAGGAAATACTGCAAGGCCTAAATCAACCAGTAATGGAGACTGGCAAGAGTTATGCCTTGTATTGGGAAGCTGGGAGGGCTTTTAACAGAATACTAACTTTCCAAGAGGGTATTATCCAGTATAAGGCCCTCCAAGTACAATTCTTTGCACCTAAGAAGTTCTAAGTCCCATTTGGTAAGGTAATCAATCCACAAACTTGCCAAGTTTTAAAATTTTCATAGCAGACAATGTGGGATTCGAACCCGCAACCCTTTGCCCTGTAGCCCAAGGCTCTACCACTAGACCACGAAGGATTGGTGACTGAGAAGGGTTGATTGTTGTCAGTATTCTGTTGTCGGAGAACCTGCATGATATTTTATGTGCGCTTTACTTTACTTGGACCACCTGCAGTAAAACATTTAGACAACTGCACTCAGGTCTTCTCTAGGGCAAAGGCCTCTTTTTGCTAGAACGCCCTCGCATTCAGGTGTTATCCATTACGTAACCATAGCAACGATACATACATGAAATGAAAACAGGGTCCTTTTCAGTAAGAATTAAATCGCTAAGTCTTACTCAGGGTGAGAGAATGGAGTTGGTGTGAGGAGCAGGGGTGGAATAATTACAGTCACGGATTATTAGAAAAGAAAAAATCCACCTATCAACACAATCAAGTGTATTGAAATTACTTACATCAAACATATATATTCATAAACAAAACATGCTCACCTTATCCACATGGAAAATGAGATCAAGTTCACAGACATTCTCGAAACATTTGTCCAAAGTCTCTACAAATACCTGCAATAAATATATAACAGAGGTGTCAAGGCAAAAACTTCTTCTAACAAGAGTCATCAGAAGATGACATATCCCAACGGTTCCAATAAATTTGTAAAACACATCTTTGACAGATATTTGTGTATCTACTACCGTACTTCAGTTAGTGGGTATTACAGATGCTGAGTTTCAGGTATGTTAAGGGTTTTAGACTTCTGCTCCAGAAGCAGTCAAAATCAACAACAACCAACATCCCTCTCATGTTTCTATGGAAACAGAAAAAAATTTAATTTTTCAGAAAAAATCTGAAAATATCAAAAGGCACCACTTCAGTTAGTGGGTAATACACATGCAAAGTTTCAGGAAGATATGATGAACGGTTTTGGAGCTGTGCTCCGGAAACGAACCTGTCTCTGAACAAAGTCCAACTTCAACATATTTCTATGGAAACGACCAAAAATAAAATTTTCAGAAATCTGAAAATATCAAAAGGCACCACTTAAGTTAGTGGGTACATGGAAAACATGGAAAGTTTCAGATAGATATCATGAACGGTTTTCGAGTTCTGCTCCGAAAACGAAATGATTACGGACGGACAGACGGCCGGGGTAATGACTATATCCCACGGTATTACATACCGGTGGTATAATAATATTTACGTGTAGACCTGGACCCCATCCCAGGCATAACTTGCGCCAATCTCCAACACTGACTATTCTAAGCCTTGCCACATTTTCTTTACTCTCCTGTGCTAGTGTAGTGGAGGACTGTACCTGAACTTCATAGTTATCTCTGCTACACCAACTTCCCAACACAAGGCATAACTCTTGCCAGTCTCCATTACTAGCTGATTTAAGCCATGCAGTATTTCCCTCGCTTTTCAGTGCTAAGATAGTGGATCGCTGCACCTGAAATGTATAGTGGGCTCAGATTTCCTAGCACAGAGATCTTAAGGAAATACTTAAATCAGACAGAGATGGAGGCTGGCAAGTTATGCCTTGTGTTGGAAGTTACTGCTTCACTAACACAGGAAAGTAAAGGACATGTGGCAAGGCTGAGAATTAGTCAGTGACGGAAACTGGCGGGAATTACGCCTTGCAAGGGGAAGTTAATTATATACTTTTTTAGAGGCATTTAAAAAGTGTTGTTGTGAAGGGAGGGATATGTATGTATGATCAACATGTCTATATAACACATCTTGACAATGTCACAGGCGTAACGAAAAGATTTCAATATCTACTCCTTCCGCCCTTGACATCAACCCTCGCATTTTCAGTCCTAAGATTTTAACGTACTGCAGGCTAATCGGATAGGCCAATCAGAAGACTGTTGTATTGCCTCTGTGACGGTGTTGATCGTTATATTTTGAATTGGATCCGAATGTAAACGACGATTTCATTGGCTGTATGTTAGCAGATGGTAAGGGACCTAACTTGTGATCACAATAGGTGTCGCTGATTCGTTTCACCACTTTTGCCTAGGTTGAAGGCAAGCTAAAAAATGGAGAGATCTTGTGGGAAGATTATTTAACAATGACAAGCATGATGCTGAAACTAAGATATCTACAAGCCAAAATGATGACGAAACAACAAGTGTGACGTCAGTGGTTGATCCAGAAATTTGGAGTCCATCAATTTCAAAATTACATGCAACATTATTAGAGAGGAGGATTTTCTAACCACTGACCAGGGGAGACCACCTACCTACCCCACCTAACCACTGACCAGGGGTAATTATTGCCTAATAAATATTGCAATGCCACTGGCGAGCAATACAGAATAATTTATGATCAAGAAGTTTGTAGAAACCTGTATTAAGTCTAGAATTCCCAGTTCACTCTCTGATGAATCAACACAAAACACGAAGTATAACGTGGCGTAGTGACGGTAGATTAGTTTGTAGTCGGAACCTCCAATTAACCTGAAACAGATAAAGAGTCATATAGGCTGTGTTGGATTTGCCAACTTCAGTCAAGTCAAGTCTGATTATCATTAAATCAATGGTTTTTCGAGGAATAAAAAATGCAAAATAGTGCATCTACCGGGATACGAACTCATATTTTTCAGAGATTTCCTCGCAAAACCATCTGATAACAGCATGTATGCTTGTATGTTCTGACGCAGTTCACTTAACCAATCACAAGACATCCAACAAAAGCTTTCGGTGCTAGGGGCAGATAACTCCAGCTATTCTTTCGTCTGTTCTAAATGCTTTTAAAACGGCAACCGTTTAAAAACTATGATGTGATTGGTCAGGTATTGGACTGGGCTTCGTCTGCGCTAAACTGTTACAGAACACGCGCATATATGGGGCGTTCTCAGACCTTGTGGAGAGGAATCTACAGAACCTGTTCGTATCATGGTAACAGGGATCACTTTAGGCAGGGACTTGGGGATATTTACCCATTAATGTACCAAGACATTCCATAATAAATACTGACAAGGGGAGAAAATCCCATTGCAAAAATGTAAAATTCTTAAAATCATTATTATTATTTACAAATATCCCATTACTTTATCTGAAAGTCCAATTGTGTAAGGCAAAGGGGAGATTATTCTCCCTTTGACACTCTGCTCCAGGGTGATCCCTGTGGTAGATGCATTACTTTACAAATGTTTTATTCCTCGGAACCAGTTTGATTTTAATCAGATTGAGTCAAGTCAAGGACATACTCCCCGATTTTGTGAGAACAACAACTCAAGTTGACAGTGACATCACATGGGTAGTGCAGATTCCTTCCTCGAAGATGTCACACATACACACGATGAATTAGATATTAATTCTTAGTACATACAAGTGTGTTTATATTTATAAATATATCATTTTCAACAGAAAAGCAAATGGCTTGTGTTGATAGCTGAGGCGAATTTTGTGAATCAACACTTGAGTTGTGAAACAGAAAAGGATTCACAGAGACTGAAAAACAAACATGGGAGTTAAAAAATGTGCAAAATCAACTAAGAAAAATTATTGGAGATACAATACAATATTTCCTGAAAATCTAAAGAAAAAGGACTACCTTGTAATCGTATCGCTTGAATTACCTTATATCTTAATAAAGTTTATGAATTTGTAATTAATTTTGTATCTATCACTTACGTTCCTCCTTCGAGAAAGTTGCACACATTGTCATCCCGTTTAGACACCAAGTGAAAGGTTTCTCGGATTATTTGTTGTTGGACATCTTCCCCCTGTTAAACAAACATATCTTAATTTTACAATAATTCATTTAAATGCAGTGTTTCACTTCATCTCATACAGCCTGGTTGGGTAAAAATATGAGAAGGGTAAAGATATGCACTCACACAAAATTGAACAATAAATGCATAAACAGTATGATCATGCAATCAAGATAGTGAAAATGTTTTCAAAATTGACAAACTCCAACAAACAATTTGTCATCAGACACTTTGCACTATCCAAAAGCAGACATGTTGAGTAAATATATGCGGAGGGTAAAGATAAAAACTGCCAAGATTACAACATAAGTAAAGGTAGAGAGTGTATTGACTTCATTCATTGTTTCTTTTTGAGATTTAAGATTACATTGTTTGTGGCATGAACGTTTTTAGAATGATGTTTATTGACCAAAATAGTCACAAATTACTGAAAATTGACCGAAAACGTAACATACAAGACATCATAAAACATTTTGCTGTATGACATAACAAATGTCAAAGAAAACAAAACTACAGTACCGTGCCAAAAGTGTTGCAAGATTCGCCGTTTTCCCATAAGGTTCCATGTTATTTTAGTGTAGCATAAATAATTTTCATGATCGTGACAGTGAACGAGAACTTATAAAATTCAACATGAATGTTAACTAACACCTTGAAATTATGTTTATAATTTTCAAATTCCTTCATTTTGAGCAGTGTTTTGGAAAACGGCAAAATTATGGCTGGGTATTTTACAAGTAACGTTACGTCACTTTCACTTCCCCATTGCCACCTTTATATAAGCAGACCTAATGGGCTGAAAAAAATGGACATACCCCATTAATAATTTAGCCATTTTATTAATTAGCGTTGTAACCAAAATTTGAAATTTGATAAATGTAGCGGAGTAGATTTCCTGTTTCCATGTTAATTTTCAGTAAAATATATTGAAAATTGAGATAATTAAAATTATCTATGCTACACTGAAATAACATGGGACCTTATGGGAAAACGGTGATTCTTGCAACACTTTTGGCACGGTGCTGTACTTCTACTAGACTAGTCCAGCATGCTAGATGTCTTCCGCAGTCATCGCACATAAAACGACGTTTAGATTATCTGAACTACTACTAGACTACTACCATGTATCTTTAGTCTATGCTTGTTGACCTATGTAAGTAGGGGGGTAGTCACCTGATTTCTTTCACCATCATTGCATTAAGCATTTCTACTCCAAACTTCTACATGAATGTTAATACTAAAAGCCTTTACTTTCATTTTCAGATAGGTCTTTGACATGAGAAATAGTTTACTGGTATATCGTCGAGTACTTGGTTTTCGGACGCACTTGGTTTTCGGACGGCTCACATTCGGGTAGTTTTTCATGATATTTGTAGCCATGTGACATCACCAATACAAAGGAGAGGTCTCCGCTAGCGATCAGAATAACATGTTTCATGTGAAACTTCCTAAGATTTGTAATATCATACAAACTTCACTCTCAAGCTTAAAATCTATCTCTGTCCTGAACTACTTTTTGCATGTTTTGAAACAGTCGACAATTTGATAATTTGAACAAGTCATACCGGCTACCAAAAAATTTTCTACGTTGTCCTTGCGTTTTTGTAATATTCTGGGTCAACGGAAGTTACATAAATAGCTTGGGATATCCCTTTTTGGTATCGACCAATCAGATGTCCGAAAACGGCATACACTCGCTGACTGTCAAAATTCCGGATGTACTCACTAAATGAGACAAGATAGTCATCAAAACATTTTCCCCGGCGAATTGTCTCCAATTTATTTTAGATAAAGCTCATATGGAAAAATAGATGATACGTATTTATTAATTTTCAAACATTTTTATTGTCAACATTGATTTGTGCCTTAAGTGTCCGAAAACCAATCACTCGAGGTTATATGACCCGATATCCCTTAGGTGCGTAGCTTTACCCGACAGCACTGAAATAAAATGCCAATTAGCTGATTAGTTCTTATCTGAAGTTATCAATGAACATAAGCTCATTTGGTTATAGCTGTGACTGGTCTTAATGTGACATAACTGGAAGAATACATAGAACATGTCAGTAAAATCGTTTTTTTGACAATCTGTGTTTAGAAAGTGCCACACCCCCCAAATCATGAGATTCAGAGAAAAGTCCAACACGAACATGGCACTGATTCACACAATACTCACATAATGTTGATAGAATCTACTCATACGGGGCTTCCCGTGATTGTTGAATACTAAAATTGCCTTTATCATTTTGATATATTGGTTTAATGATTAAAAATATCCCAAATTTGTTAGAATTTCATTGTCACAGCTGCCAAAACAACAACTTCCGGTTTTAATTCAAGGGACGTCACTCTAATCATCCCCCTGATAGAAATAGCAAATTTCGAGGAAAATAGTCGTTCAGTTTCCTGGATCGAATCTACTACGAAAACTAAAAACTGTATTATAATTTTTTGTTGTTGATAAATTAAGTATGTTCGCTCCTTCCTGTTGAACTTAAAAAATTAAATATGATTAAGTAAGATTTTTTGTCATTTTTATTTACTTCATGACATCATCTATACCAAAGACGTATATAAGATAAGATAAGATAATGTCTTTATTGTCCCAAGGGAAATTTGTTTTACATCATATATACAGTTCTCCAGTTCAAAACACACATCGCAAACAAAATATACATGATAATATTATTTTGCATAATAGAATTTGACTAATTAACATGAACACATCCGAGTTAGTCACACTCACAATTCACTTGATCAAATAAAAATATGACATTATTCAATAAATAGGTCATTGTACGAACGAACACTGTTTGGTATAAAAGAGTAGCGAAACCTGTTTGTTCTCCCAGTCGGCATGCGCAGTCTGCGTCCTGAAGGTAGCCAAGAATATTCCGAAAAAAGGATATGTGATTGGTCACTTAAAATTTTGTTTGTTTTTTTGGAAATGTGCTGCTCATAATATTCGCCGATACTTTCAATTGGAAGTCCAATAATTTTTGAAGCTGTTTTAACAATTTTTGAGAGTTTGTTTTTATTCCGAACAGACAGGTTTCCGTACCAGCTCAAGAAATTAAAGGTCAAGACACTTTGGATAAACGTTCTGTAAAATAATCTCAGTATCTTGTCTATACATACTTTTAACGAACAAATGAAGTAAAGAAATATGTGACTTTAGAACCTTTAAAAAGTGCTTAAACAGCATAAATGGCCTAAAAACTAGAAATGTAGTATTTTAAAGTTTTTAGCAGTTTTATCGTAGAGCCAATCGGAGGTAGAGCGCCCTGACTTGGAGGTTGTTTCCTATGGCCTCCCATGTTAAAATTGTACTTCACCCCACTTTATTATTATTATTATTATTATTTAATCTTACAGGCGTCATATCTCGAAAAAAAAAACGCACTCCCAGCTAACAAATCTACGTAGTGATAACGTTGTCACAACGTCAGCTTTACGTTGTCCTTACGTAGATCAGTTTGTAGACTCCCAAACAGGTTGCTACAACGTTGATTTTCTACGTAATTACTACGTTGTGAGGACGTTGTAACGACGTCTATTTTTACGTTGTCCTTACGTAGATCCTGACGTTGTCACAACGTCATTCTGTAGACTCCCAGAAAGGTTGCTACAACGTTGTTTTTCTGCGTAATTACGACGGTGTTAGAACGTTGTAACGACGTCTATGTTTACGTTGTCCTAACGTATATCCTGACGTCGTCACAACGTCAATCTGTAGACACCAAGAAAGGTTGCTACAACGTTGTTTTTCTACTTACATACGATGATGTGAGAACACGAAAATGCCGTCTATCTCACGTAGTTTTGTTGTCTCTCAAACGCATTACGACGTTGCCATAACGTCCTTACAGATTCCATTTGTAGACTCCCGAACGTTGAAGCCTACCCAATTCAGACGATGTACATAAACAGTCTATCAACTCATATTGTCAAAAACATTTAGTAACATTTCTTGTAAGTTAACCACCGCTATAAAATAAGTTATAAAAAAAAAATTATGAAATAGGGCTTTCTAATTTTGCCAAATAGTAACATGAATTTTTAGTTGACAGACTGCTTATTATAAGGCATTTCATTTTTAAATGGTCAAATCGTTTGTCATTTGTGATAATGTACTTCACGGAATGATTGAAACTGCATGACAATATGAAAAGCTATTTTTTCAGTGTTCTTGTCTACAAGTTCGAGAACACAAAGATAACAGAGAGATGAAACTGTGATTATACTTTTAATTTGATTGAACTTAAAAAGTTAGCTTTTTCCTCCGATTAGCTAGTTTCCTTGCCCTTGGTTTATTTCTCGGTTCGTGAGCTTGTTTCCTTGTCGGATGCTGCTCTCTGCAAACAAATAATACTCATTTATGAACTTTGCATTTTTAAAACAAAAGAGGTAAGGGAAATCAGTAATATCTTGTAGCAAGCAAAAACACAAAAAAACAATATTTGTATACAGTTATATTGCATTAATTAAATTTACGGCGATACCTCATTACAACAATGTAGCACTTATTTAACTAACGTTTGAGGATGATAAATAAACAACAGAGGTTTAATTGAATAATGTGATAACTATGAACGTTACAGGAAGGTATGATCGTGTAAATTATTGCAAAAATAGTAACTACGACAAAAAAAGTTACCTGTTGAAATCGAGGCCCGGCATGTTTAGATGGAGCATGTATTAAGCTTTTCGAAACTTCCCCATCGACATCACTTCCTTTGCAGTTATGTTTTTCATGTAGGCTTCTGCAAAATAAATCAACATGTCTTAATGTTAAAAAAGGAATAAAAAACGATGAGTTTGAAGACACAAGTATATTGCTTTTTATGATGAAAGTTATTGCCTTCAAAAACAAAAACACACTTAAACCACAAAAACTTAATACATTTAACTAAGGTTATACATATATGATGAAATAATTGAATTGAATTGGGGAACAAACAAGCAGAACCGTAAGATAATTATTTTTATGAATTGGCAATCATATTAGACATGTTAGATATCACTTGTGTGACATCAAATGATATCTACATTCCATATATTGTGTCAATTGAATTGTCAAAAAGCTAATGGATAATTTTGAAGACAATTAAATGTGTAGTTTGGAAATCTTTTGTTTTACCTTTTAAGCAGCTTGCCGACATCAGGTGATTTGTCCCCAGTTTCTTCATCACGCGGCGAACACAATCGCCTCAAAACTCGTTAGTAACCGGAGCTATAAACAATAGAATAGCAAAATTGAACCTTTGTCTTCATTCAAAATAGCATGTTATTATAATATGGGTCATAGGTTAATAGGATATTAGTAATGATGTATACGATCGTAAGTAATCGCTCAATTACACATTGGACATAGATACTAGCTCAACCAATATTTACATACACCATTAAGTAGAATAACTAAAAAATACCAAGAATTAGGATACCTACCTTTAGTAAAATGAAATATATTTAAAATTCAATAATTAGATAATACACATGTTACTAGGTTATCTGACTTTAGTGACTTCATCAAGTAAGTTGCATGAGAAAAGTAAATAAGTTGACAAATGCTGAATCATTTTGAAACACATCCCACATTAAATAATAAATGTCAATTATAGTTTGCATGCTGTTTACCAAATATATGTACAGAGGATGAAAACACTACCAAGTCACTGTTATAAACATGATTAAAATTAATACTGCAATATATGATTTAAGTGTGTAATGTGCCTATTGTTATAAAAGTTAGAATCAATAAGGTAAAAGAATTCAAATATTACAATATACAAGTAGATTTAAAGATAATAGTTTTAGCAGACGATGGTGGGGGCTAAATTCATAACACATGTTGATCTAAAAACAAAGGAGGGGTCAAAACTAGCTATAGTCATAGAACTGTGTAATTGAGTAACATGTTCGCAATGCACGAATATCTTTACAATTTAAAATTGCAAAAAAATCTGAAACCAGTAATGGTATCGATGGCTATTTTGATAACTTTATATGCTAACTAAATTTGGGTGTATCATGTAGCAAAAGAAATGGTTAGGTCTACTAACGACTAAGACTGTAGTCGTATCCCCTGTTGGTGTTAGTAGATGCCTTATAGCATTCTGAAGTAAAGAGAAAAAATGTAAAGAGATAGAAGAAGAGGAAATAAATTCGTACCTAAATGATATCATATACGGCGTCGAAAACGAAAATGGTGTTGATCAACTGCACTATCAGATTTGGCGCCAGTATTGTCTTTCCTCAAAGTGCTGCATGTTTTAGTCACGTGAATACACTGTGATTGGTCTATGGTGACCAGGTTATCCCCCAGCCATCCCGAAGGGCCAGCTGACATGAGGCTGATGAGTGCAACAGATGTGAACCTGTGACCTGACTGTTACTGCATGACCCATTTCTAACGAGTAAACTGGACAGAGCTGTGTTACATTCAGATACATGAAATACACAAATCTGCACTCTTTACATATGATAAATAAAATATCTGTCAGTTGTTGACAAATAGCGCACTCGATGAGGTAAACATGATATTATAAAATAGCAGATATGACCGCTATTATGTAATGAGTAATGAAATAATGAGATTTTAGTGAACTATAACTTCTTACCACAGTGAAAATATGTGTGATTGACGTGACTCGACGGTATATGGAATTTAATTCGAACTGATATTACATCATTCTAACGATCTATATTTAAAAACTTATATTTAAATCACATTTTGAATTTACATACATATACACTTATTTGTTTTCAAAATTCATTAATCAATGTCTGAAAAATCAGAAAGGACATGTGGGGTCCGTTTGGATATCCCGAACAAGATAGATAAGAACATTGGATCTATATTCAAAGCAATCATGTATCAGGTGATATGTCATGTGAAAGGTGTTTACTAAAACCTAAAAACCATCAGAAATATTAATTGAAGGAAGATGACGGCTTGTTGCTTGAAAATGTCCTACTAACATATTACACATATCCGTTTATTGTGTGTAAAGTATTGTTGATTTTCATATATATTGTATTTCACCATCATGTATCTAAATTGTTGCGTTTATTTGGAAATATCTTCAAAGTATAGTCATTCACTGCAACTCAATGTATATTTTTGGTGTTGTGAAAATGCTGATTTTGTAATGCTGTAATTGAGATCTAAAAGAAAGAAACCAACATTTGTATTTACTAAAATTGTCAGAGGAAAGAACAATAAATATTACACCAAAACAAGTCATCATATCCAGTATTAAAAAAACAAACATCACTATCATTGATTGCATTCAAATCAAAATACATATCTTAAAGCCATCAATTAATGAATTCTTTGAATATATATATGCTAGTGTTATTACATCATGCTGAAATTCCTGCAGCGCAAATTGATGACGAATTAAATAAATTTAATATTCACCTTGTTATGAAATTAAGATTATACGCTGATTGGTCGTACTTAATATTTCTTTTGAAAAGAACAGTAATTTTGCACTGAAATCACACACATGGATTCAAAGTTATTTTACCTTTCTTATAACAAATAAAAACAATGTTGTGTTTTACTTAAGAAAAACACATTATAAAATAGATCTTAGAAACTTTGTTTCACATAAGTGTTTTTGCTGAGATTCATTTTAAATTCATTTTAATATTAATCATTACATATGCCATGACCAGAATATGTGATTCAAGTATTTTCTTCAAATATATTAGGATGATAGAAAACTATGGCACCGAAATATAGAATTACAACTAGTTTTGCAATAATCAACTATTTAATCGTTGTGGGGGTTGGACTAGAGGAAAATGACAAATTAGTTTTTGATGTGTCGTGTAATTATTCTGCCATATATTCCTGACGCATGTGAACGCGTTAATAACGCGAGTTTGCAACAAGCAAGCTATTCCAAACAAATGAGAAACATGATAGATCCACTGGTCTCCAAATAACCATTTAAACATAATGATATAAGATCAGTTTAATAGTTATGAACAATACTTCAATGGTTATGGACAATACCACTTTCGTTCGTTTTGATACCCAACCATTCACAAGGAGGAAAGCAAACTTGTCAGACGCATTTTATGTGTAAATATCATATGGGCAATACAATCATGTTAACATTATAACTTTGCAACGCCATAGCAGTGTTATAGTTGTGCCCTCAGCGATGGAATAGTATTGTCAAGTCATTCACTGATGATCTATATACTATAGTATGTAGATGATATCTGTCTTTCCTTGCCACATACCATGTTTATTTCAGGGGCGAAGCCACGAGTGAAATACATACTTTTCTACATCAGGAGATCAGATAAACATGGTATTTTGCAAACATAGTACAAGCAGACATTCTAATTATCATATAAGTTTTGTGTTTTATGTTGAAAATGAATGATTGCAATGGTAAATGTATGACTTTGGCAAATACACGTCACTCTGCTGAGTGTCGATAAAGGTTATCATCACTGTAGAAGGTATACGGTTTATTTCACTGAGTTTCTCACACCAAATTATACGATAAAGTATTATCACAATTTCGTTTTTATATGTTTGACGTTGAAATATAAATATACCTGTCACAGAAGACATTTTGTATTAGATCTCAATATTTTCCAATTACACATAACGAAGATATTCCTTCGGTATTTGAGGAAACATAACCTATAATAGAATCCATACGAGATTCGTAAAGACACTGATCGTTGTGTGTAGTATTTATACAGATTATTACCCGAGAAAGTATGCTATATTATCATATACTTTACACGACTGGTATGAAACAAGTGGGATTTTAATTGTTTTGTTACAAGGTTACAATGGCAAACGTGATATTTGTGTTTGTGCTCGTATTATAAATGTCAACTCAGTTTGCTCATGTTAACTCAGAGATAATACTAAACGGTGTCATGTTCAATAGCATTTTTATGAAATTGTTGATTTGTATATAGAACGAACGATCGAAAGCTAGTTTATTGCAAAGAAACACATTTAGCTCATTTCATATTGTATATTCTGAGATAAAGAAGTAAAGACTGGGTTAAACAATTTCATAATCATCAACATTATTTCCCTTGACCATTAAATGTGAAAATGACTCCAATTTTATGATGTCAAAACAACTGACCACATTATGACATCAGACCATGGAAACGGCATTCAAAAGAATGTTCTTTAAAACAAATTCCTAACGAGGGTAATTTCAACATTCTATTCGTGTTCACAGCTTACATAAAAGTAACTACAACTGTCAATTTTGCGTAAACTCTAAATATCAAGAAAATTACATAGTTAATAGATTATATTCGCAATGGCATGCTCTAGACAAATTTCGGGATTTCATAATTAATGAACATGAGTCTCTTTTCCTAATCATCAACTAAGCATATATATAAGGTACACGTGGAAATGTATTCACAATATATTATGAATTGACTTATTTTTCTCATTATATATTCTAAGAAAGAAAGTTATGATGGTGCGAGGACGTAATGGCCAGCGTTTCTTTACTACGTTTTAGTGACGTGACAAGTACGTTAACTACAACGTCGTCACAGCGTTGAGAAATTACGTTAGGGCTTACGTAATTACTACGTCGTAGCAACGTCCAGAAATCACATTACCAGAAAAACGACATTTAACGACTGTTTGGTCTTTACTAACTGTTTATACTGATATATTTGTGTATTTAAAGAACGACTGTGAATAGATGTTTGATATATTTTACTAACTTTTATCATTTTGTATTCTGAATGAAGTACGTGTTTATGACGTTGTAAGGACGTAAGGCACAACGTAACATTACTGCGTTTAAGGGACGTGATAAGTACGTTAACTGCAACGTTGTCACAACGTTGAGAAATTACGTTAGGGCTTACGTAATTACTACGTCGTAGCAACGTCCAGAAATCACATTACCAGAAAAACGACATTTAACGACTGTTTGGTCTTTACTAACTGTTTATACTGATATATTTGTGTTTTTAAAGAACGACTGTGAATAGATATTAGATATTTTTATCATTTTATATTCTGAATGAAGTAGGTATTTATGACGTTGTAAGGACGTACGGCTCAACGTTACATAATTACGTTTTAGTGACGTGATAAGTACGTAACCTACAATGTAGTCACAACGTTGGGAATTTACGTTAGGTTTTACGTACTATAAACGTCGCAGCAACGTCAAGAAATTACGTTACCAAAATACGACCTTCCCACAACGTCAGGATTACGTTGTGTGTTAGCTGGGCTACCCCCTATTTTTTAATGCTGATTTTTCAATCATATACTTTGATCTTTTAAAAAATATAAGTCAGAAAAAAAAAATACTATAAATTTGAGGAGCGAACATCCTTAACAATTTGGAAAGCGCTAGCAGATAACATGTTTAGTCCTTCTACACAAATATCGATAATAATTAAACATGCAGACAGAGTCTATAGTACCAAGGAAGTATATAGAGATTATTACCCGAGGAAGTGTGGCATATGACTTTTACGAAACGAGTGTGATTTTTTGTATTGCCCGAGCGAGAGCGAGGGTTATACATAAATTTGCACGAGTTTCGTAAAAGTAATATGGCCCGCTTTCGAGTGTAATAATTTCTTTATAACCCATTCTATTCCATTTGATTCGCGTAAAATTAGCCAGGAAATGGCCCACTTCCTTTGCGACGGCAATCTACAGTGACGTCACGAACAATCGTTTTATGACGTCGCAGACAACGAAATACGGGAATCCGCGGTAAAACCATCGTTGCTAGGTAAACGTGATATGTGCACATGTGCTCATATCAATAATATTAACTCGATTATTTTCAACCATATGGGTAATAAATTGATATACGTCCTTGATAGTACTAGCTAGACTACATCTCCTGCCACATTCAGTGGGAAAATTTCAAACATAGAGAACAATTATTATGGAACTTTATGGAGCTTTATTAATACATCCTATTTCACTCATTGGTTATTAATTAATGCTACACAAGAATAAATACTTCCCAAGATGTATTAATCCTTGCCTTTTCAAGATCTGTTCTGGAAGTGAAATTGTAAAAAAATAATTGGAAATGTCTAAAAATAGAAATCTGAAGATGAAAACCCAAAACCATAAAAAAAAACGTACACATGATGACTGTTCCACACACTGCGTTTGATTGAGGTATGCCTTACAGTTTTTGGGTTCTGGTCAGGAAACAATATGTTAAGTTAGGTTTCCATGGAAACGGCAGTTAATAACATTCCAAAGAGAATTCAGTATATGGAATATTTTGGGATACATCGTACATCAATAATTTAAAATATCATACTAAGACAATAAATGGTATATGGAATATGCAGACTTATAAATCACAATATCTACAGAAATAACTTCATCTCCAGGATACTGTTCATAAATATTATATTTACGTTTTTCATTTGACAGCTTCTGAAATGTTATACCTAACCCACAACAGTCGTCAGATTCAGAGAACTACACTGTCGGCCAAAAGAAACGCCTACTTAAAGTGAAAGATGAAATAATTTCTGAAATATAATTAATGGTGATCTCCACGTTATGCTGAAACAGTAATTAATATGAAAGTCCATTGAAATCATGAGAAACTATGATTGAGTCAATAACATTGATGAATACCACGCCCAATGAAGACGGCTATTTCCGGTTGATTCACTTGCGCACCGTAACCACGTACGTCTGCAGCGTCATCACCACTTGCGAATGCGTGTCTGTATTGTTGCTCGTGGTTGCATGAACATCTGTTTCAAATGTTTTTCTGATCAGACACTGATCGAAAACTGAACAATTTCTGTTTTCATGTCAATAATCTCCCTTCTTTTGTGACATGACGAGTTCTGAAATTTCAATATATTATGCAGAGATTGTGCAATTTCATAGTGCCATAATATTGTTTAACTGTTCATTGGGATTGTACTTAAGGAGTGTAGAGTGCAGCTGGCTGTTATCTTTCAAAAGTTATTTCAGTTATCGATCAATTCTCATGAGGTTCCCATTCTTTGGAAAACTTCTAAAATTATTCCATTGCCCAAAAAGAAAAATCCATTCGTTAACAATGACTACTGACCAGTGGCTCTAATCTCTATTTCCATGAACTGCTTAGAATGTATAATTAAGAATGTATTGCTTAGTGACGTCAACCATGTGATTGATCCTTTACAGTTTGCTTATAGGGCAAGACGTGGGGTTAGAAGATGCAACCATCACACTCTTACACAATATTTATCAGCATTTGGAAAACTATGGTACATATGTACGGATAATGTTTGTTGATTTTTCATCTGCTTTTAATACCATTCAACCTCATCTACTTATTGACAAACTTTACAAAATGAATGTTAATTCTAATATCCTTAGATGGATAAATGCATTCCTGGTTAAGAGACAACAATTTGTACGGGTTAACCAAGTGGAGTCTTCAATATTAAATACATCCACTGGTGCACCCCAGGGTTGCGTGATCTCTCCCATTTTATTTATATTGTATACCAATGACTGTATATCCAAAGTAAAAGAATGTCTGACAATAAAATTTGCTGACGATGCTGCATTGGTTGGCCTGATTAAAGAATCAGAACCGAGTTACAGAACAGAAATTTCAAAATTTGTAGAATGGTGCAAATCTAACTTTTTATTTTTGAATGTGTTGAAGACCAAAGAAATGGTCATAGATTTCAGGAAAACTAAGTCTATAATAAATCCTGTGACTATTGATGATAATGAAATAGAAAGATTAACGGAATATAAATATTTGGGTACTGTCTTAGATTCGAAACTTTCTTGGAATGAAAACACTGACAAAATTTATAAGTAAGGACAGCAACGATTGCATTTTTTGTGGAAGTTGAAACATTTTAAAATAGATCAAACTATTTTTAGGTTAATTTACCAAACATTTATTCAAAGTGTGGTAACATTTAATTTTTTGAGTTGGTACGGAAACCTGTCTGTTCAAAATAAAAATAAAAAAAATAAAAAAAACTCTCTAAAATTGTTAACATCGCTTCAAAAGTATCGGCGTTTTTAATGATCAAACAACTTTTTAAAAAAAGCAAATACAATTTTAAGTGACTCAACTCACATACTTTTTTCGGAATATTCTTCACTGCCCTCTGGACGCAGACTGCGTAAGCCGACGAGTAGAACAACTAGGTTTCGTCAATCATTTGTTCTGAATAGCATTTATGCCTTTAATGGAAAATGTTTGGAATGAATGTTTAATGATCAAGTGTATATAATGTTTATAATATTGTTTATATGGCTGGTGTATGTTTTTTTTATATACTGGAGACTGTCTTAGATGTAATGTAAATTTCCCCCGGGATAATAAAGAATTATCTTATCTTATCTTATCTTATCCTATAGTTTTTACGAAATCTGATAATATCTTGTAGGCGTTTCTTTTGGCCGACAGTGTATCTGTGTACAAAGAAACTAATCTGTTGTGCCCCTTCATTTACATCAGGTAGTCTTCCCATGAGTTGTTACAGGTTTGCTTATTTATGTTAAATATTTTGCGCTGATATATTGCTTCATAAAATTGAAGAGAAGTAAGTTGGCAAAATATTCGTATTACTTTTAAGTAATAATCAACAGCTAAAAGAAAAGTTTAATTATTTGTATGTACGCAGTGTCTTGTGAGAACTATTTATTAAAGTAATGGTAGAATTTCGATTGTAACACTTAACTCTGAATAATTAGAAATATATTTCATAATCTGTTTGTTAATTGGCTCATAAACGGTTTGAAAGGTGCAAGTTAAGTAATGGAGAATGCATATGAGCTGTGGATTCGTTAAAAATAATCAACGAGCCCCGAAGGGGCGAGTTGATTATTTTTAACGAATCCACTGCTCCGAATGCATTCTCCATTACTTAACTTGCACTTAACTTGTACTTAATATGTGATTGACAGCTAAAAATCCCCCTTTTCACGCCTTCCGTGCATTGAATAGAACGCGGGATTCTTACTGACAAACAATTCTAATGTTTCTAACAGCGTCTTGTGGCCTAGTGGTTAGAAGCGCTGACTACCAAGCGGAGGGTTGCATGTTCGATTCCAGGTTTATGAATTACAAACATTTGAGAAAATCCAGGGGGATATTTTAAGATCCTATCCTATACACCAAGACAAAATACATCAGTCTCGAAAAATGTACCATTACTGAAAATGTCTAAACCTAACACCCCTCCTCACTGGGACAGTCAATGACCAGTAGATTTCTAAATAATAATCAACTGATAACACAATAAAGTGACGTCATGACCATGGATTAAACTGATATAAATGCTGGATCTTGTTCTGTTCTTACTATGATTATCAACACATATTTTATTGTAAAGAAGACAATTCCAGGCGAACGTAGCATTAACTATTCTGGAACTGTATACTGGATGATGGTGATAAGATCTTAGAAATTGATATATTATTTCCAGAATTTTATATTTACCAACGAATCCTCTTGGGCTGATTTTAAAAGATTATATGATTTGTAGTCACTGTCTGATCTGCTTTGGGAAACGGTATGAATATTGAAGACTGAATTCAAGCTAGCAAGCTACGCCTAAAAGAGACATATATTTAATTTTACAGGACAAGATATACCTACTTTCTGTGCCCAGTGGTTTGCTTGAAATTGATATAACAACCATTCGCAAACAAACATTAACCCGATCATGGCCATGGTCACCTTCATGACACACTGTGTGCTGTTAGAAGGGAATAGTCCCTACTTCGTTGTTGAACAGCAGAGAACAACTTCCCGTATCAGTTGTTCTCTTAAATGTAATTTGATTAAAGACAAGTTGGCAAAATTGTGTTTTGTGTATGAGCCGATACGAGATAAACAAAACTCAAATTTACAAAATCACGAAATACAACACACAAAGACGGAACCAAAGAAATCGAAAGGCAGCTTCAATGGAGGAACATGTCATTGTGTGTCACAGGAACATCAACGTAACTTGTCGTTCAAGTTCAACAACACACGGCTTTGTCTCTTCAACACAGGTAGGTTGATGATATCTGATATATATATATATATATATATATATGTTGAGCATTACAACATGCTATTGTTTTTGTTCATACATAAATATGCAATCTTCCGAATGTTAACGATACTTGAAAAGACCGATATACTGGTCGAAATGAGCTCATCGTATTGTATTAAAGAAGATTGATCCAGTCAAAACCATCTGATGTTTACTATTTTCTATATATAACCTTATTTCACGTGAGAAGCAACTCATCTTATACATATATATATATATATTTTATATGTGATATGATATATGGTATATAATGATACGCACAGGACAAAAAGTGGTGGGATCCGGTTGCCGGATCCTTCCGGGTTCTCAAAAAAATTGGCGGATCCCAAAGAATCCGGAATAATCCGGCAAGCAGATATCCTTTATTTATCATACAATGCTCAAGGGCAAACTACCACTGTGCCATGTTGATGTCATGTTACAAAACATGTTATGGCATCATGCTTCGTAAATAATGCTGCGGATAGACAGTTTATGCTTTTGAAAAGCAGATTTTAGGATTTTCCTAATAATTTCATTACCTCAAAAAAAAAGACAAAAAGACAGGGGCTCCGTTCCATAACGGTGAGCGTTTATAATTGCTTATTGAGCGCTCAATGTAGCGCTCATTCTCTCCTCAACGACACGGTGTGATTCCTCGAGGTTGGCTCGCTTTACTAAGTAGCGCTACATTGAGCAATCGCGTTCAAAAGAAGGTTTGAGCGAATTTGAAGTATTGAGCGATTACTTTTGAACCTCTCTTGAACGTGGCCATGGTCTTATGTCATCATGCGTCCGACACTCGTTCCTGAATATCTGTATATCGAACTACATCACATTTGATAAGACAATTTTCTTACAGAAGGCAGAAACGATATACTGAGCGAGACACAGGCTATATTCAAGAAAACCACTCTGAAAAGTGAGTAATTGAGTCGATGATATATTGACATATTGTTTTGTAAAATTTTATTCTAATTTATTGACAGTACCTGTGAAAGAAAATTCGCCATCTTTAATCAGTGGATAGTCTCAGCATTGCCAATATTGCAGACAGAGTTTAATTTATCCCCCGTGAAGTGGGAAAAGTTTAAAAAAAAACCCATTGAATTATGATTATCGAGCTGTATTCTTTGATAAACCATTAATCATTCAACAGTAATAACTTAATGCTGCACAGGAATATTGTTCTAGCTCTGGCTTATACTTTTCAAGACCTGTTCCGGAAGCGTAGTGTAAAATCATATGAATTTTGAATTTTGAATCAATATAACTATGTTTCTTCGTTGAAACTGCTCGTAATAAAATTCAAAAGAAGTTGAAAATCCCAAAAGGCACATCGACACATGATTGTTTCACATATCAAGTTTCATTGAACGACGTCTTACAGTTTTTTGGTTCTGGTACGGAAATGTAACCCGGACGGACCGACGAAGGTCATAACTGTTGCCACCAGAAAAGTTGATTTCTTAAAGGGGCAGTAGCACGTTTTTCTGGTGAAATAAGTCGATGAAATGTAATTGAAAAATAATGTCACCAACAGTAAAACACCCCTCCCTCTTCAGAAAATCAAGTTAAAATATGAGTGTACATGGTTCCGTAAAGCCATGGGAAACGTTTTTTGTCATTAGAAATAATAAATTGTGTTCACAATAAAATGGCCGCCATGCAATTTTTGCTTTATACACAACATCGTTATTACCACTACGGAAAATTGGTTTGTGTAATAAGATGGTTTACCCTCTTAAGTAAATATGAATGATATAAACTATCATTATAAATGGGAAATTTGAAAAAATAAAATTTGCAAAAAACGTGCTACTGCCCCTTTAAAATTGCATGTTCTCATGCTTTAAAGGGGCAGTAGCACGAGACAAAAAGGATATTCAAGAGCACACGTTTCTGTTTGTATCAATGTAACGATAGTTGTTTGTGCCACCAAATATCTACGATAGCATTTTCAATTTCCTAGCCAGAAAATGTTGCAGCACTGTTGCAATAATCGCCATTTCCCCATAGGGCCCTATGTTATTTCAGTGTATCATAGATAATTTAAATTATCTCAATTTTCAAAATATTTCACTGAAACTTGTCTTTGAAACAAAAAATCTACCCTGCAACAAGTACACAATTTCTGATATTGGATACAACGTTATTTAACAAAACAGTTAAAACATTACTGAGGTATGTTAATATTTTTCAGCCCTTTAGGGTTACATAATGGTGGCAATGGGGAAGTGACGTAGCTGTAAAAATACGCAGTCATTATTTTGCCGTTTTCCCAAACCATGCTAAAAACTAATGAAATTGAAAATTATAAACATAATCTCAAGATGTTAGATTACAATCACGTTGTATTTTATAAGTTTTCGTTCACTTTCACGATCATGAACATTGTTTATGCTACACTCAACTAATATGGGATCTAATGGGAAAACGGCGATTCTTGCAACACTTTTGGCACAGTGCTGTACATTAAAGTAAGTGGCGCTTAACTGACTGCTCTTAGTATATTTGCCTAAGGCATTAAGTTGTTACATCGGATACAATTATAGATGACTTTTCATATGGGAGTTTACATTTCAGCAAGGAAGAAACACACAGTCGGAGAGGAGACAAGTAAGTAGTTGGTGATGATGTCGCTTCTTTTTAATCACTTTTATGATTATGATAAACGTTGAGCTGGGGAGATATTTCATTGATATGTCACATTCATATATGAATTAAATATTAATATGCACTCCTTTAGGAGTTATCATTTAAATATTGAATGGGTTTTTATGCCCCCGAATCGGAGATACCGGGGGTAAAATGTTTTTCACCTGTCCGCCTGTCTGTCCGTCCGTGTGTTTGTCCACAAAAACTTTAAAGGCGCTGTACGTTTTTTCGCTCAAATAAGTCGATGAAATGTATTTGAAAAATAATGTCAACAATAGTAAAACACCATAACACCATAACTGAGAAATTTGAAAAAATAAAATTTGCAAAAAACGTGTTAAGCACCTTTAACCTTGGTCATAACTTTGGATTGCTCAGAGCTAGGGCTTTCATACTTGGCACGTGAATACCTTGTGATGAGACCTTTCAGATGAGGTCATCATATTTGACCTTGTGACCTTGACCTTTCCGCAGTGGACATCTTCAGAAAAATTTAACCTTGGCCATAACTTTGGTATATTCGGTGGCATCCGTGCTAAACAAACACATCTTGTTTAAACATATTTTGAGATTTGTCAACTTTAATGAGACACTACTTCGGAGACAGTGGCAGTCAATACCGTCGTTCGTGGAGTGCAGATTATTTGTGTGATTTTCATGAAACCTATACACTTCATGAAATTGATCTATTAAGCGCTTTAATACACTCGTCACAAAAATAAATGCAACAGACACAGCTTTGACAGTTTAGGATTTGGAGAAAGAGTGCGTAAATCAATGTATAACAGACAGACAAATTAAATTTGAATGGACATGGCTTAGTCTACTGCGCTGCCTTGAGCATGACATGACAGGTCAAATCACTTGTTGTGTCCACAAGAGGACTTTTTTGTATTCTTAAGGTGAGGTGAGTTTAGTTGGGGTTTAACAGCGCTTTCAAGATTATTTCACTTACATCTCGACTGCTAGTATTACGGCAGGGAGAAAGCCCGCAATGCCATGTGGCTATGCATTGCGCGGGGAAATCTGCGAGCAAAGATTGGAACTAGCGAACCATTGGTGGTACTACGCTGATATTCAGTGTACTACTCTGAAATTCAGTTAAGCATTGCACCCAAACCTTACTGCGTGTAGAACAGTTCTCTACTGCAGACAAAGTTGCCGTGCCCCTGGCGGGATTCGAACCCCGGACCTCTTGATCCGAAGCCGAACGCGCTAACCAATGCGCTATCCCGCCCCTGTATTTTTAGAATGATTGTCTTATTTCAGATGGTAAGTCCGTATTTGGCTCTGCGTGCACCAACACCAAGGGTTGTAGAGGGCGAGGTGTATTCTGTAGTAAAGGGAAGTGTAGATGCAAGAAGGGTAGGCGTTACACAGAAAAACAGAACAGGTGTAAAACAGGTAGGTGTTATGAATCAATTTTGTTATGATATAAAGCACATCTTCCTTTAGGTGATGCAGTTTTTAAACAAACGTTATAACACTATAAGGGAACTTATTGATATAGATCTACAGTATGTAAATCTTATGAACTCGTTTCGTTGATCCATACATCCCTTAATGTTGTTATAGGATACCCAGGTAATAAAACACAGGCGGTAGGCAACGTGCTTTATGAGACAAAACAACATGCTCGTGATTTTAGACGTCAGTTGAACGTGGCTTAGCAAATGACGTAATATTTCACGTCACTTTGATTGTTCAATACTTGTGAATGTGTTCTATGACGAGAAGCATTACTATTTTCATACAAAATAATTGTTTAAAGGTATCTTATATAAGAAATAGAAGACTCGTTGTCATACTTTATCGTAGATTAAAACAAAGCTGCGCCTTTCGTGTTTTATGCTCCCTGCTATGTTTTATTCAACGATAAAGCACTCCATCTCGTCTTCTATTTCTTAATTATGATACACGTTTGTAGAAAATGCTGAAATAATATTGGCGAAATTTCCAATTACATGTGTGACAATGTGAATGAGTTTATATTCAGTTAAATACATAAAAATAAGATAGTTCAAAGACCCTCCTAAATTAGCAACTACATTGTGCTAACGAAAGCGAATATGATTTCAGTAAACAGACCCAAGCATGGCGAAAGCTGCAAGCGGGATTTAGATTGCAGTGGGAGGTTGCGTCTTTGTTTCGATGGCAACTGCATGTGCAAACCGGGATTCTTTAATGTCAAAAGGTCGACGAAATGTAAAAGCAGTAAGATCATCTGTATTTCAAAATACATATCATAGCAATGGTTGAATATACATTGAATCAATGAACAAATAATTTTGAAAATAATCGAGAAAGACACCTTCTCCCATTCTGCCATACTTAATTTCCCCAGTGATGTACATGAACCTGGGAACCACCTACAGGAAGCAAATCCAAAATAATTTCATAATCATCATATTCCCAAAATTCAACAAAATACTGGAGGAAATAAAGTCTCTCCCTCCCTCCCCCTCTCTCTCTCCCTTTATCCCTCTCTCTGTCTCTCCTCCCCCCCCACCCTCTGTCTCTCTGTCTCTCTCTCTCTCTCTCTCTCTCTCTCTCTCTCTCTCTCTCTCTCTCTCTCTCTCTCTCTCTCTCTCCCCCCCCTCTCTCTCTCTCTCTCTCTCTCTCTCTCTCTCTCCCTCTCTCTCTCTCTCTCTCTCTCTCTCTCTCTCTCTCTCTCTCTCTCTCTCTCTCTCTCTCTCTCTCTCCGTTCCGTAACAGCGAGCGCTTAAATGCTCATTGATCGCTCAATGTAGCGCTCAAGTAGCGCTCATTCTCTCTTGAATGACACAGTGCAAATTCCTCGAAGTTTGCTCGCCTTGCTACGTAGTGCTACATTGAGCAATCGCGTTCAAGAGAGATTTAAAAGTAATCGCTAATTGAGCGATTACTTTGAAACCTCTCTTGAACACGGCCCTGGGCTCCGTTCCAAAACAGCAAGCGCTTATAACCGCTCAATGTAGCGCTCAATGTAGCGCATTCTCTCCTGAATGACACGGTGCGATTCCTCGAAATTTGCTCGCCTTGGTACGTAGCGCTACATTGAGCAATCGCGTTCAAGAGAGGTTTAAAAGTAATCGCTCACTGAGCGATTACTTTTAAACCTTTCTTGAACATGGCCCTGTTGCGATGTGTGTGTCAAGAACACCAAACAAGTTATAATTGTCTAGAAGTGAGACAATGTACAAAATAGGTGACTGGGATGGGACCGATGTTGACCACACACCTGCATTAAACGACGAAGGAATACTTGCTTAACAGCATAGACATTTTCTAGACGACATAATCTACCTAACATAAGCAATCATGAATTATGATTCGTCTATATACCCTTGAACCGGCAGTACCCCAGAGTATCTAAAACCACAGGAGAAGCAGTGCGTTTGGGCAGACCTTGTATATATTGGCAATATTTTAGTTATCAACCTCAGTATGAAAACATTGTCAAGTTATGTAATGGAGAATAGATGAGGAGCAGTGAATTTTAACGAATCCACTCCTGCAACAAGTACACAATTTCTGATATTGGATACAACGTTATTTAACAAAACAGTTAAAAGATTACTGAGGTATGTTAATTTTTTCCAGCCCTTTAGGGTTACATAATGGTGGCAATGGGGAAGTGACGTAGCTGTAAAAATACGTAACAGCGAGCGCTTAAATGCTCATTGATCGCTCAATGTAGCGCTCAAGTAGCGCTCATTCTCTCTTGAATGACACAGTGCAAATTCCTCGAAGTTTGCTCGCCTTGCTACGTAGTGCTACATTGAGCAATCGCGTTCAAGAGAGATTTAAAAGTAATCGCTAATTGAGAAAACAGTTAAAAGATTACTGAGGTATGTTAATTTTTTCCAGCCCTTTAGGGTTACAAAATGGTGGCAATGGGGAAGTGACGTAGCTGTAAAAATACGCAGTCATTATTTTGCCGTTTTCCCAAACCATGCTAAAAACTAATGAAATTGAAAATTATAAACATAATCTCAAGATGTTAGATTACAATCACGTTGTATTTTATAAGTTTTCGTTCATTTTCACGATCATGAAACTTGTTTATGCTACACTCAACTAATATGGGATCTAATGGGAAAACGGCGATTCTTGCAACACTTTGGGCACAGTGCTGTACATTAAAGTAAGTGACGCTTAACTTACTGCTCTTAGTATACTTCCCTAAGGCATTAAGTGGTAACATCGGATACAATTATAGATGACTTTTCATTTGGAAGTTTACATTTCAGCAAGGAAGAAACACACATTCAAAGTCGGAGACGAGACAAGTAAGTATGACATGGTTATATTTGGGATAACACTCCCTTCAATAGTACAATTTATTGTACTTTTTAGGACCGAATTCTCAGAGTAAGGCAACTATCGCCAGCATTGACTGTACAAACAGCTTACCCCACGACCATTTCGCCTCGACAGTAAGTAGTCGCTTCTTTTTAATCACTTTTATGATTGTGATAAACGTTGAACTGGGGAGATATTTCATTGATATGTCCCATTCATATATGAATTAAATATTAATATGCACTTGTAAAGAGCGTTTCCTTTAGGAGGTATCATTTAAATATTGAATGGGTTTTTATGCCCTCGAATCAGAGATTGTTTTTAACCTGTCCGTCCGTCCGTGTGTTTGTCCACAAAAACTTTAACCTTGGCCATAACTTTGGATTACTCAGAGCTAGGGCTTTCATACTTGGCATGTGCATACCTTGTGATGAGATCATTCAGATGAGGTCATCATATTTGACCTTGTGACTTTGACCTTGCCGCAGTGGAAATATTCAGAAAACTGTGACCTTGGCCATTACTTTGGATTGCTCAGAGCTAGGGCTTTCATACTTGGCATGAGCATACCTTGTGACGAGACCTTTCAGATGAAGTCATCATATTTTACCTTGTGACCTTGACCTTGCCGCAGTGGACATCTTCAGACAAATTTAACCTTGGCCATAACTTTGGTATATTCGGCGGCATCCGTGTTTAACAAACTAATCTTGTTAAAAACTAGTTTGACATTTTCAACTCTAATGAGACACTAATTCTGCAACAGTGGCAGTCAATACCGTCGTTCGTGGAGTGCAGATTATTTGTGGGATTTTCATGAAACATATTCTATATCAAAGAGACGGTACACTTCATGAATTGATCTATTAAGCGTTTTAATACACTCGTCACAAAAAGAAATGCAACAGAAACAACTTTGAGAGTTTATGATTGGAAGAAAGAGTGCGTGAATCAAAGTAGAACAGGTAGGCAAATTAAATTTGAATGGACATGGCTTAGTCTAATGCGCTTCCGTGAGCATGACATAGGTCAAATCACTTGTTGTGTCTACAAGAGGACTTTTTTGTATTCTTAAGGTGAGGTGAGTTTAGTTGGGGTTTAATGCCGCTTTCAAGAGTATTTCACTTACATCTCGGCTGCTAGTATTACGGCAGGGAGAAAGCCCGCAATGCCATGTGGCTATATGCATTGCGGGAAACCTGCGAGCAAAGGCTGGAACTAGCGAACCATGGGTGGTACTACGCTGAAATTCAGTGTACTACTCTGAAATTCAGTGTAACATTGCACCCAAACCTTACTGAGTGGAGAACAGTTCTCTACTGCAGACAAAGTTGCCGTGCCCCTGGCGGGATTCGAACCCCGGACCTCTTGATCCGAAGCCGAACGCGCTAACCACTGCGCTATCCCGCCCCTGTATTTTTAGAATGATTGTCTTATTTCAGATGGTAAGTCCGTATTTGGCTCTGCGTGCACCAACACCAAGGGTTGTAGAGGGCGAGGTGTATTCTGTAATAAAGGGAAGTGTAGATGCAAGAAGGGCAGGCGTTACACAGAAAAACAGAACAGGTGTAAAACAGGTAGGTGTTATGAGTCAATTTTGTTATGATATAAAGCACATCTTCCTTTAGGTGATGCAGTTTTTAAACAAACGTTATTTAAGAAATAAAGTTCGCTGTGCCCCAATGTGTTTTGTAATAAAGTATAGTTTTGCCCTGAACTATTATAGTTAAAGTACGAGGACGGTAGTCCGAGTACTTTGACGTTATAATAGTTCAGGGCAAAACTATACTTTATTACAAAACACATTGGGGTACAGCGAACTTTATTATTTTTCTAAGATAACCCATAACACAACATTCTGCTTTGAGTAATTTTGCAAGAAAAATAGAATTTACTTCCTTAATATTAATAATCCATGATCAGGGCCAACTGACGAGCCGTGCGACAACAGCGACTATGACGTCATTGTTCTGTTGTGACGTCATAGTGGTCCCTGGGATTGCCTAATGCGGATTTCGTCGTTTTGGTTCAAGTACAAATGTAGCTTAAAATTTAAGACTAATTCGGATACAAAAGAACACATTCCTTCAATAATTGTTATAACAACGCTACCGTTGTTTTAGGACATTATCATTTGCAGAAAAACACAGTCTTTTCAACTGCCCTCTTTTGTTGGGTTACCATGGGCACACGTGACTACGAGGGGAGCGGAAACGTCATTCAATTGTTACGTCATCACACAAACTATACCTTTATCGTCTGATAAAGTACTTTTATTTCGATTGTTCTAGCCGCTAGACATCTTAGAAAACACTATAAGGGAACTTATTGATATAGATACAGTATGTAAATCTTATGAACTCGTTTCGTTGATCCATACATCCCTTAATGTTGTTATAGGATACCCAGGTAATAAAACACAGGCGGTAGGCAACGTGCTTTATGAGACAATACAACATGCTCGTGATTTTAGACGTCAGTTGAACGTCGCTTAGCAAATGACGTAATATTTCACGTCACTTTGATTGTTCAATACTTGTGAATGTGTTCTATGACGAGAAGCATTACTATTTTCATACAAAATAATTGTTTAAAGGTATCTAATATAAGAAATAGAAGACTCGTTGTCATACTTTATCGTAGATTAAAACAAAGCTGCGCCTTTCGTGTTTTATGCTCCCTGCTATGTTCTATTCAACGATAAAGCACTCCATCTCGTCTTCTATTTCTTAATTATGATATACGTTTGTAGAAAATGCTGAAATAATATTGGCGAAATTTCCAATTAAACTGCATTGTGCTAACGAAAGCGAATATGATTTCAGTAAACAGACCCAAGCATGGCAAAAGCTGCAAGCGGGATTCAGATTGCAGTGGGAGGTTGCGTCTTTGTTTCGGTGGCAACTGCATGTGCAAACCGGGATTCTTTAATGTTAAAAGGTCGACGAAATGTAAAAGCAGTAAGATCATCTTTATTTCAAAATACATATCACAGCAATGGTTAAATATACATTGAATCAATGAACAAATAATTTTGAAAATAATCGAGAATGACACCTTCTCCCATTCTTCCATACTTAATTTCCCCAGTGATGTACATGAACCTGGGAACCACCTACAGGAAGCAAATCCAAAATAATTTCATAATCATCATATTCCCAAAATTCAACAAAATACTGGAGGAAATAAAGGCTCTCCCTCCCTCCCCCTCTCTCACTCCCTTTATGCCTTTCTCCGTCTGTCTGTCTGTAATCTGTCTGTCTGTCTGTCTGTCTGTCTCTGTCTCTCTGTCTCTCTCTCTCTGTCTCTCTCTCTCTCTGTCTCTCTGTCTGTCTCTCTCTCTCTCTCTCTCTCTCTCTCTCTCTCTCTCTCTCTCTCTCTCTCTCTCTCTCTCTTAACAATATCAGAATTGAATAACAGAATAACAGAAGTTTATCGCATTTCGGGGCGCTGGATAACAATGACCTGAAAGCGCTATCTTAATTCCTTATACAAGTAGGACCTGGTGGCTTACTATTTCTTGTTTAACAATATCACAAGCTACCATTCCACATATACACTCTCTGATTTCAGTCTTTTTACAGCCAAAATGAATGAGAGATATTGAACAATTTATGCTTTGCTTTTTTGTTAAAGCAAGCTCCCAGAGTCTGCTGGGTTTACAAGGGTCTCGGATTAGGTGATATCTAGATAGATCCTCTCTCACTGCTATCTGATGACATAACCTCTCATGAGATTGAACAATTTTGATTTGATTTAGAGCATGAAACACCTGGGCCCTGTTCTATAACAGCGAGCGCTTATAATCGCTCATTGATCGCTCAATCTAGCGCATTCTCTCCTGAACGACACGATGCGATTCCTCGAAGTTTGCTCGCCTTGCTCCGTAGTGCTACATTGAGCAATCGCGTTAAAGAGAGGTTTAAAAGTAATCACTCACTGAGCGATTACTTTTAAACCTTTCTTGAACATGGCCCTGTTGCGATGTGTGTGTCAAGAACACAAAACAAATTGTATTTGTCTAGAAGTGAGACAATGTACAAAATAGGTGACATGGGTGGGACCGATGTTGACCACACACCTGCATTAAAGGAGGAAGGAATAATTGCTTAACAACATAGACATTTTCTAGACGACATAATCTACCAAACATAAGCAAACATGATTCGTCTATATACCCTTGAACCGGCAGTAGACCCAGAGTATCTAAAACCACAGGAGAAGCAGTGCGTTTGGGCAGACCCTGTATATATTGATAATATTTGAGTTATCAACCTCAGTATGAAAACATTGTCAAATTATGTAATGGAGAATAGATGAGGAGCAGTGAATTTTAACGAATCCACTCCTCCGACATCCTCGGTTACCCATGGTTTTATATATGCTCAGTTACTCTCCACTATATCACCCATTGGAAATTTCATAAGAGAAATATGTACTCAAATTACCCGCCCTTGGCCGGCGTGAGCCAATCAAACCGCTACGCAGCTTGGACCTGCGAGCCAATGACACTTCGTTTCAAAGCAAGCGAGGTCATTGTGTTAGCCATCCGTCACCGGTTATCTCCCTTGACCATTTCCGTCTTATCCCATTGAGTATTTTCTTTGGTTACTGACTTCGTCATGCTGGCCAAGGGCGGGTAATTTGAGAACAGATTCCCCTGATAAGGTTTTCCATGGGTGATATAGTGGAGAGTAACGGAGCATATATAAAACCATGGGTAACCGAGGATGCTCCTCCGAATGCACATTCCATCTTATTTCATGTATGACGTCACTTTGCATGCATGTGTGAATATTTTGAGTTTTAAATTTTCGGCTAAAACTAACTTATTTTGCAAATGTCGGTACTTAGTCATTGGAGCAGTCTCGCCAAGCGAGTATATACGATCCAAAATGGGGTCGCGTGTCACACAGTTTGAATACCTCATTTCTCTTTCCTATTTTACCCCCTCAATTGAAATTTGGTCGGTTGCTATGTGCATGGCACCTATTGTTTTCCAAAATGGTGACGATATTCTGAAATTACTCGGGAAGTACTCGCGACCTCAGGTTTGCGTTCAGGAACCGTTCGCGGGTATGCGAGTACACGCCAAGAGAGTACTCGCGGTCCTGAACACGCCTCAGTCTTGTGGAGAACGCAGGGTGACAAGCATATTGTGCCTAACAGCCCGTGCAGCCTAATGGATAAAAGCGCTGAATAATAAACGACGTATTGCCTGTTCAAATCCTGGCCCATACGATAACATTTGTTATAATTAGAGTTATCTGAAATAGGGATACACATTTGTAAATCAAATTAGTCTAATTAAACGATTTTGAGGAATTAACATTGTGACAATATCAAAACATGTCAGTGCGTTAAAGGTATTTTTCTTTGTGTTGTTAAGAAACGAAGTAGATTATCATGTTGGTGAGGTCACATGTATGTCCAATGTTATAATTTGGACTTTGGCTTGCTGCAGCCATATAGTGAAACGTAATTTTGGAAACTTTAATAAAATAGACAGGGAGACAGATTTGCCTCGAAAGCGTTAAATATGTCTTATAACGAGTACATACGTTAGACAGAGTCATAACTGTCGGCTTCTACACATGTGTGAAACCATTCCTTGGTTTCATATTTGATATATTAAGCATATAACCTAAATCAGCACCTATTGAAATATGGTACATTTTAGAACCAAATAAAATATCACGCAAAACTGATCATGCATCTGTTGACCTATAACCAGGCCCACTTGGAAATACATATGCAAATTTAGCGATAAGCATCCTTATATATTAATTGCGTCAGGTGGTATTTCATTTTCTTCAAAATCGTTATTTTGAATCAGATTTGTGAAAGGGAACTTGTGAAAATTATTTTTCTTCAAATGCTTTTAATCCAGAATTTGCACTACCCAGTGTCCTGATTTTACTAATTTGCAGAAGGAAGGATGTAGGCAATTACTATCGTACAGGTAGACGTGTTTGACAGCTAAGTAAAATGTTAATGTTAAAGGCACTGTAGCACGCCATTCTTACTGAGTTAAAGTATGCTCACAAAAATGCATATATGTGTTACCAGTGGCTAACTAATACTCCTCAATCAATATAAAGAGTTCTAAAACGAATGTACATGGTTCGGTTAAGCCATACGAGTCCATTTGTCTTCGAGCGGTCATTTTAATGTGTTCAAAATCCAAATCTGAGACCTACAAATCTACCTCTCACACTGAAGAGTGCCACAAAATTGTCGGTATACGTCGCACCATTTTCTACCAATATGGATAACCGTTTTCTATGGATACGGCTTATCGGGTCATGTAATGAGTTGTTTTACCCTCTGACGTAACAATATATTGTATAAACTTTGATAATACATGAAACATTTAAGAAAAAATAATTTGCATAATTGCATAATTTGCATTTTGCGCCTTTGTGTTTCATAAAAATTTACTTGGCTTTAATACGCTCCATCTCACCATATGTGCTGTTTACAATATAAAAAAATTCACTCAACTTGCATATTCATCCCCAATCGCCAAATAAATCATAATTACTAAATTAGTTTCCAATTAATATAGAGTCACATCATTATGCATGTGCAGAAACCGAAACTTCACGTCCCATTTACATGCACAGTAGTTATTTGACCTAATCAACATGATCAACCCAAATTTGTTATTTTGTCTGTATTAAATACGATTAAAAAATTACGTTTAAATCATTGGCACGCGTCAATCGTGATGCATTGTCCGGTTTTCGATCAGAAATCGTTACTTTTACCTTCATATCGTTAATATACTAAGTCAACCATCATCAAAATGGTAGTTTTCGGGACTAGTCGGTACATCTTGATAAAGTAACACCATTTGTAACACAATGGTTGTGTTCACATTATCTTCTACAGTTTTAATCATATTCACAATCTGTGTCCTTTCTCACAGAGTGCTACACTGTTGACGAGAGCATGGCAGTCTATCCTAAGCTGAGAAGGATACAATACGAAGTTGACGACAAAATCCAGTTCAGGGCATCGTCCTACAAACAGGCTATAAGTACGTGTATTCATAAGTGCCTGGAACATGGTGTAGATGGTAGACAGGTCGGGGCTATGGGCTTTTGTTTGTTTGCAAATCTAAAGTTTACATATTTTAACTACGTGTATGTGTGTTATCTTTTTGAGAAATTAGACCATAACGTACCTGAATTCCACCCAAGAGAAATGTCAGAAGGTTCTACGTTCCTAATAAGAAACTGTTTATACATGGATTTTGATTGAGGTTTGGTAGTATACATCCTCGGTTACCCAAGGTTTTATATATGCTCCGTTACTCTCCACTATATCACCCATGGGAAATTTCATCAGATAAATCTGTACTCAAATTACCCGCCCTTGGCCGGCGTGGGCCAATCAAACCGCTACGCAGCTTGGACCTGCGAGTCAATGACAATTCATGTCACTTCGTTGGCACGCGAGGTAATTTTGTTAGCCATCCGTCACCGGTTATCTCCCTTGACCATTTTTGTCTTATCGTATTGAGTATATTCTTTGATTACTGACTTCGTCACGCCGGCGAAGGGCGGGTAATTTTAGTACAGATTTCGCTGACAGAGTTTCCCATGGGTGATATAGTGGAGAGAAACGGAGCATATATAAAACCCCGGGTAACCGAGGATGGGTAGTATGGGGACAAATCTTGCTGCAAAAATATACTAAAATAAATTCACAACCGTTAAGTACACCATTTTCAAAACAAAACAAAACGGTCTGAAACCAAACTTAACCTTCATTAGAAATGATTATGACATGAAGAAAACATACAATATCGACAATATAACGCTTATTCTACTTAAAACTACTCCAAAATTATGAAATTTTGGTCAACGTGTCACTTACTATTTCATTAATTAAAAAACACACTTTGATCCTTATCTTTGTATCTTCTTAAACTGAAAACCCTCACAAATTGTAACATTAACGACCGCGGAGGGTTTGATTGCTTAGAATTCTTGTGTGTTGTTGTAATATGTTGTACTGAGAATGTTGCTTGTAAATTGCAATGTGCATGTACCACAAAAAGAAATTTAAAAAAAAGAAAAAAAAGATAATAGTTGCTGTTTTCTTTACTTGAAGATTGTCTGCATGTGGCACATGCCTGCCTTATCAATTACAACGAAATATTTTACTGGATTCACAATCGAACTCAAAGACCTCGGCGAAGCATCGCTATTAGTCGCGAATTTGGGAATTTAAAGGAGCACTCTATATGTTACTGTATACATAGGTAAAAAAGGTTGTTATTTTATCGAGAGGTAATGACTGTTGTCGAAAATGACCCTTTTAGTGCCAATCTGTTCGGTATAGTAACATGATTAAGATGTTTAAGTCCCGTTCATGCGTCACTGTTTACATATATGTATATTTACATAGGTATGTAAACGTGGCGCATGAACGCAATTGCATACATGTGTATATTTGCATCATATGCAAATTTGCATCATATGCAAATTTGCAATGAGTCAAGAGGTAGTGCAAATGTATTTTTGCACATGTGCAATTTTGCACAGTATGCAAATTTGGCGCATGAACGCAAATACTGATTTACACACATAAGCAAAGTGAGAAAGAGAGAGTAGCCTACCGAATGATGAACTTGATCATGACTCAGGTCTTGCATAGACTTGTTTACACGTTTCATCCAGGATCAAAGCATTAGTGTTATGAATAAGTGACTGAGAGAAATTTTAATTATGTTTTCAAGACAAGGATCAGGACATCCTATATTTTGTTTTCATTCCGTCTATTTACCATTCCAAGATCTCAGAGTTTGCAAAGTTACGAGCATAATATGATCTTCCCAGCTACAGACCACTATAATAAAACAAAATCTCAGACAACGTGCAACACAATCGAATAATCCCCATGATTCTGTGTAGGTGCATAATAGGGAAGTGTGACCATCTATGGACCCTGCACAATGTGGAAAACCCCAAATCTGCTCATAATCCATCAGAACCTCCCACAGTACATCCCCTTCTGGAAACGTGATGACTTCAGGCGCCATCTTCTCTTTTAAAGCATTGCAGACTCCTGAACACATGTCACAGCCGTTTAGATTTGGCAACACCAAAGAGATGAGCAACATTTCTATTTCAGCTGTTGTTGCAAGCCACTGAAGCCAGTAGATTTTTATTGCTATTTGAAGTATTACGGACAATGTTTCATTTAATTTAATCACAGGACAAAAAGTGGTGGAATCCATTTGCCGGATCCTTCCGTATTCTCCCAAATTTTGGCGATTCTTGAAAAATCCGGCAAGCGGATTCCACCAATTTTTGTGCTGTGTATTGGTTTGATTTTCCAGGGATCCAGACAGTTGTGCTTATATAGATATAGTCGAAAGATTCTTGTGACATCCATTATTCATTTGTGAAATTTTAAAGAACATGGTTCTTAGAACTGTTTCTGAAAGATATCCCAACTCCTGCTATTACTGATGACTATCTATGTCATCATCATAAAGGGGAACATCTTTGTCTCCGCAGTACACCAGTGTCTACATGACCAAGGCCTGTGCTTAAATGAAGGAAACTGAAAATTTACCCTATCAAAATACATACCATCAGATGGCGCATGAACGCATAGCAAATTTTGCATTTACACACCTGAGTATATTTACATAGGGTGTATTTTTGCGTACAGTGCAAATTTTTGGCGCATGAACGGGGCTTAAGATGTTTAAGTCCCGTTCATGCGTCACTGTTTACATCTATGCATATCTACATAGGTATGTAAACGTAGCGCATGAACGCAATTGCATACATGTGTATATTTGCATCACATGCACATTTGCAATGAGTCAAGAGGTAGTGCAAATGTATTTTTGCACATGTGCAATTTTGCACAGTATGCAAATTTGGCGCATGAACGCAAATACTGATTTACACACATAAGCAAAGAGAGAAAGAGAGAGTACCGAATGATGAACATGATCATGACTGGTCTTGCACAGCCATCATATCCCCTAGCAAGCATGACAGGAGCATATCAATGGCAGCAGTGAGGGAACCTACATGTAACTTCAACATATCGCATGATAATTATGGGGATTGTTAAATCAAAATCAATAGACTTGTATACACGTTTCATCCAGGATCAAAGCATTACTTGATTTACACACATAAGCAAAGAGAGAAAGAGAGAGTACCGAATGATGAACATGATCATGACTGGTCTTGCACAGCCATCATATCCCCTAGCAAGCATGACAGGAGCATATCAATGGCAGCAGTGAGGGAACCTACATGTAACTTCAACATATCGCATGATAATTATGGGGATTGTTAAATCAAAATCAATAGACTTGTATACACGTTTCATCCAGGATCAAAGCATTGCTTTTATGAATAAGTGACTGAGAGACATTTTAATTATGTTTTCAAGATAAGGATCAGGACATCTTGTATTTTGTTTTCATTACGTCTATTTACCATTCCAACATCTCAGAGTTTGCAAAGATACGAGCATAATATGCTCTTCCCAGCTACAGCCCACTATAATAAAAAAAAATCACAGACAACGTGCAACACAATCGAATAGTCCCCATGATTCTGTGAAGGTGCAATAATAGGGAAGTGTGACCCATCTATGGACCCTGCACAATGTGGAAAACCCCAAATCTGTTCATAATCCATCAGAACCTCCCGCAGTACATCCCCTTCTGGAAACTTGATGACTTCAGGCGCCATCTTCTCCATCAAAGCATTGCAGACTCATGAACACATGTCACAGCCGTATAGATTTGGCAACACCTAAGAGATGAGCAACATTTCTATATTCAGCTGTTGTTGCAATCCAGTAGATTTTTTATTGCTATTTGAAGTATAACAGACACTGTTTCATTTAATTTGTATTCGTTAGATTTTCCAGGGATCCAGACAGTTGTGCTTATGTATAGATATAGTCAAAAGATTCTTGTGACATCCATTATTCATTTGTGAAAGTTTGAAGAACATGATTCTTAGAACTGTTTCATCACCATAAAGGGGAAACATCTCCGTTGTTTCCGCAGTACACCAGTGTCTACATGACCAAGGCTTGTGCTTAAATGACGGAAACTGAAAATTTACCCTATCAAAATACATACCCCATCAGATGGCGTATGAACGCATAGCAAATTTTGCATTCACACACCTGAGTATATTTACGTAGGGTGTATTTTTGCATACAGTGCAAATTTTTGGCGCATGAACGGGGCTTTAGTCGTGATTATGATCGAAAACCAAACAATGTGTCGCGGCTTGTGCGCGTCAATTGTTATTTTGAAAAAATTAAATGTAGCAGACAAATAGACACATATTTGTTGGTACTGTTCAAGGAACATAACTGATAAAGTTGTAAAAGGGGCGTACGAATACGGCTTCTCATCGTGGATAAAGTCGCTGCTCGAGTTTCATTGAAAGCAAGTTATTGTCAAATATTGGCATTAGAAGATAAATGAGCAAGTAGAGTGAGATGATTTGGACTTAAATCAGGACATTTGATATTTTTGTATGAGATCTAAATAAAATTTCATGAAAACACGTAGTGTTCCCTTAAAGCCGTTTGTAAGAGCAAATCACATACAACAACGCTGTGGCTATGTATTTGATGAATCCTGCGACTATCAGTCTGAATCTTGGAATCCTGGGATTCGAACCCCAGATCTCTAGATCTGGGCGACCTTTCACAACGTACAATACATAGTAACATACCCTGATCACTTCCATTTGCCATCAAATGAGATTAGTTTTCAATATGTTTATGGGATGTTTCAAAAGTCACATCCTGGTTTTCAAATTTCAAATTCAAAATTTCATGGTTATTTTTAAGACTATAAAGAATAGCTTCCGTTTTCCTCGGATTGTTGATCACAGGCCAATGTTGAACCAAACACGATGAACGTTGGATATTTCTGTTTAGTGTCTCTTACGTTCTCCAAGATCTTCCTAGATTACAGTTAATGATTTTGCTATGAATGACAGTTAACAAGTTAATAGAAAATATCAACCTAGTCCCCAGAACAAGTGTTGGTTAAAGGCTTGACACAGGTTAACTGCATCCTCGGTTACTATAGAGAGTAACGGAGCATGTATAAAACCCTGGTTAACCGAGGATGGGGAAACTGTAGAAACATAGCAATTATGGAGTATTTTGGAGTTTTTAGGTGTACAAATCAATCAAGTTAGCAAGATACTGTCAGTTCCAAGATATGCTCCTGTTTGACAACGAATATCATTGTCTGATTTTGTTTACTGGGCTTTACTCTAGAACTCAGTTATAATTCAACTCTGTAACAGTTCAGTACTCCATTACTCCAAACAGAAATTTACTAAATGAATTTTTTAAAATTCCACAGAAGTGGTGTACAATTTGTAACATTGGTTGGTGTACAAACATATTTTAGGACTGTCAAGTGTACAGAATACTACAGTGTACCAGCCCTGGGAGAGACGTAACAACGCTGTGAGGAGTTTGTGAAAATATATCTGTCGTTGTATCTAACTTGTCTCTCACCAGCTTTTTCGCATTTCTTATTTGTGCTTCTGAACACGGTTCGGTAATTAAAGAGGGGAAAATTGAGCCCGACTAATTTAAGATATACTCATGGTAATAATGGTTGACACCCCCTAATAGTTATAGGAATGAAATGTTAAATAAACAACGTAACGTGTCAGTTTCGATTACTTTTTGGGTAAAACATGTTACTACTGGACGTATTTTTGTGAATAGTGTCCTTGAGCATTTGCTATTCTCCACTTGTACTTTAAAATACCAAAGAAAGAGGAATATAAGAAAAATGAAATTTATCCAAAAGAGTTCATTCATTGTGTCTTGAGATCTTGGCATGGGTATTTTATTACAGTTATTGAGTGTTCTCAATTTGGTTCTAATAAATAATGTAAAGTTGCATTTGAATAAAACATTCTATTGAACCCAAATATATACAAAATCTTTCATGGAGACTCATTCGCACACAGTACATGCATGGCAAGTATTAAATAGTTTACATCATGTGTCTGTGCCATTTGATTTCGAATATACCATAATATCGAACAATATTAATGGTCAATGTATTTTATTTGCTTAAATACATTATCTGTTTAGAGGTGTCAACCATTTTTACCATGAGTATATAATCGAATTACAACTGACCTGAAGAATTTTTCGTTTTTGGCTAACTTAAGCCTTGCTGTATTTGATTAACTTCTCTGTCCTGGTGCAGCAGAACGCACTTTGAAGTTCGAATGCAACGCGCCGCTTCGCTAGCACAGAGAAGTTATCGAAATGCAGCAAGCCTAGCCAGTGTCTGTGTTGAGATGTAAGGGAGGTTGAGGAACATGCGCTTTTAGAATCATTATAGTTGAAAGAATTATTACTCTATGTCCGAAAGAAAATATAACATATTCTGGTAATGTAATCATTGGGAAGTATATCTCAGGTAAATTATTTGAAGATAAAGATTATTTTTAAGCGTATATTTTTATGTAAAAGGGGAGTGTCTATGTTCGACTGAACATTCTGTCGTCCGAATGCTCTATCTCACACAGCGAGCCGCATACTATCTAATATAGGGTTGCAGGTAGAGCCTCTCGATCAAGGCCTATGTGTAGGATAAAACACGATACAGAGGTTATGCTTGGGATTGTAAAACCCGAGGTAAGAAAGTTGAGCGGGAAGTAAGACCAATTGCAAAGCTTGAGGTCTTACTTTCCCGAAGCTTTCTTAACGAGGGTTTTCAATCCCAAGCATAACCGAGGTAGAGTGTTTTTATCTAACTTAGATACCGTAAAACATAAATATGAGCGCTTATCGTATATTGAGGTTTTTCTTACAGCAGCAGAATGAGGGATAGAGTTGTTTTAAATTTATAACCATCACATGTCAACATTTACATTTTATAAATTTTGATCCCCAAATCCTGCGTTATAAAGAGTATGTCTCCCGGACTAGCGTTATATAGAGGCAGAGACGGTATGACAGTAAATCCTCACTGCTCTTTCGTCTTCCTAGGTAGCTTGGAGGTAGAGCATCCGGTTTCAGGAGCAAAGGGTATCGAGTTCGATTCCCGCAATCTACATATATCTTTGTATACTTTTCGATAATAATTGTTGTGCATAGAGTTGTGAAAAATTGGTTTGTTGGCCCGGCAAATAATTCTTATAATATAGTCTCATTTAAGGTCTTACTTTCAAAAGTTAAAACTTAATTTAAAAAAAACAACCTCATACGGGTTTTTATCGGAAGAAAAACCGACCGAGATAATAATGAGGGGTTATTACGAGAAAACAAGATACCTACGAAACAATAGACAAAATCCCCTATAGGTTTCTAAAGTGAGTATATGATTTTCTAACGCTATTTCCATGCGATACAAGCTTCGGTGATCATCATGATAAACTTTCTTTACAGATCATTCTTTTCACTTATGAAATATTATATTAAATTGACATTGGCGGATCCATATGGGGGTGTTGTGATTGCATTCGTGAATTTATAAAAGAAAATGATAAGTAACTTTATCAACACGTTTTGATATATTTGATATTAGAAGACACGGTTTTGTCTTAGATTTTTTTTTCCATTGTTTCATCAGTGGTCTTTTGATTTGTACATAATAGTAGGTTAAAAAGAAATAGTTTGTGAACGTTTTGAAATGTAACAACGGTATATCAACTGAATATTCATACGCGAATTTGCTTCATTCAGCTTATGAAACATTTAGTTTCAAGGTGACATGTTTGAATTTCTTGCAGTTTTGACATGATATCGGTATCGTAAGTAATATGTATGTAAAACATGGGTGAAACAAAAACCTACACAATATAAATATTTGTAAAAGGGGTGTAAATTAGTTCTTTGATTTATCTACATTTTACTTATGATTTCGAGTTCTTGTGGTATTATCTAATAATTTTCATTTCTTAATCACAGAAAGCAATTTCCGCCTGATGTCCTTGACAAGAGATTGCCAATCACGCTGTAATAAAGTCCACGCTTTACATTACACGAAGTCAAAAAATGCCATGCTTTGTCATAACAAGTTAGAATATGTCAATTTCATACCTCGATGTTCTCGGGCTGCACGTGCACTGGTATGCGAAGTGATTCTGGGCTTGGCGTTTGAGCAGCGTTCGTCCAAGGCCAACCATTAACAAACTCGGTTCTCTGTATGCAGACGGAAAGGCTGCAACCTTCTAGGGTTAGTTTTGCAATAGAACCTACAATTCAATGTTTAAAACAGTAGCGCTTTACTTAGTGGTGATTCTTGAATAAAACTTAGTTACATGAATCATCTGAGTAAATCAGTCATGGTATTATGATTTGAGTGATTCAGTTGAATTTTTGTAAAACTATTGTAAGTTTTATGTTAAATAATATTGTTTTGATAATTATCATTATGTCATCATATAGAGTACGACAAATTGTAACTTTTAATCAAAGGGAACTTTTGCCTGTACTTTTTTAATTCTAAATCCAATTGTCGGGTACATGAATGAGAAATGAGTTCTGTGCATTTACAACTTCTTTATTGCAAGAGTGCGACGATTCGGTGTAGTTGCAGATTGATAATGATGTCATCATCGGCACCGAAAACGTCAGTGTATTTTCTTCCGATCATTTACAATGATGTTACCTATATTTCCAAACTGGTTGTACCGATGACGTCATGACAATAAACTTTATACTTGTTTTACTCAAATTCAAAGTCTCCTAAATGGATGGCGGGCAGATTGGGAGGGGCTATGGCCACTGGTCATTATTTTTCACGATTGGACATTGCATCGGAAAACATGTTCATGTAATGTCGCTTAAATATTGTTAAAACTTCATATTTCGTTTCATTTTATAAAACTTGGGCAGATGGGAGACAAATTATCTCAACTTTACATACATAATTATATTCCAGGGCTGATCATGATTTTTAATGTAATGACAATATTATTCGAGTCCAATTGCAGATAAGCTAGACACTAAATCTATGACACGCTTCATGATTGTCGGCTCTTGATTGCAAGACATCACGTGACAAGGGAGTCATGCTTACAGTCGACTTCGGTCAACTTCACCCTCGAGTCATAGCTCGGACCAGTTTCCATCACTGGCTAATTCAAACCTTGCTGCATTTCGTTAACCCTGTGCTAGCGTAATATGAAATTCGTTGCGCACTGGAACAGAAAAGCTAACAGAATTGCAGAAATACTCAAATTAGCCAGTGATGGAACTTAGCGCGAGTTTCTGGGGAAGTTGATATAGGCTGGTTTGCAAAGGATATGAGTTTTGCACGTGAAACAACATTACAACATCTTGGTCTAAAAAATCACCAACAAAATGACATGCGCGTTCGAAGACTTCCGGTTTGCGCTCGCATTCAGTCCGAGTTATCAGTCAGTGTCATAGCACAATGGGTCGCAGGTCTGTGTTACTGGTTCTGTTCATAGTTGGTGTAAGTAGAGGGTTCGAAGAAGAGAACCTTGACGACACCAAGGTGAATAAAATAACTAATATATTGAGAGAACTTGAATCGGACTTACAAGGGCGACTCCAAAAAGAGACGGAAGAAACCGAGTTGAGGAAAGTTTTCCAAGAAGGTGAGAGTATTTCAGATCCGGCCTTTGCGTCGTCTGAAGGCAATGGCGACGTTTTGATGCACCGACGTGGTGAAAAAATTGGAGCTTTGCATGACAATAAAGACAGAGTTAATTCAAGTAAGTATATTTAATATTAATATTTTATTGTGATTTCGAAATGGAAATTTAACGATAATGGCAGAATTTCGGAATTTAGAAATACATAAAAAAAACTGCTCACGAAGATTAAACTGCACACAAAGCACGTGCTCGGCTTTCAGGAGTTAGCAAGATATTTGATTTTTATGATAAGAATGGTTTTGACGCTGTCATTGGGATTTTTGTATAATATATGTAATCATTTAGTCTTAATTTATGTATATTTGTATTGGTTATATCAAAATATTCAATTTGAAATATCAGTCTATCAAAACGCTATATTTGTACAGACCATTTCTCTTTCTTTTACTTTGAAAATGGTTGTTTATAAATTTAAGGACTTAAAATATAACCTAAGGTAAGGTACACTACTCTTCATATACTAGCCAATCACAGACAAGGCATCGGTATCAACGTGAACATTCCGAATTTACTTCAGGATTAAAGGTCATTAAAGGGTCCTTAAAACATCTGATCAACTTAGTCCTACTTGTTACATAAACATGTCTTTTGGAGATAATTATAATTAATTATAAGTACCGAAAAGTCGTTATCTTACCCGGAATATGTTGGCTTTTACTTTTGTAAAGTAACAAATCAAAATGTTCCTTGAAATTATATCAGAAACATTACAAAATACATATTTTTGTAAAAATAAACAATTTATATCGGGCCCGCCGCTAATGGCTGCAATACTGCCGAAGCGGCGTTAAACAATAACTCACTCACTCGCTCACAATTTATATCCACTTTAATCGGTATTTTATCAATATTTTGTTTGCAACAAATAAGTCCATAGCGACCGGGGTTCATCTGTACTATTTTGACTCGGCAATTATTGGAGACCTGGCACCTACGGATTCACAAACAAGTAATTAAATACTTTTCATCGGTTTATTTGAACATGTTATTGTACACGTCTAGCACACCTGGATGTGTTAAGGCAACGGAGATTAAGAAGCCAGGTGTTATTCTAGACAATGGTGCTCATTCCTTGATCGCAGTAAGGTTTGGGTGCAATGCTGCACTGAAGTTCAGCGTAGTACCACACATGGTTCGCTAGTTCCTCCCGCCGTTAATGGCTGCGATATTGCCGAAGCGGCGTGAAACCCCAACTCACTCACTCACTCGCTAGTTCCAGCCGGTGCTCGCAGGTTTCACCACAATGCATAATACTAGCAGCCGCGATATAAGTGAACTACTCTTTAAAGCGGCGATAAACCCCAACTCCCCTCACCTTTTTTTGACCCCCGGTGCTTATTGGAAATACGGTATGTGTACTGATATGAAATGGTTCATTTGGAACACTAACCGCTATTGGTTTCAGAAAGCATTTCAGCGCCACAACTCTTCACAGGGGAGGTAACCCCTACCTCGGTCGAGCTTCTGATCCTACCACCGGAAGTAATCGGGAAAGTGGAGGCACCAGAGAATAGCTCGGATGTGTATGATGTGGTGTTCTTTAAAGAAGGATGTGAAGATTATTGGAATTGGGTGAATGTCCGGAAACTAGGTGAGTTGTCTTTAGTTGAAGATAGGATTCGAACCCCGTTCCCGACTTTGTCGGTTGGGACAATTGCGTTTAACTCTATGGTTGAATATCCTGGGCCAACTGCCTGGATGAACTCCAAATCTTCCCTATGTGGATATATATATGTGAGAGAATCACACCCAATTATCTTCTGTTCTGATATCAAATATCCGAGGCTTACCAAAACTGTTACTCCTAGGAGATATCGCTTGATCTCACAAAGTAATATCTCCTTTGGAACAGTTTGGGATAACAAATCTGGATGTTTGGAATAGGCTACATGGAAGAAAATTAAAACTAGACTATTCATTTTGATAAAAATGAATACTAATGAACTGATGCCTCATGCTTGCGAAAAGTGAAGTTTTTAGGAATTAGTTTCACCGCTAATGGCTGCGATACTGACGAAGTGGCGTTAAAATTAACTTACTAACTTGCTAATTAGTAAGTTTAGTGATATTCGGAAATTTTAACTTTTAAGTTTAATGGGCTGTTCTCTTTATCTGGACAATGTATGGTATGTTAAGGCATTTCGTCCCCTCACCCTGTATCCAGCTTCATTTATTACCTGATGCTGGTTATTTCCCTGACACAACATCCGATAATAAATTAGGCCTACCGCCACGTTTTACGTTGAACGAGCTGTATGTGTTCTATCCTCAGCTGGCAACGTGACGTCATTCACTTTGACCGGCTTCTTGCCCTGGACTCGCTACGGCTTCAGTGTGGTGCTGGACACGGGGTATGAGATCGGGGAGCCGGCTTTCATCAGCGTCCTCACAGCTCAGGAAGGTTGGCTTGAATCATTGTCATTGCTTGCATCGTATGATTATATTGAACTATGCATAAAATGCTATAAACATAGTTAACATTGCGGAATCACATCAACCATGTCATGTAGATGTGCTTTGTGGGGGTTTGAACTTTTTTCAGTTCTAATTTTTTATGTTTCTATGGCAATATTTCGAAATTAGGTATTACCCCTCAAAGTCAAAAGGATATTGCTTAAAGGGACACCGCGTCGAGGATAAAAATGCGATCATATGTTTTTACCTGTGCTGATTAGAGTGTGCTAAGGAATCACAGATCCCTAATTTCATACAATTGAAGAAATTGGTAATAAAAACTACTGCATGTAGACAGTGGAGCGATGCGTAACTCTTTAGCAGACACGCTATATATTCAGATAGGTAGATACTCTGATCTCATTGTTATCCTCCTTTAAGGATTCTAAGGTGGGGCAAGTAGTAAAACACCTGCTTTATTTTCTTTCTGCAGTCCTCTCCTTTGAAATCTTCTTTCAGGCTCACCCTCGGCTCCGACTGTAACTGTCGTGGATGTGACCGCCTCAAACGCAACCCTCCTGATCTCCGCCTCCCTTGAACAGGTGGTCCCTCCAGTCAACAGCTTCATCATTGAAGTGTTCGACTTCGGGGAGCCCTCCGGATACTTCACTGTGCGGGCCTCGGGTGAGGGAATAGGACAGCATAGTCGTTGCAGAAGTTCCATAAAGTTTATTTCCATGTGTCAAGGGGGCGGGATAGCGCAGTGGTTAGCGCGTTCGGCTTCGGATCAAGAGGTCCGGGGTTCGAATCCCGCCAGGGGCACGGCAACTTTGTCTGCAGTAGAGAACTGTTCTACACGCAGTAAGGTTTGGGTGCAATGCTACACTGAATTTCAGTGCAGTACCACCCATGGTTCGCTAGTTCCAGCCGTTGCTCGCAGGTTTCACCGCAATGCATAACCACATGGCGTTGCGGGCTTTCTCCCTGCCATAATACTAGCAGCCGCGATATAAGTGAAATACTCTTGAAAGTGGCGTTAAACACCAACTCACTCACTCACTCACTCCATGTGTCAACATTTACTTCCAGCTGTGTGTACACAGGCAACCTAAGCCATAAGTTGCGCAACAGATTACCACAGGGGCCAACCCTTAAAATATAAGTATATATCTATCGTATCGACATACCATATTTGTTCAGCCAATTTGGATGCACACACGTGCCCGTTAATTGAGATTTGAATTTCTACGAGCAAGAAACGATTTAATGTTATTTGGCTTCACATTACCAACATTCGATCTCAATTAGTCCCATCAGGTTATTCAACGCCATGACGTGTTTTAATTGTACCATGAAATTGTTTGCGTATTTCAGGCGACGGACCGACAAGGTTCGTTCTTGACCAACTGGATGAGGGGGCGAGTTATCTGGTGACTGTCAAGCCAAAGTCGAACACCACAGTCGGGTCTTGCACCAGTGTCGCATTCACAACCACAGCTGCTCGTGAGTAACTATAGGAATGTCCATGTCCTAAATTAATTGCGAGTACATCCCGAGCGAGAGCGAGCGTTATATCAAAGTGTAGCATCATGCTAGTAAATAAGAGTATATGGTCACAAGTATTTTGTACCGAAGTCGACTGGACACACGTTACTTTTAACACCGCCATGACGTAGAAGAAATGTGACGTCATTAGTATTTGCACGTCGCAAATGCATGTTGCTGTTGGACATGGTGTAAAATATTACCGTTACTATGCTTGCCATCGTAGGTTATATCAAGATGCAATGCTTATACCATATGTATTCGTTAGAATTTATAGTTTAGTTTAAATTTACTTATGTAGAATAATCCTACGGATCAAATGCCTTGTCTGTGATTGGCTCGATGTTAAGGTCACTGCGATGACCTCTATAACCTTTAACCTATATCGTATTGAATATAGTCCAGCTACCATGATAAACTAGTTCACTTCAGTGTACCATTTCCATGGGAAGTTAAATCAACTTCCGGTCTCGTTGTCATGGTTACCTTTCTTTGCACGAAGTCAAGGGTATCTCTTTGCTCATTATTTTTTTTCTTCTGAATACCTATCAACAAATAACAAATACATACTCATGCATTGAACACAGCCTGCCATTATTGCAACAAAAAACAAATACTTTTGTTTTCCTGAAATGGTTGATGTAAATAACAATCACCCTGTCTGACCCATTCGTTGCGCATTGTCTGTTGTCACTGTTTGTAAACATAGATGTGTCCTACTCTAAAAACATCATTTGATTCGACGTTTCGTTTGCTAAATGCAAGCTTCAAAAATAAAGCTACAGGCTTGAAGCAGAGACTTGCGTAGAGGTGATGAGAGGGCTTGGCCCAAGATAAATGTGAATTGCTAATGTGAAATTGTCACTTTGTTCACGTCTAATTAATTATGGCAAAGGTCGTGTCTATTGATGAAATTGTAACGAACATGCAACATTTAAAATTTTGTGTCTAACATTACATTTCTCCATTGGTTTCGTCAGCTCCCAAAGTATTACAGAAGTCGGTAAAGTCGAGCTCGCTGATCCTCAGTGTGAGTCCGAGTACCGACACGGAGGGACGAAACATCCGCTACCGCCTGTCTTACTACCCTGTGGGTGCGGACGAGGATCAAGCTGGAGGGTTCACAGACGTGTGTAAGTCTCTACAGATCCCTCTCCCCTCTGCTTGTTTCTACCCCCACCGCCCTCCCCATCGCCCTCTCCCTCTCCCTCTCCCCCCTCGCCCTCTCCCTCTCCCTCTCCCCCCCCCCCTCCTTGCCCTCTCCCTCTTCCCCCTCGCCCTCGCCATCTCCCTCTCCCCCTCCTCGCCCTCTCCCTCTTCCCCCTCGCCCTCGCCATCTCCCTCTCCCCCCTCGCCATCTCCCTCTCCCCCCCCCCTCGCCCTCTCCTGCCCTTCCCCTACGCCTCTCCTCCTCTGCCTCTCCCTCCTCTTCACCCCTCCCCTCGCACCCTTCCGTCCTCTCCCTCTCACCCCCCCTCGCCATCTCCCTCTCCCTCTCCCCCCCCCCCCTCCTCGCCCTCTCCCTCTTCCCCCTCGCCCTCGCCATCTTCCTCTCCCTCCCTCGCCATCTCCCTCTCCCCCCTCGCCCTCTCCTCTCCCTCTCGCCCCCCCCCCCCCCTCGCCATCTCCCTCTCCCCCCTCGCCCTCTCCCTCTCCCTCTCCCCCCTCGCCCTCTCCCTCTCCCCCCCCCTCGCCCTCTCCCTCTCCCCCCCCCCTCGCTCTCTCCCTCTCCCCCCCTCGCCCTCTCCCTCTCCCTCTCCCTCTCCCTCTCCCCCCCCCCCCCCCCCTCCTTGCCCTCTCCCTCTTCCCCCTCCGCCCTCGCCATCTCCCTCTCCCCCCTCGCCCTCTCCCTCTCCCCCTCCTCGCCCTCTCCCTCTTCCCCCTCGCCCTCGCCCTCTCCCTCTTCCCCCTCGCCCTCGCCCTCTCCCTCTCACCCCCCCCCCCCCCCCCCTCCCTCTCCCTCTTCCCCCTCGCCCTCTCCCTCTCCCTCTCACCCCCCCCCCCCCCCTCGCCCTCTCCCTCTCCCCCCTCGCCCTCTTCTGCCCTTCCCCTCGCCATCTCCCTCTCCCCCCCCCCCCCCCCCTCGCCCTCTCCCTCTCCCCCCTCGCCCTCTCCTCTCCCTCTCACCCCCCTCTCACCCCCCCTCTCCCTCTCCCTCTCACCCCCCCTCTCCCTCTCCCTCTCCCTCCCCCTCTCCCTCTCCCTCTCCCCCCCCCCCCCCCCCCCCCCTCGCCCTCTCCCTCCCCCCCCTCGCCCTCTCCCTCTCCCCCCCCTCGCCCTCTCCCTCTCCCCCCCCCCTCGCCCTCTCCCTCTCCCTCTTCCCCCTCGCCCTCGCCATCTCCCTCTCCCCCCTCGCCATCTCCCTCTCCCCCCCTCGCCATCTCCCTCTCCCCCCTCCTCGCCCTCGCCCTCTCCCTCTCCCCCCTCGCCCTCGCTAGAAACGTATCCTGTTCAGTTTTTAAAAAAAACATTTCTTAAAAATTATAAAGTATTTTTTGCAAAGCACTTATATGAAGTAATTCACGTTAGTTTGAAAAAATGACATGCTACACAGACTTCTCCCAAATAAAGGTTGCCTTATTTTTTCGATGATTTATTATTTTCTTAGTAAATTCTGTGCCGGTTTTACTTACCTGAACACAAGTGCAAAGTTGCTTCCCAATATTCATGTCTTAACATTTTGCCAACAAAAACATATCTTAACCTAGGAATTAGTTTTACCTGGCCTTTCGCCGCTTATGGCTGCAATACTGCCGGAGCGGCGTTAAACAATAACTCACTCACTTTAACTGGCCTAATTATGATTTATTCTTACTTTGATTAATTATTGAATTTCATATGTGGCTGCAAAATACTTTATGAACGTCTACACAATAGCTATGTACATTTCTTTTCCAGGTAATGGCAAGGACTCGTGTGAATACCATATCGACGGTCTCCTTGGCAACCAAGTATACGTCATCAGTGTAGCTGCTTTGACCGGTCTTGGGTTCGGGCCTGAAACTACAATTACTGTCAGAACACCGACACCAAGTATGCTTCTACTTTCGTTCTCTGCCCACGTAGCTTAGAGAAGCCTTTCTACATCCTATAAACATTATTTGTTACAGACGAGGTTTTACCCTGATTCAAGAGATTAACCATGTGGTTCTACTTTGCGTTCTGTAATTTTTATAAATCTTGTGAATGTGTCTTGATATCGGGTGACTTCGACCAACTTGTACCATAACGCAGCCCTACCAAAGAAAAATTCGAATTGCAACGAAAAGATCCGAAATGCACACAAAGATGCGAAACGATCTGCAAATCAAATCAAATTGTTCTAAAAGGGTTTGGGGATTCCCGGGGCACAGCAACTTTGTCTGCTATAGAGAACAGTTCTACATGCAGTACAGTTTGGTTGCTGCACTGAATTGCAGTGCCACCCAAGTTTCGCTGGTTCCAGCTGTTACAGATTTCATCGCAATGGATAGTCCGACTTATGTTTCTGGCTTTCTCCAATACTGGCAGCCACGTCATAAGTGAAATGTTCTTGAAGCGGCGTAAAACCCAAACTCGCCTCGCATCCATGCGTACATAGACAGGATAATACATTACTGTCGGAATGCCACTCTTCTTTGCCGATTATACAGAACAGAATTTTTATCAGACTTAGGTTCCTTGAACCCCTCATCTACATTACACTAACACATATATAGTGTGTACAGAGTATGATACAGGACATGAATTATTTTCGGTACATTGTTTGATAAACTTTGCTAAATAAAGTACATTTGTACACAACCTGACTATTCTCTCACCAGCACGACCCGGACTGATAAAGATTATCTCCCCTTACAACGGCCGCGAGCGAACCAACTACAATCTGCAGTGGAGGCGCCCTTTAAGCGGGGGAGATACCATAACCACTTACTATATAGAGTACACACAGGTTAGTACACTTAGTGACGTCATATCAGCAATATCCGCCAATTAATTGATCCAAAACAGCTGATCGAACTGTTCAAAACTCTGCACACGGCGTGCGTCATCATATGTCATCTTACCGTTATGCGACACCAACTCTTTGCTAGGAGTTGTTACTATGGCAGCGGGGTACATAATTTTGTTTACACCGTGAACCTGACGGGGTACATATTAAAGAAATGTATCGACCGTCAACCAATAGGAAATGAGTAATACTTTTTTTAATGTAAGTACAGATATATAAATGTGATAATTAAATTAAATGAATAATTTAGGCATTTGTTTAATAAGATTATTTCATTTTACCCGATCATTTTTTCATTTAACGGAGATTATTAGGTCTTCAAGACGTATGTCTGTTATTATCCGTTTTTTTCTTCGTATTATTATTAGGTCTTCAAGACGTATGTCTGGAAGACCTATTGTTATTATACGGTTTCTTCTTCTTATTATTTGTACGTTTTTTGTGCGCCCGATTCTGAAGTAACGGCTGAACTGATTTGCAGACAGACAGATATTTTATTATAGTCTCACCTCATTACAATGGATTCATACATAACTATAAATATATATATATACATTCTGATAAAACCCATATCACAAAGTTTATGTATTAAAAGTAACGAGCCACCCTGTATGGGGTTATGAGAGACTTTAAAACCTAAAATAAACCCATAGTAAAATACAGTTAAAATATACATAAATATAAACTGAAAAGTGTAAACAAGAATTAAGAATATAAGAAGTCATTCCTTTTCGTTAAAATACTGAAGAAGGTTTTGGCACATATATATATATATATATATATATTGCATGAAATTTACAGGGATTATATAGACTGACAAAAACTAGCCCTGTACGTCGGCCGAATTGTTTTCGACTTCTTTCGTGAGTTATCTCCCCTTGAAGTCAAAACTTCGAACACTAAACAAGATAATTTCACAAAACCTGCACCAAAATGTGGGCAACAATATTCCCCTTCGATTAGGCCTATAGTTTTCGGCCGGCTGAATAGATTTTTTGCTATTTTAAAAAAAATGAAAATTGTGTGCAATTTCGCGGTTTTTAGTGGGTGCCTCTTTGAAAATGTACTCCTCCTTCAATTTTATGAGTACAGATATGTTTGATAGCTTGTTGTGTAGGTAAATAAATTAAGAGTGCTCTTGTGGCCGAATTTGGAATTTCGTCCTTGAATTTCAGTAATCTGCCCTTTAACATGGTCATTTTTTATAAGTTGGAATTTCGGCTTCATGTCCAAAGGGACATAACTCTGAAGAAAAAATATCTCAAAGTTACTTATTGCAATCTGATGCGGATACATTACCTGACATTTCTGTTTTAGTTAAGCCTCGAACATCGCGAGCGTTGTCTTGGAGTCGGCTTCCGTTTATGCAGAAACATACACAGGACAAAAAGTGGTGGAATCCATTTGCCGGCTCCTTCCGGATTCTCCCAAGTATTGGAAGAATTGTGAAAGCGAATTCCGCCACTTTTTGTCCTGTGATATGACCCTGGACTAACGCCCAGCAAGACAATGCTAGATATCATATGGCAGTTCTTAAGCAGAAGCAGTCCCCGACCTATACAATCCTAGGGGATGGGGTAGCGCAGTGGTTAGCGCGTTCGGCTTCGGATCAAGAGGTCCGGGGTTCGAATCCCGCCAGGGGCACGGCAACTTTGTCTGCAGTAGAGAACTGTTCTAAGGTTTGGGTGCAACGTTACAATGAATTTCAGTGCAGTACCACCCATGGTTCGTTAGTTCCAGCTGATGTTCGTTTCACCACAATGCATAGTCACATGGTGTTACGGGCTTTCTCCCTGCGATAATAATAGCAGCCACGATATAAGTGAAATACTCTTGAAAGCGGCGTTAAACCCCAACTCACTAAGAACGTAACCACTGTTGCAAACTATCACCATCAGGGGATTTTTCAGGAATTGTGAAATATTCTCTTTGCAACATAGGTTAGGATGGAAGAACTGAGTGGAGTAACCTCTGAGGAGAGAATTGGTTTAGTATTGATTATTTAAAGTAAGCGAGCAAATGTATGGGATGAAGCTAATTACACACTTTGCAACATAAATTATATCATTTCTGTTAATATAATACATTTCATAAAGGAAATTTTATTATACCTTGGTATTATCAGATATATGGTTATCGTTAAAATGAAACGTCAATAACCAGATGACTGGGATTTCGTCTGTGCGTCCGGGCTTTTCCATTCCGGCCTCAAACTTCAAAACTATTCAATATATTTTGCTGAAATTGTTTACAGGTATCAACCAAGTAGTCTAGATGTGCCTTTTGCTATATAGAACTGTCACTTATGAGTTATGAGTTATAACAATTTTCAAGAAAGTAAATGCATTATATATTCAAAATGCATAAATATATTCAAAATTTCTACATGGCGGGGGATATGGCCGACTCTCTGCTTGTTACTCTCGGTTTGCCACTCAGATCTTCTTTGTCCGCACACAAAACCACTTCTTTTTTTAACATAACATGTCCCAAGTTTACATTTATCTCATTAATCAACGTAGACAACTACTTCTTTATTCCATTACAAGGGCGTGATGTGGCATGCATAATGTAAGGCGTCATGCTTCTATTGGTATATTGAAATACAGCAACACAAGAAAACACATTAATCTGATAAGTTGATGACTCTAAGGATTCAAGTTGTCGCATAATTCTTGCATTGATAGTTAACCGGTTGTTTTTCTTGGCTACAATGGATCATTGAATGTCTGTGACAATCAGTTTGTTTCTTCAGTCAAAAGACTATTTCCATAATTAACAAAGACACGTCGTGCTGTAGAGTGTTTACATTTACATTGTCTCTCCAATTCTTTACAATATAAACGAGGGGGCGGGATAGCGCAGTGGTTAGCGCGTTCGGCTTCTGATCAAGAATCCGGGGCACGGCAACTTTGTCTACAGTAGAGAACTGTTCTACACGCAGTAAGGTTTGGGTGCAATGCTACACTGAATTTCAGTCCATTTCCAGCCGTTGCTCGCAGGTTTCACCGCAATGCATAGCCACATTGTGTTGCGGGCTTTCTCCCTGCCGTAATACTAGCAGCCGCGAAATAAGTGAAATACTCTTGAAAGCGGCGTTAAACCCCAACTCACCTCGCCTTTCTCCCTGCCATAATACTAGCAGCCGTGATATAAGTGAAATACTCTTGAAAGCGGTGTTAAACCCCAACTCGCTCACTGAGTTCAAGATTGAAATTGTAGCTTGACGCCCTGTCACTAATTTTAGAATATCCAATTAGAGTGTGATTGTTGAGTCGAATATTTGTCTCCAACTTAGACTTTGACTTTGAGATGACCCTCTTATTGTTAGATTATTGACCCTGGGAATAAGCATTTGTATCGATTGATAATTGGACATTTTCGTTACTGTTTAATTCATTTATAAATTCGGCCTTTATCTATAGTGTAGACATATTACATGCATCGTTTCTTCTATGAGCTTATTTGCATGTAATTAAAGACTGCCTTTGATTTATGTTGTGTAATTTGAATATATCACTCGCAGCCCTATTCTCGCAAATCTTAATTCTATAAAGCCTCTTTAGTAAGATCTGGCAAACATAACTAGAAGTTTCCAGATAGTCACGTTTTGGGTAGACTTTTGCAGCCAATTGAAACAATCCCCAAAAGCATTTTTTAGCATGCATATAATAAGATATATTATAACAGACTTTGAAGTGAACTGCCACAATTCTAGATTCTCTTTTTTACGTGAATAAGTAAATACCTTTTTGAGTCGTGTAATACATTATATAGCATCGTTATATTTCAAGTGAGTGACAAGTTTATTTGCATTTGGGGCCACGTGACCCATATTGCTAATACAAAATGACTTCACACAGTGCGCATATTATCATTCATTCAACCAGTCACATTTCTTTTCAAGTACAACGACAATGATCTTATAACTTTTATATTTTTTGATGGTAACAACTGATACATTAGATGGATTTACATAAAAATATTCAAGTATAATTATATTTCAAAGATAACGGACAGGGAGAATGAATGAATGAATTGACACGCATGAATCAACACCTTATACACACACATACTAGATATATACAGTAGATATTGATTATGCAGTGCTTCAACAGGCAAGCGAATATGCTGTTGAAAAATATAAACATGTACGAAAACATTAAAGTAATATTAGATATGCAATTTCCAAATAGTTAATAAAACAACTCGTTTGGGATTGTTAGATATGCTTAATACTTTTGTGTCAACACACTTACCAATAAAGTTTAAGAAATAAATATTTGTGATTTTAGACAAAAGTATTACAACTAAGATAAATATTACCAAAATTGTCGGAGATACAGTTGTCACATTTTAATTAACATGCAAGTGTTTTGTATATTACACAAGTGACTCCCCTGTTTTATGACCCAAAATTGCCGCCTTTAGGTTGACTCGCTGAGGTGAACAGGCGTGCGTATTCCTGATTGTTGTATGTATATTCAGGTGTTTATTCGTCGACTTACAAAACCTTTTCGGGAAAATGTTATAGCCAAAACAAAACGCGGCGACCGAAACTGTACACAAACTGATGGGAGCTCCGACCAAGTCGGGGTTGCTGAATAAACTTTGACGTTTATCGTTACAGAGGACAGAAATAGCGAGTATAGTATTCGTAGTTATCACTAGTCTACAGAGGCAGGATGAACCGAATCTTTCATGTTTGCGTGCATTAAGATAACTACATTCAATTCGGAATGATTTTACAAATTTGTTCCTGATCGCAATGTGTGAATCATTAAGTACAAAGAAAGTTTGTGTATTTTAATTGTTTGTGCAAAATTAATATGGGTTAAAGAATATCGTTAACTCTATATTGTGATTTGCAGATCGTGCGTGGCAGAAACTGGTGGACTGTGAGCTATGTTGGCAAGAAAAATGTTGTCAAGGTCAGGGACGGAAGTGTCACATCGTACCGGATCCGGAACCTCAAACCCGACACATTCTACGAAGTGCGCATGTCTGCTGAAAACCAACAAGGACGGTCAATTGTTACACACAAAATATTCAAAACCGCATCGTGATATGCTTGACCTTTTATAATAAACAAACAAAACATGTTGTTGATTTGTTTTTCCATTGAGCGCATTACATGATTTTGATATTATTGAATGTACATGGATATATATTGAAGTACATTTTCATTGCCTGATAGGCAATATCGTTAGTTTAAAGGGGCAGTAGCACGTTGTTTCGCTCAATTGAGTCGATGAAAAATAATGTCGCCAATTGTAAAACATCCTTTTCTCTTCGGAAAATCAAGTTAAAAAAAGAGTTTACATGTTTCTGTAATGCCAATGGAATCGTGTTTGTCATTCGAAATAATAAAATGTGTTCACAATAAAACATTTGCTTTATACGCAACACCGTTATTACCACTACGGATAATTGGTTTGTGTAATAAGATGTTTTACCCTTTAAAGTAAATTTAAATGACAGTTTATCATTATAAATGGGAAATTTGAAAAAATTGCAAAAAACGTGCTACTGCCCCTTTAAATTCAATAGTCAAATTCAACAAATTGCAGGAGTCCTTTCCTGACAATCGAAGCTACACTGCCTTCGAGAGAACTACCACCCATGGTTTAATAGTCCCACCCATGCTGGCAGGTTACAACGAAATGCAACATCACACGGTGTTGCAGACTTTTATCCTGTAGTACTAGCCGCTGTGATATTGGTGAAATATTTTTTAAACATCAAATTCTCACCTCGTCAGAAATTCATGAGCAGTGGGTTCTGTACAGGACGTACGGGGTTCGAATCCCGCCATGTGCACGTAAACTGTGGAGAACTGTTTCACACTCGGTAAGGTTTGGGTGCCATGTTACACTGACATTCAGCGCAGTACCATCCATGGTTCGCTAGTTCCAGCCGATGATCGCAGGTTTCACCGCAATGCATAGCCACATGGCGTTGCGGGCTTTCTCCTTGCTGTATACTAGCAGCCGCAATATAAGTGAAATGGTCTTTAAAGCGGCGTTAAACCCAAACTCGCCTCACCTCACTTCCAGCCGATGATCGCAGGTTTCACCGGAATGCATAGTCACAATGGCTTCCCCCTGCTATTATACAATCGGCCGTTATATAAACAAATACTCCCGAAAGCGGCTTTGAACCCAAAATCAGCTCCCTTTGCTCGAGCAGTTGGTTCCAATTAACATCACCTGAACTCCGTGATCAACTGTGTTGGAATGAACGGTTTGTGCAGAGTACATCACTGGCTAATTCAAGCCTGATAGTGCACGCTGCCAGGCCAAAACAGCAGTTGACAAATGCAGTTAATCTTAAATTATCCAGTGTTGCTACTCCAGCACTAACGGTAACAAATACAGCAAACCTTAGATTAGCCAGTGATAACTAGGGCAAGTTATGGCTTGAGAGGAAGTTGAATGATTCTTACATGTTAGGACGTTCAGTAATGGTTAACCTACCTTAAAGGCACTGTAGCACGTTATTAGCTATTTGCTATTTATTATCAAAGTTTATACTCCATATGTCTACGTTAATGGGTAAAACATCTCCTTACACGACCCGATAAGCCGCATCCATAGAAAACAGTTAATGGATACAAAACGGTTATCGGCATTCGAAGAAGAAAGTACGAGGTATAAAGCCACAGTGGTATTGAACTCTTACTGAAATAAAGTACTCTCAAAACATAAATAAGTTACGTAATGGAGAATGCATTCGGAGCCGTGGATTCGTTAAAAATAATCAACTCGCCCCTTCGGAGCTCGTTGATTATTTTTAACGAATCCACGGCTCCGAATGCATTCTCCATTACTTAATCGAACCATGAATCATGTTTATACGTTTTAGTGATTCGAGAGTTTTGTTTAGCCATTGGTAACTTATTTATGTTTTGAGAGTACTTTATTTCAGTATTACTTAATCCATGTATGATGTCACAAAACATACATATGTGATTATGTAGCATTATAGACATTACATTTCAATTATGTAACCTAAAAATATTTTGCAAATTTCGGTGCCCATTCATCAGATATGGTACATGTAGCTTCGACCCTTATGCAATGGATTCTTTCACGTACGTGCATGGCGCAAATATTCCACGCTGACCGCCAAACTCCTGCATTTCATGTTTCAGCACGATCCCCATGCGTTTCACACTTTACCAGTCTTGTTTAGAATGCAGGGATCTTACTGACAAACAATGAAATGATTACCAGCAGGCCTGGTAGTCTAATAGGTTAGGGCGCTGCGTAACAGACGAAGGGTTACATGTTCGATTCCCGGGTCAGACATTACACAAATAATCAGATATTTTAAGATTCTAATCAGATATACTAAGACAAAATACATCATTCTTGAACATATTACTTTGTGAGCCATTACGAAAATGTCAAAACCTGACACCCCTCCTGACTGGATTAGTCAATGACCAGTAGTCTTAAAAATAATCTTCTGTTAACACAATAGTGACGTCATCACCATGGATTAATCCAGGAGAGCCCATTTTCCATCAAGCGGCCATTTTAATGTGTTCACAATGATCTGACTGTTGTAGCGATACATCAACACTTGGAGTTAAATATGGTACAATGCTGGAATGGTCAACCATCTTGCTTTCCGAACCCTCAAATTCTCATGAGACCTACAAATCTAACCTTCACAATGAAGAGTTTCACACCATTGCCACTTTAAACGTCGCACCATTTTTTTTCGAATACGGATAGGCGTTTTCAATGGATACGGCTTATCGGGTCATGTATGTTTTACCCATTAACATACCAAATTATTGTATAAACTTTAATAATAAATGGCAAATACGAGAAAACATAATATGCAAAAAAGTGCTACAGCGCCTTTAAGAGTCTTCACATATTTTTTAGAAACTTTCTTTCGGTAACATGACCATCTTCAGTATAAACGTTATTGACTTGAACATTGATTTCTTTATTTGCGGATCGAAGAAGCACTAACTTCACATTTTCGTTCTTTCGACTAAGCTAATATTAAACAATATATCTATGGACATTTCGTATTGTGAACATAAATATTTAAGTGGCCCGTCATATTCATAAGGGTAAAAAACTAATCACTCCATTCCTTCTGTTTTTCTGATGTGTATAGTATGATAGCATGATACAGACCGACCGCTACATCTACGGACATCAGGCAAAATCTTTTAAAAGGGAAGGATGAGGGACCCGACAAAACGGTTTGGCGCCAGGGGCACGGCAACTTTGTCTGCAGTAGAGAACTGTTCTACATGCAGTAAGGTTTGGGTGCAATGCTACACTGGATTTCAGCGTAGTACCACCCATGGTTCGCTAGTTCCAGCCGATGCTTGCAGGTTTCACCGCAATGCATAGCCACATGGCGTTGCGGGCTTTCTCCCTGCCATAATACTAGCAGCCGCGATGTAAGTGAAATACTCTTGAAAGCAGCGTTGAACCCCAACTCACCTCACAAAACGTTTTTGACCAAATGTCTGATTCTTCTCCAGTTCCAAAAGGTCTAGAGAGCTGAAAAGTTGTGCAGACTCCTTGGCTAATGGGGATTCTAAATTGTAGATTTGGTGACCCCGTGACCTCAAATGTGGTCACGGGGGTCACAACCCCAAAAACCTATTTTTAGCTCATCAGGCCTGAAAGGCCCGATGGGCTTATGGCATGGGATGGCGTCCGTCCGTCCGTCCGTCCGTCGGTCCGTCCGTCCGTCCGTAAACTTTTCACTTTTTCGACTCCTTGGCCAATGGGGATTCTAAATTGTAGATTTGATGACCCTGTGACCCCAAATAAGGGCGACAGGGGTCATAACCTAAAAAGCTATTTTCATCTTCTTCTCCAGAACCATTGAATCCAGAGAGCTGAAATGTATGTACAGACTCCTTGACTGAAGGGGATTCTAAATTGGAGATTTGGTGACCCTGTGACCAAAAATAAGGGCCACAGGGGTCATAACCTAAAAAACTATTTTCATCTTCTTCTCAAGTCCCAATGAACATAGAGAGCTGAAATTTTATGAACAGACTCCTTGACTGAAGGGGATTCTAAATTGTAGATTTGGTAACCCTGTGACCCCAAATAAGGGCGACAGGGGTCATAACCTAAAAAGCTATTTTCATCTTCTCCAGAACCATTGAATCCAGAGAGCTGAAATTTTATGAACAGACTCCTTGACTGAAGGGGATTCTAAATTGTAGATTTGGTAACCCTGTGACCCCAAATAAGGGCCACGGGGGTCACAACCTAAAAAGCATTTTTCATCATTTTCTCCAGTCCAGAGCTGAAATGTTATGTACAGACTCTTTGGCCAATGGGGATTCTAAAATTTACATTTGATGATCTTGTGACCCCAAATATGGATCACATGGGTCACCGCCTAAAACAGCTGTTTTAATGAGCTGTGAACATAATGAGATTTTATGTGCACTTCATATGTCAGCTTAAGAGTAATACTACATTATGGACATGTTTGATGTAATCAGTGTGAAATTAGAACTATTGAATAGCCTGTGAACTGAATATTGTGACAGGATGCATAGGACAAAAATTATAAAATTAGATATGTGAACTAAATATGACTGGGGATGAAATAAGATAAGACTATTAAAACTAGCTTCATTGGTTTGTGATACCACATCTTCTTCTCCAGTAAAGAAAAATAAATAAAGATGGGAAAACAAAATTTAAAATATATAATTCACTGGCTCTGAGTCCAGGGTCTGCATGTTGTGTAATTGCAGGTGTTGACCTGGGGAGTGACCATTCCCTAGCAGATATGCAAACAGCAGCTAATACACAGATGTTTCAGGTTACTTCTCTGCTGTGTTACTGATTTAGTCTTACACTCAGATGCTCAATAGAATTTATTAATTAAATATTGAAAAGGAGCCTATGAAACTATGAGCCTATGAGAAACAGGATTTTTAGAAACAAATAGGGGCTCTTTTTCATTATGTAATAAATGTTGATAATTCTAGATTAAAATAAAGAAGTAAATCAATAAACTGCAAAGGTCTACATTATTTATGATGAATATGGATTAATGTGTAACCAATTTTGATAATAACTTTTAAATTTGATGACTGGGCAATGACTTATTATGTGATATCTTAATCTTTTCCTTGGAGATAATTAATAACATGATTCCTGATGAGCATCAGAGCCAGTGGCTCTATTTTTTAATTTTCATTCCCAGCCACCCTCAGGCTTTTGAAATATCTACCAAAACCCCGTCCTCGTGTTTTCTCCCTGACATAAAATACGTTTGTAACAATTGCTCTTTTGTCTGTCACCAGACCCCTTAAATTTTAAGACCGAGTCAAGTCTACATATCTCAATATGAACACATCTTAGAGGCTCTTTTTTATTTATATTTAATTCAAATTTTGAAATTTAAACACAAACTTATTTCAGACTTCTATTGCCCATGCGCGTCTCCAATTGTCAGATTTTGACTGTCAGAGCTGCAAAAAAGATCTGAATGATAATCATGTTTTAAAAAAAAGTGACTTTAACAAAATAAAACAAGCCTGCCCCCTTTTTAAAGTTTACCAATCAAAACATTGTTTATAAAGAAAGGTCCGCTACATGTACTTTCTCTTATTGAATCTCGGATTATACATATTCATCTTGCACCATGCCAATTTACAGCAATTTTATATTTATTATGATTATAGTTTGGAACGTTTTTAAACATGATTGCATTAAGTTGTCTCTGTTGACTGACTTGTTTATTTTAGTTGTGTGGAACTAATATAAAACCAATTCACAAGCAAAACATACAATGACAAGTTCCCTCGATTAGTTCTACTTGTAGCATTGGTTATGTCAGCTTTACGATGTATACCTTATATAGATATTTCGATAATATTGTTTGTCAATATACCAGTTGATGATTGTAAGTAACTAAGAAAAATACATGGAAACAATCACTTATGGTTTACAGTGAGAGACGTATATGCTATGAAGATCACAACGTTGAACCAGCAGTTCGATCTAAGACTGTTTCTATGGTTGCATCCAAAACAAAACTAGATATCTTTCAGCCTGCTTGAAGTCTGCAAGAACAAGTTCCTGATCATTATCCTAACACAGAACGCACAGAGAAATCACAATATTTGAATCACCTGCAGTAAACAGTCGATTTCTGCACCAACTTCGTTAAAGCACTTATCTCAAGGAACAAAGATTTGATATCGATCGAAATTTCGAAATTACTAAAACAAGATCAAGTCGTTACCTGTAAACATATCCTGAGATCACAGAAATGAGAAACGTCACCAAATTCTTTATTCTTGTTATTTTCCACGTCTTGGTGATCAGAGAAGTTCTGTTAGATTGTCAACCCACCAACGAACAAGTTTTGATGGAGAGTTATGATGGACTCACAGAGGAATTCCTCATCTGGAGTGGTTATGTGGACTCCAAGATGGATTGCTTCAAGAAATGCTACTATAATTTCCGATGTATCACTTACCAATTGAACCAAGACACTTATTGTCGGGTGTATGCAGCTGATATCAATGCACTGAAGGAAAGGGAGACAAACTCTCAGGTTGGTTACATGACCTACCAGCTGCAAGGGAGAGGTGAGTTTAACTTAAACGCTTAGGAAGTTATTTCTTCTGTTCAAGTCGCAGGTTATATGCCATAACCATCAACTAAGCAGGTTCGTCATCTCATAACCACCATGGGAGGTTACGAAGTATTCAACCTTAAACAAATGGACTTGTAAACATTTCGAATTTAAATCAAATTAGAAATTAGAAATGAAACTTTTACAACTAAAGAAAGTAGGAATTGCAGCGCCTTTGCCACTTGAGATACTGCGGATCCATATCAATCAGTATACATTCTGTTATGTCATGGCTGTATTGTTATTTTATTTTTTATATGTATGTATGTATGAATATGTAGTTATAGGTACCGATTTATGTCAACTGTGTGTAAGGAGTGAAGAATTCAGTTTCCTTTCGAGTCAATCATCAGTTTATTGGAAATATTTCGTTGATATATTTTGTTCATGTCATATAAATTAACAAAGTATCCCTTTAAAAGGCGTATATTAAATTATTTTTTAAAAATAGAGTCTTCCGCAGGGTTGTAAGGCAACTAATTTCCTGATTGCCTCGCATTATGGCAATTGAGATTATGCTTATTTCAGCTGGGGGAGTTTGTTGGATATATTTGAAAAGGGATGATTTGGGTTATTTTTAAAGGTAATGGTTAGGGTTAGTTTTATAGGGTTGTTGAAATTCCGGGGTCGCTAGAGGAGGGTTAATTATGGGAATTATTGGGTTGCTAGAACAGATGGTTACAGGGGTTATAGGATTCTCAAATTAAGGGTTGGTGGTTTAATAAGATTGCTCAAAGTTTTGACGTCACAGGAGGAATCGCTTCAGGGACAACACTCCCACATATTTTCATTCTGGCCGCCGAAGCTAAATTAGGCGTTCTTTTCCCAAAAACTTTATATAAGTAATTAATGGCCATGAATATGACGTCACAATACTAGTGCGGCGGTAGCAATGGAGTGTGTCCCATTTATTGACGAGGTCTTGCAATTAACTGGGATTTAAATCAACGAGTAATGAATAAAATACTAAACTCCATGCCATCTAATTCTGAAACTCGTGAATGATAGCGGTATCTAACTCGCTTTCGCTCGTCAAATACCAAACCACTCACTCGTTTCATGAATAGGTTATTAAGAGGAACGTCATTTAGTTTTCTTTATTTCCTCAATTTGCAATGCTCTTCATTTGTTACTTTGCTATCATGCTGAAAAAGATGTTGACACTTTCCATTGTTTTTATCAATCAGTTCTGTCATGTTCAATTGTTATTATCAGTTACTAGTTTTTTTTAGTATTTTTCTATAAAATTTTAATCCAGTGGCTTTTGGAAAAGACTGCGTGTCCAATGAAGAATGTTACTTGCCCAACCTTGAGTGCAGACAGTCTACATGTGGGTGCATCATAGGCTACAGCTTCAACCCAATAAACAGCACCTGCACAAATGGTAATATATCACATTACACCCCTTGGGAAATTATTTCTTTTGTTTGAGTTGCAAGTTATATGCCATCACCACCATCTGCGCAGGTTGGTTATCTCATAACCACCATGGTCGATTATGAGATATTCAACCTACGGAAACAGATGGACTTGTAAAATTTGGAAATTTTGTCAAATTAGAAATGAAAATTTTGTAAGTAAAGAAAGTGGGATTCGAACCCTGGACCTCTATATCGTCGAGCAGCGCCTTTACCAATGGAGCTACCGAGGATCCATACCGATGAGTGTTCATTCTTTTGTGTCTAGGATGTCTTTACATATTTTCTAGTATTATATATACATATGTATATATGGGTACCAATTTATGTCTACTTTATGTATGGAATGAATGATTAAGTTTGAAACCTTCCTTTCGAGTCAGTCATGGGTGTATTGGGAATAATTTACTGATATATTTTGATCATGTCGTACAAATCAACAAAATACTCCTTTAAAATGCATATATACAATTAGTTTATAAATAGAGTGTAAGGGAGTGTAAGGCAAATAATGACCCGATTGCCTCGCGTTATGGCAATAAACTCTGCTCGGACTGACGCCCTCGCGAGTTTATATGCCATAACCGCTCGGCACCGGGTCATTATTTACTACAAACCGGCCGATGTATCTCTATTTTCCATTTGAAAGTTTTTCTTTTCTTGTTTATGATCAGGCTATTGTTGCTTTACATATAATTCAATTCTTCCTGTGATAATTTTCTTTTAATCACTTCTAATAGAATAATACAATTTTTTTCGGTCTTGCTAGAGCATACAAACGTCTTTTAAACATTGGTAACATTATATGAAATGTTTTCGTTTATTAAGTTATTTTTACTTCACATTTCTAGTAAGTGGAATTATTTTTATGCTGACAGAATTACGTCATATTATAAGACAACCTTCAACTATAATGGTAATGTAAACTTTCCTTGATTCTAACACTAATTGGGCATATTTTAATTTTTGTAGGCTGTATAAAGAACATATTCTGAAGAATACTCCATGTACTGCTATTAACTAAATTACTGACTCATGTAACCAAACTAACCATATTGTTGCAGGATGTACAGAGTACAGCAATACCTATGCAACCTTTCCCTCCACTGGTTTATATGGTTCTGACTTGGAATATATTGGCTCTGGTTCTCTGACAGATTGTAAGGTTTTGTGTTCCAGCAAGAGCAACTGCAAATCGTTTGATTATTTACCAAGTGATCCAAAGTGCATTCTGAAGTACAGCGGGGTGTTAGATGACCCTTCTCAATTGGCAGTGGGACTAAATACGACTATGCATGGAGTCAGAAACTGCAAGAACTAGAAATCTGAAAGCTGAAATGAGATAGGACATGTTGAGTGTTAACTTGGGCTTCACCTTGCTAAACAAAGGTTGAACAACTGCTGCAATGTTGTCATGATTCCTGTCACACTTTCATCGAAATTATTTATTAATGTAAGTTATGAACACCTTTTAAAGCTCCTTCGCACATAACCCCTCAAAATACGGTACATGGTCTTCAGAAAGACAATGTTTTATATTCTCATGGTTCACAGATAAACACACAACTTGATCAGGCCATTAGGCACATGGCATGCAGGTCTAATGTTCAAAAGTGGAATACTAATACAGGAACGGAATAACGTTTTTTCGGTCAATACAAAAATGAGGATTCACAATCTGATGAAATATGATAATAAAATAAAACACTAACTATACAGTTTGCATAGCATAATGATTAATTTTGTCCTGCTTTCCTATGCATATCAAACTATTAAGAGTCTGTTTCACTCAAGCAAGTTACTCATAGAGAAATGGTCTGAAGATTGGTCGACCCTCGAAGCGATGTTACTTGGTTGTCATGCGGAGTTAAAAGTCATGTTTGATGTGGACATTGTTTGAGATGCTGACACTACAATATTGATCACTTGATATTGTAATTCAAACGTAGGTAAAAAATAAGTAAAAAAATCTACACCCTACAATACATGGAGTAAAGGAGCAAGAGCAGCCATATTGTCGATCTAAGAGTCCAAAATTTACCAAAATAATAATTGGTGACATTCACAAATGAACACACATACCTTTCAACTATACATTTCTCCTCAAAACCTGGCTGATTTCGACGATGTGTCACTTCTAGGACAACTTTAATAGCTCTTATATATATTTTCCATGAATCTTAAATAATAACATCACTACTAAGAGAACAAGCTGAAAAACTTATTTACTGTGTGATTGTCTTATCTGGGAAATAAAAAATACTCTATCAATTACAGTGACTATTGTGTTTATTTTTACTCTATTGAGCGTTGACACCTTTATCGCCATTCATCTTGTGTGAAAAGTCAATATTGTCATAAAAACTTGCTTTCATGAGAACTATTGAATTTTCAAAGACGTTAACAAATAAAAGATATGACATAAGCTATGGTTTCTTTGGGACTCGATAATTTTAAGGTATGTTCACATGTGTGATCTTAGGTATTACGTATGATTTTAAGTAAAGTTTGTAATCTTGATATATTTTAAAGATTGATGTCCAAAGCGAGATCAGAATAATGATTTGTTGTCAGTTTTGGAAGGCTGTAGTATTTTGAGATGTACCTTTCTTTGGTCACATTCTTATTAGGGTTGACTATTGACCATCAAGCAATAGTCTATTGTGACCTACTATTGCGATAGCGACCTTTTTAAAATCACGTCTATCCAAGTGACAGAACTTGGTGCTAAAACGACAACTCCTGTTGTTATTTTAGCTCTCAGTGATCTGTTCGGAGTGCTCCAGCATTTTTCGAATCTGAACGTATCATTTGTGTGCAAATTTTACTTTTAGATTCAAGTAAATAACTGGATCGAATAAACTATTGACATTTTTGACAGTCAGTAGTGCTATTGATACTATTGATTGTTTTAAACATTTCTATCAAAAGTATACTATGGACAGAACAACTATTGCGATAAATCGATAGTTCGATCTATTGTTACACCCCTAATTCTTGCTATCTGATACTGATTGACTCAATAAACCCCTTATACTATCCCTCTCTCTATAGTAATAGTTTAACTCGGAATTAGTTCTTAAAAGTAGAGTTGAATTTCCAAAGTATGTTTACATTTCCCTACGTTAACTAGTCCTGTCAATTAGATAAGTTCAGAAGGAACTGGAATAAACTTGTTTCTCCATATTGATTTCTGACATAGTTTGAACATAACAGCATTATAAAATATTTATCATACGGATTTGCACCCAGACAACATATTCATTGATTTTCTCTTTTGCAGTTTAGTAGCTTGTTTCTTGACTGTGCTGCATACTGGATTTGGATTGGCTGATTTATCCAAGATACTGAGCATCTATTTAAAACTGTTTAATTAAAGAAACCTTTTTTTAAAAATCAAGAATGAATACATACACTGACAACTTAGTACCTGAAATTACAGTAGTTATTGCATTTACCTATTTGATTTGTTTTCCAAAATTGAAAGAGATGAATGTTTCATGTGATGTTCTCAATTATCTACAATACATGAAGTTGAAGTGACTGAACAGTCAGTTAAGGCTTCTTTTATCGGTTAGTCCCACCCAGTGTGTTCATAGAGGTTATTAACCAAGTGTGTTTCCGTTTCCATTAATATAATATTTTTGGAATAATACATTATTTTTTGTATTCCAAAAATATGATTTTAATGATACGGAAACACACGAGGTTAATAATCTCTTCATCATATTATGTCATTATTAAAATATAAGCATGTTTTTGTGTTATAAGTGATAAGATAATTGACCAAATTTTAGAGGAGTTATATCATAGATGGTACACCCACATGATGGTCATGATATCGGCTGTGAAGTGCCTAGAAATAGTTCTCAATTAAAACAATTTAAGAGCACGATGTGCGTGGTTCTTTCAAAAATCAACAATTGGTCCTCGATTTCTTGTTCATAAATATATTTTGAAACAGTTTATAAGCATTTATCTAATGATTAAAACGCACTCATTAATCACGTTGCTAGAACAAGGGAAGTAACTCTATGACATATGTTTTAATAATTTTGTCTTTCTTTAAAGATCTGATGAAATGATGTTTTCTCAAGAATGACAGATGATTACCTCTACGTATATTGTACATCGGAATCAATTGAGCAGAAAATCGAGACAATATACACTTGCAATTGATAATTAAAACGATTTTAATTCGCCCATTTTAACACTAGTGCAATCAGTAGGGCGATTCATTTACTAACTGCTCACTGAGGCGTGACTGTGATAAGCGACAGAAATTAACAACCAAAATGTGGCGAAATTACGTTGAATTATGACTATCGCCGAAAATCAGATTCCTCCTGATACGTCACAGAAGTCATCCCTTCAGGGGCCACACCCCCGCAGACTTTCATTCTGGTCGCCGGGGCTAAATAAGGCGTTTTTTTAAAAAGCTGTATATAATTAATTTATGAACGGTTTCATAAATTTAAAATCGAGCAATTGTCAAATTGACATCCCATTTTTGACCATATGTTATTTCATCTATCCTTTAAATGTCTTCAAATGGGCTAACTGGAAACGAATACGTACATGTAATAAATTACATGTAATTGGGTCATTATGTGCAGGAATTGTAATTTAATTTAAGATCGCACAGTTCTCTTCCCTTAAAGGAGAAATAACCCCTAATTGAATTGATAATCAGAATCATATTTATAATAACATGTGTACTTGTATAAACTAGGTTAATCAAAACTGACCTGCTTATAATTAAAACTAGGATAAAAAGAAAGTTTGGAAAGAAGTTAATCAGAAATTGGCATTATCCTGTGTGCAGATGTATGTCATCTGGTTGAAGCTGTAGCCTATGATACAGCCACATGTAGACTGTCTGCACTCTGCACAAAATATGTGCTAAATTAGTTGCGAATCTACCTTGTTAAGGTAAGCTTAGTTCAATACAAACTTTGAACATTGATTTGTTTATCAGATAGATACGAAAGCAAACATGACCATATTTTGTTTACGTGTCTTGTTCGTTGAGGTATGTAATTTAAACTCTATTTTCATAAAGAGAGAAGCCCATGAAACTTTGCAAGGCTTAAATCAGCCAGTGATATAGAGTGCCACGATTGATGGCTTTCGGGGAAAATCGATGCCATTTTGTCAAGGGAAAAATGACATCTTTAGCAACAGAGCATTAACTGCAATTGTCCCTCTAAATTAAGGAAGTAGTTTTAGAGGATTGAATGCAAATGAAATATGAACATTTGCTCCGAAATCGGTCGTTTACATAAGTGCTTTTTCTTCTTTTCTCTTTTCAATTCATTGATTGGTTCTGTTCAAATAAGCCGTAATCATTTGTCCGCCAATGCGGGTTTGTTTTATGAAATGTCTATACCATTCCCTTATAAGTATAGAAGTAGTAGTGAATGCAAAAAGTCTAAAATGAATATCACATTTAATCGAAAATATCTTGTTAAATGCCAAACCACTTAGTGGATTTAAACGGTAAGTTCAGTAAGTCTTCTCTATGGACTGGGTGACAGGTTTAGTTCAGTCACATGGAACCAATTAAAAGAAAGTCATACAAACAAATCTTACACAAATAAGTTCCCATGATTAGTGCTACTTGCAGCATAAATTATGAAAGATTCATATTACAAGCAGTAAGTTCAACAGATTAATACGATAATCAATCAAAAATAACTAATCAATCTCATGGAAACAATTATGTCTGAGTTGTCGGTTTACTATGAATGTTATGTGGACTCCAAGATGAATTGCTTCAAGAAATGCTACTATACTGAGCGTAACTAGAAACCTGACACTCACATATTTTATCTGAATTTTTTTCGGGGAAGAAATAAGTCGAATCTTGTGTTATAAAATTTATGATAAAGGTGTACCCAATGATGCATGGACGGGGTGGGTGGCAACGAGTAAATTAACGTATTACATGTCAAGGACGTAAAACATGATATTAACGTGCACAGGGTCACGTGATCAACACAGGTAACAGGAAAACACATTAAAATTTACGGAAAAACATTATTGACTGAATGTAATGTCTCACGAATACAGAACGTGATCGTGCTATGGGTAGGCTGCACGCAGGACAATCCGTTGCTGAAGTTCGATGTAGCCGACAGACAATTCAGTAGCTCAGAACCCGTGTGCAACAGACAGGTGTAATTGTGGATCGTCCGAGGCCAGGACGTCCGCACGTGACGTCACCCCGAGAGGGTGGACAAATCAGGTTACGTCATCTCCGTAATCGATTCGAGACGGTTGCGTCCACGACCAGACACAGAGGTTTGGTGTCACCATCCATTATCAGGAATCCACTGAATTGAACAGTGTCAGGTTTCTAGTTACGCTCAGTATATAATTTCCGATGTCTCACTTACCAGGATACTTATTGTCGGGTGTAAGCAGCTGATACCGATACGTTGAAGACGTGGAAGACCGAGTGTTATGTTGCTTACATGACCTAATCATAATAAATCAATCATAAATAATCATAAAATAAATATGCGTCACTCTTGAAAATATACACTTTCTGCCTCACTTGATGAAATAAACATGGTATTAGTCAATAAAAAAAAGATACCCTCTGTGAGAAATATTATTAATGATGATGGCAATATACTGACTTTGGAACAATTGAGCAGTAAATAGGATATACAAGTTGACTTTACATACCAAGGTATTAAGAGAGCTTCGACTGTATATTTAAAACAGAGAAATTTCATTTTCAATAATTTAGAAAAATCATATCCTGTCTTACCATACAATGTTTCTAAAATAACAAATAGTAAATATTTTTATAAAGCACTTTGCCAAGTGAGCTTTATTAAATCCATGGTCAATTAAAGTGGGAAAGGATATTTAGAAAAGAGCTTCCACAGGATGAATGGGAAAACATTAAGTTGATGGCGAATACATGTAATGACAGTGTCAATTTGAAATGGATACAGTACAAAATAATTTATAGCATCTTGACAACAAATAACTATTTACATAAGATAGATTGATTCACCTTTGTGTTTGTTTTGTAACCAGGTATCTGGGAGTGTTTTATTATTTGATTGTATCCATTCTAAGTGTGGAAAGAGTTGGCGAAATGACTGGAACAGTTGGCAGAAGGAAGTAATGTCCTAACAACAGAACATATTATTTTGGGTTTTAAAGGGAGGAATAATAATCCACTTAATATAATGTGTTTATTGGTGAAACAAACATATACACTATGAATAGAAATGGGAAATACCTAATGTTGGGTGCAGTTAAAATGAAATATGGAAATATTACCAGGCTTGTAAAGTTATTACCTATACAAATAATAACCAGTCAATTTTGTTTTGCTTTTTGGTCATCTCTCCACACATTATTTTTAGATTTATTAGAAAAGTGAAGTATAAAGCTTAATAGTGCAGTATATATGTAAGCCTCGCATGGAATTAGATACAGCTGCACCTTTGTTTGTATTTTATAAGAACATCTTGAATGTATATAAATTATTTTCTTTTTATACGTATGTACATTGCATAATGTTAACAACTGATGGGGAAATGCAAATATAAAACCAAAAAAATATGAACAATAAATGTTCTATTCAGTGTAAAAAACAGAGTCAGATAGAACACTTGAAACTATTGCAAACTCATGTGATTGTCACATCATTGAAATAAACCTTCTATCAGCTTCAGTGACCATTTTCTTTATTTTTACTGTACTGCACAGTGGTAAACCTAATCACCGTCTATCATGACAAGTCAATAATGTCATACAAGTTTGCTTTCATAAGTAACATCGGATTTTCATAAGCGATAAAAATCATTGTAAATATTTTTAAAGCAATGATTTGTCACTTATTTGTTCACACAATAATGGCCTTCAAAGATCTTCAATGAGTTAAGGAAATCTGTAATCCAAGAGGCAAGGCACTTCATCCACATTGCACTCAGTCCACGTGGCTGTTTAAATGGGAACCTGACCATGGGAGGTATGGACCTTTATGGTCGCGCGGAGCGCTTAGTAGCGGCACCGAAAGTACAATTCCTTCAGGGTAATAATTGTACCGCCATTGAGCAGTGCTTGCAATGGATATTAGGCGTTAAAATGTATATTATTATTATTATTATTATTATTATTTCTAATTTAATAATTTATAAACTCTACTCTGAGTATTTAGGTATCGCTACATCAGTCAGATCACTTGAATTACCTTCGAGCGGCCATTTTAATGTAAATTCAATAAAAATTCCCGTTTGGAAATGGCTTAACCCAACAATGTACATTCGTATTAGAACTCTATTTATTGATTCATGAGTAGTATATAGCCATCGGTAACACTTATTTATATTTTTGTGAGAGCAGTTTATTTCTGTAAGAAAATAGTGCTACAGCGCCTTTAATGACATATAATAACACAGGTACTTCTTAGATTATCACAATTACTATTCCTTTCTGACTGGAAACAATGCATGGTTCAGCAAACGTTAATATCGTTTAGCCTGACTCGATAATCAATAATAAAGTACTTGACCTCCTTAAACATGGAAAGGGATCCAGATATCCTGTCAACACTTCTGATAATTGTCCCAAAATAGTTGAAAAGTGAGCCGCAGAGTAAAATCTTTCTTGCCTAAATTGGGGAGATATGTTTTGTCAGTACAAACCCTTACAAGGATATGAAAATTATTAGAATTCACATTCAAATTCTTTCAATGCATAGTTTATACAGTGAGACCTTGTATATCCGGAAACCCATCTATCGGCACGGTAGTATTTCAAATCTTCTCTATTCATTTCTATGCAAATAATTCGTTTAACCACACACCTCGCTATATGGACGCTTTTCAACTCTGAGGTAAACAGAATATTATTTTACCAAGAAAAATGAAACAGTATATGGTTAGTATATGATAATAATTGTGTATTCTGTTAAACAGAAAAGGAAAGTAGTTCATTTTTTTAGACAGTGATCATGTATAAGCTTTCTTGTTGACTGTGGAACTATTTGTCAAACTCATTCAACTATTGGTATAACCTTAAATAATTATGGTACATCAAATAAAATTGCTTGTAATATAACTCTCAAAGATTATGAAATGCAATCAGGTAATTAGAACTTACCTGAACTTACGTATCTCATTCAGCCACTTCATTATAATACACAGAATCAATAATGTACCATTCCTGAACCCTGTCTCATCAGTAATGCACATTTTTCTGTGAAAAATAAAAATAATAATATAAGTAAGCGTGTGAAACGGGTACATGTTTTATTTTCGAGAAATGGTTTTCCGCAACATCAGATACATCATGACTCAAATCGTTATGATAGAATTGATATTAACGTGTGCGTTTGAAAGATATCCACCAAATTGTTATGATAGTCAGACAGTCAGACACAGTTATATGGACTTTGTAGAGATTAGACGAAGAATTTTTTATCCAGTTTCAAACAACATAAAGTCGAAGGCAAATATTTTATGGATGATCAACTTCTTTATTAACAATAGCGACGTTTCGGTATAGATCCTTATACCGTTATCAAGCATATGGAAGACATGGTGAAACAGTGTCTTCTACATCACATCAACTTCTAGAATGCCTCTCAAACAGAACATAAAGTCGCAAATCTCTAAGTTTCAGTTATGCTAGATTTATATGACATAAATCATCTTTTCAAAACTTCTTTAATGTCAATGCAAATGTACACGGAATAGTAGAAACGGCAAACGTATCTTCGTCTACAGTGACGTTGCAAACATTTTTCTTATAATGTCACAGACAACGACATAAAAAAAGATTCACGGTGAAACAATTATTGCTAGGCAAACGTGATATTTGTACATGGCCTCGTATCGAAAATATTAACTCACTAACTATTTACAATCATATGAGCAGTTGAAATAAATATTAGTTTAACAATGTAAACTTTCTTAATACGGGGCAATTATCACAATCCAAGAATAGATTTCACATTTCACATCTAGTAAAGAAAAGTCCATTTTAAGGGCATTGTTTGTTTAAGAGGGTTCGTCATATTCTTCATAAACTAACTTTTAATGGCCTACAAACCTTACACTATAAGCATGAAATCATTGTTAAATTAGTTGCCAATCTATTAAGATGAGCTTCGTTCAATACAGACGTCTTTCAACATTGATTTCTTAATCTATGGATTGACACGAAAGCTCTAACAACATGACTAAATTTTCTTTTTGTGTCATGTTCTTTGTCTTATTTTAAAATATATATCTTAAGGATGCTCGCTCCTTCCTGTTGAACTTTAAAAACGAAATATGATTAAGTAAAGATTTTTTGTCATTTTTATTTACTTAATGATATTCTACATCATCTATATAATTTTAAAAAACAAATGAAATAAAGAAAATATGACTTTAGAACCTCTAAAAAGTGGTTTAACAGCATAAATGGCCTAAATTTGACCAAAAAAAAGACGTTTTTCAGGTACATTTTGTGTCAAAGCCTAAAAAAAACCCCACACTACCATATATATTTTTTTAATGATTTCGGTAGGCGAACATGGACTTTATAACACATCAAAAGAGGAAAAAAAGTTTAATACTAGAAATGTAGTATTTTAAAGTTTTTAGCACTTTTTTTTCTTCTCATTTTTCCATAGACTCCCATGTTGAAATTGTACTTCACTCCATTATCTTACAGGCGTCATATCTCGAAAAAAACCCACACTACCCCCTTTTATTAATGCTAATTTTTCAATCATATACTTTGATCTTTTAAAAAATACAAGTTAGAAAAAAAGTTTAATACTATAAATTTGAGGAGCGAACATCCTTAAAAGCAGAAAGCCAAAGAAACGTAGCGAGGCTTGCATTAGCCAGTGATTGAGATATCCTCGAGGAAAGCCTTGCAGGAAAAGTTTACCCTATTTTGTCAAGGGAACAAATGTCAGGAAGAGAGTATTAACTGCAATGGTCCCTCTAAATTATAGAAGTAGATAAAGATGATTGAACGCAAATGAAAAATCGAAATTTATTCCGAAATTTATCATTTACATAAGCGATTTAAGCGAATTCGCTAAATTAAAGATGGTATTAAACAGGACTTCTTTAAGTCTTCTCTATGCACTTGTTGACTCGTTTGGTGTAGTCGCATGGAACTAATTAACATAAAATCACACAAACAAATTTTACAGAAACAACTTCTACTGATTAGTACTTCTTACAACATTAATTATGAAAGATTTAACTTTGGACGTATATTTCTATAGATAATATTGATGGTAATGGCTGAATTAATCAATAAATCAATCGCTTATCGTAGGTAAATGTAAATGGAAACAATCACGGCTATTCTCTAAGTGTACAGTGAATAGGCTGATATGATTTGGTGAAGATCACAACGTGGGAACAAGCAGTACAATCAAGACAAGATTTCAGCTTATAGTGAAGAAATTATATCTTTCAGCCATTCTTGAAGTTTGCAAGTTTGCCCTGATTTCTTATCTTCGCCGCTGGTCACAACTCACCAGTCCACAGACATTTCCCCCAACAAATTATTCTGTTTATTTTCTGCTCGAATGTCAACCGACTAATAAACAAGTTTTGATCGAGACTTAGTATGGACTCACAGAGGAGTTCCTCATGTGGGATTGTTAGTTAAGCTCCAAGATGGATTGCTTCCATCCTCGGTTACCCAGGGTTTGATATATGCTCCGTTACTCTCAACTATATCACCCATGGGAAATTTCATCAGATAATCATGTACTCAAATTACCCGCCCTTGGCCGGCGTGAGCCAATCAAACCGCTACGCAGCTTGGACCCGAGATCACCGAAATGAGAAACGTCACCAAATTCTTTATTCTTGTTATTCTTGGTGATCAAAGAGGTTCTGTTGGAATGTCAACCCATCAACGAACAAGTTTTGATCGAGAGTTATGATGGACTCAAAGAGGATTTCCTCATCTGGAGTGGTTATTTGAGCCCCAAGATGGATTGCTTCAAGAAATGCTGCTATAATTTCCGATGTATCACTTACCAATACTGCCAAGATACATATTGTCGGGTTGATATTATTTGAAGAGGGGGGAGTCGGTGGTTATGGGGATATTTGTTGAGGTATGATGGGTGTGGTTGACTAAGGTAATGGTTAGGGTTAATGTTTTTTTGATTGATTTACGGGGTTGCTAGAGGAATTATTTGGTAGATTAGAATACTCAGGGACAGAAGTCAACATAGTTAAAGACACAAAATAAAGTCGATTTTGAATGCCTGTGATGAGGATATATCTCTTATACAAAATTTCCTTCATGAGGGTGTGATACTTAATAGTTTATATCTGTTCAAACACACATTGGATGATGAAACTGCTATGACAACGGAAGTTTTTAAAAATAATATTTGATATTTAAGGTATAATTTTATTTAATTTTACATTTTAAGTTGTTATCGGTATAATGTACCTTCTTGGACTTTAAATCGATGACATCTCGTTACTGTAGGATGTCATAAAACAAGCCACTCTCCCATCTCGTCCTGTTGAAGATATTTAAAGAAACATGAAACTGATAATGTATCAAAAACTACAAATTAAATGTACTTGGCTTTAATAGATATGATTTTCAATGGGTCAGTGTTATCTGTTAAGCATGGATCAAAATATTTTGCATGTTTGTTGTTATCGTTTCTTTTGCCCATCGATTCAACCCCATCAGCTCATGTCTTACGGTTCGGTTAAAGGTCCACCCATCATGTTTCAGAAAATTCTATTAGGCTTTAATACGTTCTGACTCACCATATGTGCTGTTTACAGTGCAAACAAATTCACTCGGCTTGCACATTTATCCCCAATCGCCAAATATATTATAATTACTAGTTTCAAATTAAAATCGAGTAACATCATTATGCATGTGCAGAAACCGAAACTGCACGTCCCATTTACATGCACAGTAGTTATGTGACCTATTAAACATTATCAACTCAAATTTGTCGTTTTGGCTGTTATAAATAAGATTCCAAAATTACGTTTGACTCATTGACGCTCGCCACCCGCTGTGCATTGTTTGGTTTTCGATCCGAAATCGACACTTTGTTGGTTTACTGAGTCGACTATCATTTAAATGGCAATTTTCGGCAACAGTCAGTATTTCTCGAAAAATTAACATCATTTATAGCGTTTGGCATGTGTGACCCACAACAACCCAATGGATGTACCTTTAAGCAACACGGAAAGTTTTCCCCATTATTGATTATTAAAAGGTGTTGGCCGCAAGCAACTTTAGTTTCATTGGTCACACAATTTTATATGACTACGGTTAATGAGATCATGACATGTACTGCTTATTTACTACATACACTTTTATTATAAACAGCAAAACTATACAGAAAGGGCTACAGTATCTTTAAAATTACATAAAATACACATCGATACATTTGATGTAGTAAAAAATATTTACTTGCAACACGGCTGATTTGAGTAAATATATAGCACTCTGATAAAATATACAGGTGCAACAACTTGACAGCCGTCAAACTCAGAATCCCTTGTGCAATTTCACAACGCACTTGCAAAACATTCTTCTTTCCATGTTCTGCTCGTGAGGTTGTACATTAGTGTTTGTGTTATTTAGCAGATGCAATAGTATAAATAGATATTCTCTTTCGTAAATTGTCGACATATTAGTTCCAATGACAAGTAAAAGTTATTATTGACCATGTTTTCCGCAGTTACTATTTACTTCTCACTTTTAAGAGTTCTGATATGTCGAAATTCTAATTTTTAAAGGTGCATAAATTGTGTTTCATAAAATTGTGTTTAATACATGCCACCAAACTATATGTGCTGATATCAGATCAAATAATTTCACTCAACTTGCATATTCATCGACAATCGCCAAATATATAATAATTACAAGTTTCAAATTAAAGACTAGCAACATCATTATACATGTGCAGAAACCGAAAGTACACGTCCTATGTACATGCATAATAGTTATATGAACTATTCAACATTACTAACCCAAATTTGTTATTTTGTCTATTCTAAATAAGATTCCAAAATAACGTTTGACTCATTGGCGCGCGTCACACGCGATGTATTGTCCGGTTTTCGATCAGAAATCGACACTTTTACCTTCATATCGTGAAAATACTCAGTCGAATATGATCAAAATGGTAGTGTTAGGTAAGATTTGGTACTTCTCGACAAAGTAACACCATTTATAACGTTTGGCATATTTGACCCCCAACAACACAATGGATGTACCTTTAATATTTGAAATAAATATTTTTCTTGTAGCAGCAAGAATGAAGTTCATTCAAACTTTGTACACATTCAGACGAATATGAAAACATAGACAATGTATACGATTTTTGATTTACAGAAAATCAGTTTGTTTCTATAAAATAAGTCATAATTTTACTTTAACAATACCACAAATCCAAGAGTAGATTGCCTATAGGTTATTAAAAGCTACAGTGACGTGCCAAAAGTATTGCAGCAATCAATGTTCCCGATATGATCCCATGTTAATTCAGTGTAGCATAGTTAATTCAGATTTTTTCAATTTTCAAAATATTTTACTGACAATAAACAAGAAAACAGTAAATCTTCTCTGCAACAGGTAGAGCAATACTGATTTTGGATACAACGCTATTTATCTAAACAGTTAAAAGATTACCGAGGTATATCCATTTTTTCTGCCCTTTAGGTCTGCTTACATAATGGTGGCAATGGGGAAGTGACGTAACAATGTAAATAACCAGTCATCATTCTGCCGTTTTCCAAAACAATGTTAAAATTTAATAAATTTGAAAATTATAAACAAAATCTCAAGATGTTAGATTACAAACATAAGTTTTTGTTCAATGTCACGATCGTCAAAATTATTTACGCTTCACAAAAAAACCTTGGGTTCTCATGGGAAAACAGAGATTGTTACAATACTTTTGGCACGTCACTGTAGTACAACGCTAACAAATGCACAGAGCTGGTTCAAGCAGTGTGTATGGTTTAATAGGGTACGTTATGTAGGAATGTCATAAACTAAGTTTTAATAGCCTTTTAATATCGACATGAACTAACTACCTTGTACGAACCTTGAGACTTATTCTGGAAACCTTCACCTTAAGAATTCTTAACTCTGATCGTAGCCCATGTGTTAGGAATGTACTGAAAAGTTTCGATAATACGAGCCCTGCTTTGTAAAGATGAAATAATTTACTTTCTTTGTCAAAATATGCATCAAAATGGAATCACTAACAACGGGATATAGTCGACTGTTTTGTGCAATCTGTTTAAGTAAATATTTAAACAATGATATGAACTTATTGACATTAAAAATAGTATATGCCTCGACATAATCATACCACAGACAATTTTAACGTAAACTAATTAAGAAATGAAATCCACAAAAACAATTCACAGAAACATTTTCCCACAGTCACTGCTACTTTTAGTATTGATTATGAATTATTTAACCTTATGACGTATACTTTCTGTGGATAATATTGATTATGATGATATAATTGACTGAACCAATCAACATATCAGTTGATAATTGGAGATAACCTTTAAACTACGTGGAAACAATCGTATGAGAACCATTGCTTTACTGTTTATACATGTCTATACATTGGTGAAGATTACAACGTTGGAACTACTGGCAGGATAAAGAACAGAACAGTTGATTGCTGCGCCAACCTGCTTGAAGCACTCATCTATAGGAACAAAGATCTGATATCGTTTGACAATATTTCAAGATTTCTAGAACAAGACTTTGATCATTATCTTCACCTGAACGTACATATCTCTAGACGACAGCGATGAGAAGCGTCACCAGTTTCTTTATTCTGGTTATATTCCACGTCGTGACCATCAGAGAAGTTCTGTTGGATTGTCAACCAACTATTGCTTTGATGGAGAACTATGATGGACTCACAGAGGAATTCCTCATCTGGAAGGGTTTTGTGGAGTCCAAGATGGCTTGCTCCATGAAATGCTACTATGAATTTCGATGTTTGACTTTCCAATATAACCCAGACACTAATTGTCGGGTGCATGCAACTGATATTGACACGCTGAAGAATAGGACAACAAGCACTACGATTGGCTACGTGACCTACCAGATGCAAGGGAGAAGTGAGTATTAGAAACGCGGGTGGGGTTATTTGTGAAGCTTTCAGTATCAGAATAGAGGGGTAGAAAACGGGTGTGTTCACAGGAGAGAAGTGGAATTTTGGATTTGGGGAAGGAGGATTGGAAAGGGGTCAGATGGTTGGTTATGGACAGTTGGTCGGAAGGCATTTTGGGAAAATTAGATATTTGGGTTTTTGAGGTCGTTTGAGGATACTGTTTTAGGGGCTGTTTCACATGAGTGGTATGGGATAGTTTTGTTGCTGAAGGATGATTTTGGTGGGCAGTTTTGGTTGCTGGGTGATAGGGTAATGGGATATTGAGGTTGTTGTAGAATGTTGTCTGTTGGATAAGTTGGTTGTTGTACCCCATGCTGGTAGGATATTCAGGTTGTGGAAGGATGGTGTTGATAGATAGGATAGATGTAATGACATATGGTCAAATCGTATTCATTAAAATGAGATGTCAATTTGACAATTGCTCAATTTTAAATTTCTGAAATCGGTCCATAAATTACTTATATACAGCTTTTTAAATAAATGCCTAATTTAACCCCGGTAACCAGAATGAGGTGAAAGGGGGTGAGTTGGGGTTTAACGCCGCTTTCAAGAGTATTTCACTAGTATTATGGCAGGGAGAAAGCCCGCAACGCCTTGTAGCTATGCATTGCGGGGAAACCTGCGAGCATCGGCTGGAACTAGCGAACCATGGGTGGTACTACGCTGAAATTCAGTGTAGCATTGCACCCAAACCTTACTGCATGTAGAACAGTTCTCTTCTGCAGACAAAGTTGCCGTGCCCCTGGCAGGATTTGAACCCCGGTACTCTTGATCCGAAGCCGAACGCACTAACCACTGCACGACCAGAATGAAAATCTGAGGGGGTGTGGTCCTTCTCATTATTGGCAATAGTCATAATTCAACGTAATTTCTCAACATTTTGATTGTTAATTTCAATTAAAAAAAAAAAAAAAAAAAAATCTTCAATCAAACAACTTAAATTTTCCACATCGAATGTTTAGATATCATACTAGGTAATTCCGCAGATGACAATTACATAGTTATTGCATAAAGATGTGTTCTTGCCGATTTAACTCATAAATTCATCTAACAACAGTGACAATCATCATTAATGAGACTCCATGGAGCGGGTCACAAACCCTTCATCTGTGGTCAGTCCACTCCATGATTCTTTCAAAAACGTTTCGCCCTGTTGATTGTGGCAATGTCAAACTGAGTAATTAAAATCGTCTTAATAATCAATTGCAAGTGTATATTGTCTCGATTTTATGCTCAATTGATTCTGATATATAGACAAAGAAAAAAGTTAAGCACCCCCTGCTACGCTCGAGGATCACGAAAAGCAGCATGGCCCATGAACATGGCACGGAGATGATTGTCAATGGATCTCAGAAATCAAATTATTGATATGCTCTCTAAAGTTCTGGGCTACCATTACACTTTTGTTAGTCGTTTAGTCACCAAATCGAATCTAAAGGCAAGAATGGTAATTAATCGGCCCTTGTTGAGAGACCATCATTAACGTGCACTTTTGGCATCGTGTTTGGACAGACAACACTGGAATCTGAGGACCTGGCGGAAAATCCATTGGTCTGACGAGAGTTGATTCTTGCTCCATGTTACTGATGGATGTTTTTGCTGATTTTTGTCGTTGTTTCCCTTTATTTTTTATTTTTTTTTGGTGACATCAGTCACTGGTTACTGCTGATGATTTCATATTGTTTCCATCAGTCACTGGTTACTGCTGATGATTTCATATTGTTTCCATCAGTCACTGGTTACTGCTGATGATTTCATATTGTTTCCATCAGTCACTGGTTACTGCTGATGATTTCATATTGTTTCCATCAGTCACTGGTTACTGCTGATGATTTCATATTGTTTCCATCAGTCACTGGTTACTGCTGATGATTTCATATTGTTTCCATCAGTCACTGGTTACTGCTGATGATTTCATATTGTTTCCATCAGTCACTGGTTACTGCTGATGATTTCATAGTTTTTCCATCAGTCACTGGTTACTGCTGATGATTTCATATTGTTTCCATCAGTCACTGGTTACTGCTGATGATTTCATATTGTTTCCATCAGTCACTGGTTACTGCTGATGATTTCATATTGTTTCCATCAGTCACTGGTTACTGCTGATGATTTCATATTGTTTCCATCAGTCACTGGTTACTGCTGATGATTTCATATTGTTTCCATCAGTCACTGGTTACTGCTGATGATTTCAGTTGTTTCCATCAGTCACTGGTTACTGCTGATGATTTCAGTTGTTTCTATCAGTCACTGGTTACTGCTGATGATTTCAGTTGTTTCCATCAGTCACTGGTTACTGCTGATGATTTCATATTGTTTCCATCAGTCACTGGTTACTGCTGATGATTTCATATTGTTTCCATCAGTCACTGGTTACTGCTGATGATTTCAGTTGTTGTCATCAGTCACTGGTTACTGCTGATGATTTCAGTTGTTGTTATCAGTCACTGGTTACTGCTGATGATTTCAGTTGTTTCCATCAGTCACTGGTTACTGCTGATGATTTCAGTTGTTTCCATTAGTCACTGGTTACTGCTGATGATTTCATATTGTTTCCATCAGTCACTGGTTACTGCTGATAATTTCAGTTGTTTCCATCAGTTACTGGTTACTGCTGATGATTTCATATTGTTTCCATCAGTCACTGGTTACTGCTGATGATTTCAGTTGTTTTCATCAGTCACTGGTTACTGCTGATGATTTCATATTGTTTCCATCAGTCACTGGTTACTGCTGATGATTTCAGTTGTTTCCATCAGTCACTGGTTACTGCTGATGATTTCAGTTGTTTCCACCAGTCATTGGTTACTGCTGATGATTTCATATTGTTTCCATCAGTCACTGGTTACTGCTGATGATTTCAGTTGTTGTCATCAGTCACTGGTTACTGCTGATGAGTTCATATTGTTTCATCAGTCATTGGTTACTGCTGATGATTTCATATTGTTTCCATCAGTCACTGGTTACTGCTGATGATTTCATATTGTTTCCATCAGTCACTGGTTACTGCTGATGATTTCAGTTGTTGTCATCAGTCACTGGTTACTGCTGATGAATTCAGTTGTTGTCATCAGTCACTGGTTACTGCTGAAGATTTCAGTTGTTGTCATCAGTCACTGGTTACTCCTGATGATTTCATATTGTTTCTATCAGTCACTGGTTACTGCTGATGATTTCAGTTGTTTCCATCAGTCACTGGTTACTGCTGATGATTTCAGTTGTTTCCATCAGTCACTGGTTACTGCTGATGATTTCAGTTGTTTCCATCAGTCACTGGTTACTGCTGATGATTTCAGTTGTTGTCATCAGTCACTGGTTACTGCTGATGATTTCAGTTGTTTCCATCAGTCACTGGTTACTGCTGATGATTTCAGTTGTTTCCATCAGTCACTGGTTACTGCTGATGATGTCAGATGTTTCGATCAGTCACTGGTTACTGCTGATGATTTCATATTGTTTCCATCAGTCACTGGTTACTGCTGATGATTTCATATTGTTTCCATCAGTCACTGGTTACTGCTGATGATTTCATATTGTTTCCATCAGTCACTGGTTACTGCTGATGATTTCAGTTGTTTCGATCAGTCACTGGTTACTGCTGATGATTTCAGTTGTTGTCATCAGTCACTGGTTACTGCTGATGATTTCAGTTGTTTCCATCAGTCACTGGTTACTGCTGATGATTTCAGTTGTTTCCATCAGTCACTGGTTACTGCTGATGATTTCATATTGTTTCCATCAGTCACTGGTTACTGCTGATGATTTCAGTTGTTTCCATCAGTCACTGGTTACTGCTGATGATTTCAGTTGTTTCCATCGGTCACTGGTTACTGCTGATGATTTCATATTGTTTCCATCAGTCACTGGTTACTGCTGATGATTTCAGTTGTTGTCATCAGTCACTGGTTACTGCTGATGATTTCAGTTGTTTCCATCAGTCACTGGTTACTGCTGATGATTTCAGTTGTTTCCATCAGTCACTGGTTACTGCTGATGATTTCATATTGTTTCCATCAGTCACTGGTTACTGCTGATGATTTCAGTTGTTTCCATCAGTCACTGGTTACTGCTGATGATCTCATATTGTTTCCATCAGTCACTGGTTACTGCTGATGATTTCATATTGTTTCCATCAGTCACTGGTTACTGCTGATGATTTCATATTGTTTCCATCAGTCACTGGTTACTGCTGATGATTTCATATTGTTTCCATCAGTCACTGGTTACTGCTGATGATTTCATATTGTTTCCATCAGTCACTGGTTACTGCTGATGATTTCAGTTGTTTCAATCAGTCACTGGTTACTGCTGATGATTTCATATTTTTTCCATCCGTCACTGGTTACTGCTGATGATTTCAGTTGTGATCATCAGTCACTGGTTACTGCTGATGATTTCATATTGTTTCAATCAGTCACTGATTACTGCTGATGATTTCAGTTGTTTCCATCAGTCACTGGTTACTGCTGATGATTTCAGTTGTTTCCATCAGTCACTGGTTACTGCTGATGATTTCATATTGTTTCCATCAGTCACTGGTTACTGCTGATGATTTCAGTTGTTTCCATCAGTCACTGGTTACTGCTGATGATTTCAGTTGTTTCCATCAGTCACTGGTTACTGCTGATGATTTCATATTGTTTCCATCAGTCACTGGTTACTGCTGATGATTTCAGTTGTTGTCATCAGTCACTGGTTACTGCTGATGATTTCAGTTGTTTCCATCAGTCACTGGTTACTGCTGATGATTTCAGTTGTTTCCATCAGTCACTGGTTACTGCTGATGATTTCATATTGTTTCCATCAGTCACTGGTTACTGCTGATGATTTCAGTTTTTGTCATCAGTCACTGGTTACTGCTGATGATTTCAGTTGTTGTCATCAGTTACTGGTTACTGCTGATGATTTCAGTTGTTTCCATCAGTCACTGGTTACTGCTGATGATTTCAGTTGTTTCCATCAGTCACTGGTTACTGCTGATGATTTCATATTGTTTCCATCAGTCACTGGTTACTGCTGATGATTTCAGTTGTTTCCATCAGTCACTGGTTACTGCTGATGATCTCATATTGTTTCCATCAGTCACTGGTTACTGCTGATGATTTCATATTGTTTCCATCAGTCACTGGTTACTGCTGATGATTTCATATTGTTTCCATCAGTCACTGGTTACTACTGATGATTTCATATTGTTTCCATCAGTCACTGGTTACTGCTGATGATTTCATATTGTTTCCATCAGTCACTAGTTACTGCTGATGATTTCAGTTGTTTCCATCAGTCACTGGTTACTGCTGATGATTTCATATTTTTTCCATCCGTCACTGGTTACTGCTGATGATTTCAGTTGTTGTCATCAGTCACTGGTTACTGCTGATGATCTCATATTGTTTCCATCAGTCACTGGTTACTGCTGATGATTTCATATTGTTTCCATCAGTCACTGGTTACTGCTGATGATTTCAGTTGTTGTCATCAGTCACTGGTTACTGCTGATGATTTCAGTTGTTGTTATCAGTCACTGGTTACTGCTGATGATTTCAGTTGTTTCCATCAGTCACTGGTTACTGCTGATGATTTCAGTTGTTTCCATTAGTCACTGGTTACTGCTGATGATTTCATATTGTTTCCATCAGTCACTGGTTACTGCTGATAATTTCAGTTGTTTCCTTCAGTTACTGGTTACTGCTGATGATTTCATATTGTTTCCATCAGTCACTGGTTACTGCTGATGATTTCAGTTGTTTTCATCAGTCACTGGTTACTGCTGATGATTTCATATTGTTTCCATCAGTCACTGGTTACTGCTGATGATTTCAGTTGTTTCCATCAGTCACTGGTTACTGCTGATGATTTCAGTTGTTTCCACCAGTCATTGGTTACTGCTGATGATTTCATATTGTTTCCATCAGTCACTGGTTACTGCTGATGATTTCAGTTGTTGTCATCAGTCACTGGTTACTGCTGATGAGTTCATATTGTTTCATCAGTCATTGGTTACTGCTGATGATTTCATATTGTTTCCATCAGTCACTGGTTACTGCTGATGATTTCATATTGTTTCCATCAGTCACTGGTTACTGCTGATGATTTCAGTTGTTGTCATCAGTCACTGGTTACTGCTGATGAATTCAGTTGTTGTCATCAGTCACTGGTTACTGCTGAAGATTTCAGTTGTTGTCATCAGTCACTGGTTACTCCTGATGATTTCATATTGTTTCTATCAGTCACTGGTTACTGCTGATGATTTCAGTTGTTTCCATCAGTCACTGGTTACTGCTGATGATTTCAGTTGTTTCCATCAGTCACTGGTTACTGCTGATGATTTCAGTTGTTTCCATCAGTCACTGGTTACTGCTGATGATTTCAGTTGTTGTCATCAGTCACTGGTTACTGCTGATGATTTCAGTTGTTTCCATCAGTCACTGGTTACTGCTGATGATTTCAGTTGTTTCCATCAGTCACTGGTTACTGCTGATGATGTCAGATGTTTCGATCAGTCACTGGTTACTGCTGATGATTTCATATTGTTTCCATCAGTCACTGGTTACTGCTGATGATTTCATATTGTTTCCATCAGTCACTGGTTACTGCTGATGATTTCATATTGTTTCCATCAGTCACTGGTTACTGCTGATGATTTCAGTTGTTTCGATCAGTCACTGGTTACTGCTGATGATTTCAGTTGTTGTCATCAGTCACTGGTTACTGCTGATGATTTCAGTTGTTTCCATCAGTCACTGGTTACTGCTGATGATTTCAGTTGTTTCCATCAGTCACTGGTTACTGCTGATGATTTCATATTGTTTCCATCAGTCACTGGTTACTGCTGATGATTTCAGTTGTTTCCATCAGTCACTGGTTACTGCTGATGATTTCAGTTGTTTCCATCGGTCACTGGTTACTGCTGATGATTTCATATTGTTTCCATCAGTCACTGGTTACTGCTGATGATTTCAGTTGTTGTCATCAGTCACTGGTTACTGCTGATGATTTCAGTTGTTTCCATCAGTCACTGGTTACTGCTGATGATTTCAGTTGTTTCCATCAGTCACTGGTTACTGCTGATGATTTCATATTGTTTCCATCAGTCACTGGTTACTGCTGATGATTTCAGTTGTTTCCATCAGTCACTGGTTACTGCTGATGATCTCATATTGTTTCCATCAGTCACTGGTTACTGCTGATGATTTCATATTGTTTCCATCAGTCACTGGTTACTGCTGATGATTTCATATTGTTTCCATCAGTCACTGGTTACTACTGATGATTTCATATTGTTTCCATCAGTCACTGGTTACTGCTGATGATTTCATATTGTTTCCATCAGTCATTGGTTACTGCTGATGATTTCAGTTGTTTCAATCAGTCACTGGTTACTGCTGATGATTTCATATATTTTCCATCCGTCACTGGTTACTGCTGATGATTTCAGTTGTTGTCATCAGTCACTGGTTACTGCTGATGATTTCATATTGTTTCAATCAGTCACTGATTACTGCTGATGATTTCAGTTGTTTCCATCAGTCACTGGTTACTGCTGATGATTTCAGTTGTTTCCATCAGTCACTGGTTACTGCTGATGATTTCATATTGTTTCCATCAGTCACTGGTTACTGCTGATGATTTCAGTTGTTTCCATCAGTCACTGGTTACTGCTGATGATTTCATATTGTTTCCATCAGTCACTGGTTACTGCTGATGATTTCAGTTGTTTCCATCAGTCACTGGTTACTGCTGATGATTTCAGTTGTTTCCATCAGTCACTGGTTACTGCTGATGATTTCAGTTGTTTCCATCAGTCACTGGTTACTGCTGATGATTTCAGTTGTTGTCATCAGTCACTGGTTACTGCTGATGACTTCAGTTGTTTCCATCAGTCACTGGTTACTGCTGATGATTTCAGTTGTTTCCATCAGTCACTGGTTACTGCTGATGATGTCAGATGTTTCGATCAGTCACTGGTTACTGCTGATGATTTCATATTGTTTCCATCAGTCACTGGTTACTGCTGATGATTTCATATTGTTTCCATCAGTCACTGGTTACTGCTGATGATTTCATATTGTTTCCATCAGTCACTGGTTACTGCTGATGATTTCAGTTGTTTCGATCAGTCACTGGTTACTGCTGATGATTTCAGTTGTTGTCATCAGTCACTGGTTACTGCTGATGATTTCAGTTGTTTCCATCAGTCACTGGTTACTGCTGATGATTTCAGTTGTTTCCATCAGTCACTGGTTACTGCTGATGATTTCATATTGTTTCCATCAGTCACTGGTTACTGCTGATGATTTCAGTTGTTTCCATCAGTCACTGGTTACTGCTGATGATTTCAGTTGTTTCCATCGGTCACTGGTTACTGCTGATGATTTCATTTGTTTCCATCAGTCACTGGTTACTGCTGATGATTTCAGTTGTTGTCATCAGTCACTGGTTACTGCTGATGATTTCAGTTGTTTCCATCAGTCACTGGTTACTGCTGATGATTTCAGTTGTTTCCATCAGTCACTGGTTACTGCTGATGATCTCATATTGTTTCCATCAGTCACTGGTTACTGCTGATGATTTCATATTGTTTCCATCAGTCACTGGTTACTGCTGATGATTTCATATTGTTTCCATCAGTCACTGGTTACTACTGATGATTTCATATTGTTTCCATCAGTCACTGGTTACTGCTGATGATTTCATATTGTTTCCATCAGTCACTGGTTACTGCTGATGATTTCAGTTGTTTCAATCAGTCACTGGTTACTGCTGATGATTTCATATTTTTTCCATCCGTCACTGGTTACTGCTGATGATTTCAGTTGTTGTCATCAGTCACTGGTTACTGCTGATGATTTCATATTGTTTCCATCAGTCACTGGTTACTACTGATGATTTCATATTGTTTCCATCAGTCACTGGTTACTGCTGATGATTTCATATTGTTTCCATCAGTCACTGGTTACTGCTGATGATTTCAGTTGTTTCAATCAGTCACTGGTTACTGCTGATGATTTCATATTTTTTCCATCCGTCACTGGTTACTGCTGATGATTTCAGTTGTTGTCATCAGTCACTGGTTACTGCTGATGATTTCATATTGTTTCAATCAGTCACTGATTACTGCTGATGATTTCAGTTGTTTCCATCAGTCACTGGTTACTGCTGATGATTTCAGTTGTTTCCATCAGTCACTGGTTACTGCTGATGATTTCATATTGTTTCCATCAGTCACTGGTTACTGCTGATGATTTCAGTTGTTTCCATCAGTCACTGGTTACTGCTGATGATTTCAGTTGTTTCCATCAGTCACTGGTTACTGCTGATGATTTCATATTGTTTCCATCAGTCACTGGTTACTGCTGATGATTTCAGTTGTTGTCATCAGTCACTGGTTACTGCTGATGATTTCAGTTGTTTCCATCAGTCACTGGTTACTGCTGATGATTTCAGTTGTTTCCATCAGTCACTGGTTACTGCTGATGATTTCATATTGTTTCCATCAGTCACTGGTTACTGCTGATGATTTCAGTTTTTGTCATCAGTCACTGGTTACTGCTGATGATTTCAGTTGTTGTCATCAGTTACTGGTTACTGCTGATGATTTCAGTTGTTTCCATCAGTCACTGGTTACTGCTGATGATTTCAGTTGTTTCCATCAGTCACTGGTTACTTCTGATGATTTCATATTGTTTCCATCAGTCACTGGTTACTGCTGATGATTTCAGTTGTTTCCATCAGTCACTGGTTACTGCTGATGATCTCATATTGTTTCCATCAGTCACTGGTTACTGCTGATGATTTCATATTGTTTCCATCAGTCACTGGTTACTGCTGATGATTTCATATTGTTTCCATCAGTCACTGGTTACTACTGATGATTTCATATTGTTTCCATCAGTCACTGGTTACTACTGATGATTTCATATTGTTTCCATCAGTCACTGGTTACTGCTGATGATTTCATATTGTTTCCATCAGTCACTAGTTACTGCTGATGATTTCAGTTGTTTCCATCAGTCACTGGTTACTGCTGATGATTTCATATTTTTTCCATCCGTCACTGGTTACTGCTGATGATTTCAGTTGTTGTCATCAGTCACTGGTTACTGCTGATGATTTCATATTGTTTCAATCAGTCACTGGTTACTGCTGATGATTTCATATTGTTTCCATCAGTCACTGGTTACTACTGATGATTTCATATTGTTTCCATCAGTCACTGGTTACTGCTGATGATTTCATATTGTTTCCATCAGTCACTGGTTACTGCTGATGATTTCAGTTGTTGTCATCAGTCACTGGTTACTGCTGATGATTTCAGTTGTTTCCATCAGTCACTGGTTACTGCTGATGATTTCATATTGTTTCCATCAGTCACTGGTTACTGCTGATGATTTCAGTTGTTGTCATCAGTCACTGGTTACTGCTGAAGATTTCAGTTGTTGTCATCAGTCACTGGTTACTGCTGATGATTTCAGTTGTTGTCATCAGTCACTGGTTACTGCTGATGATTTCATATTGTTTCCATCAGTCACTGGTTACTGCTGATGATTTCAGTTGTTTCCATCAGTCACTGGTTACTGCTGATGATTTCAGTTGTTTCCACCAGTCACTGGTTACTGCTGATGATTTCATATTGTTTCCATCAGTCACTGGTTACTGCTGATGATTTCAGTTGTTTCCATCAGTCACTGGTTACTGCTGATGATTTCATATTGTTTCCATCAGTCACTGGTTACTGCTGATGATTTCATATTGTTTCCATCAGTCACTGGTTACTGCTGATGATTTCAGTTGTCGTCATCAGTCACTGGTTACTGTTGATGATTTCAGTTGTTTTCATCAGTCACTGGTTACTGCTGATGATTTCATATTGTTTCCATTAGTCACTGGTTACTGCTGATGATTTCAGTTGTTGTCATCAGTCACTGGTTACTGTTGATGATTTCAGTTGTTGTCATCAGTCACTGGTTACTGCTGATGATTTCATATTGTTTCCATCAGTCACTGGTTACTGCTGATGATTTCAGTTGTTGTCATCAGTCACTGGTTACTGTTGATGATTTCAGTTGTTGTCATCAGTCACTGGTTACTGCTGATGATTTCATATTGTTTCCATCAGTCACTGGTTACTGCTGATGATTTCAGTTGTTTCCATCAGTCACTGGTTACTGCTGATGATTTCAGTTGTTTCCATCAGTCACTGGTTACTGCTGATGATTTCAGTTGTTTCCATCAGTCACTGGTTACTGCTGATGATTTCAGTTGTTTCCATCAGTCACTGGTTACTGCTGATGATTTCAGTTGTTTCCATCAGTCACTGGTTACTGCTGATGACTTCAGTTGTTTCCATCAGTCACTGGTTACTACTGATGATTTCATATTGTTTCCATCAGTCACTGGTTACTGCTGATGATTTCATATTGTTTCCATCAGTCACTGGTTACTGCTGATGATTTCAGTTGTTGTCATCAGTCACTGGTTACTGCTGATGATTTCAGTTGTTTCCATCAGTCACTGGTTACTGCTGATGATTTCAGTTGTTTCCATCAGTCACTGGTTATTGCTGATGATTTCAGTTGTTTCCATCAGTCACTGGTTACTGCTGAAGATTTCAGTTGTTTCCATCAGTCACTGGTTACTACTGATGATTTCAGTTGTTTCCATCAGTCACTGGTTACTGCTGATGATTTCAGTTCTTTCCATCAGTCACTGGTTACTGCTGATGATTTCAGTTCTTTCCATCAGTCACAGGTTACTACTGATGATTTCATATTGTTTCCATCAGTCACTGGTTACTGCTGATGATTTCATATTGTTTCCATCAGTCACTAGTTACTGCTGATGATTTCAGTTGTTTCCATCAGTCACTGGTTACTGCTGATGATTTCATATTTTTTCCATCCGTCACTGGTTACTGCTGATGATTTCAGTTGTTGTCATCAGTCACTGGTTACTGCTGATGATTTCATATTGTTTCAATCAGTCACTGGTTACTGCTGATGATTTCATATTGTTTCCATCAGTCACTGGTTACTACTGATGATTTCATATTGTTTCCATCAGTCACTGGTTACTGCTGATGATTTCATATTGTTTCCATCAGTCACTGGTTACTGTTTATGATTTCAGTTGTTGTCATCAGTCACTGGTTACTGCTGATGATTTCAGTTGTTTCCATCAGTCACTGGTTACTGCTGATGATTTCATATTGTTTCCATCAGTCACTGGTTACTGCTGATGATTTCAGTTGTTGTCATCAGTCACTGGTTACTGCTGAAGATTTCAGTTGTTGTCATCAGTCACTGGTTACTGCTGATGATTTCAGTTGTTGTCATCAGTCACTGGTTACTGCTGATGATTTCATTTGTTGTCATCAGTCACTGGTTACTGCTGATGATTTCAGTTGTTTCCATCAGTCACTGGTTACTGCTGATGATTTCAGTTGTTTCCATCAGTCACTGGTTACTGCTGATGATTTCATATTGTTTCCATCAGTCACTGGTTACTGCTGATGATTTCAGTTCTTTCCATCAGTCACTGGTTACTGCTGATGATCTCATATTGTTTCCATCAGTCACTGGTTACTGCTGATGATTTCATATTGTTTCCATCAGTCACTGGTTACTGCTGATGATTTCATATTGTTTCCATCAGTCACTGGTTACTACTGATGATTTCATATTGCTTCCATCAGTCACTGGTTACTGCTGATGATTTCATATTGTTTCCATCAGTCACTGGTTACTGCTGATGATTTCAGTTGTTTCCATCAGTCACTGGTTACTGCTGATGATTTCATATTTTTTCAATCAGTCACTGATTACTGCTGATGATTTCAGTTGTTTCCATCAGTCACTGGTTACTGGGGATATTTTCATATTGTTTCCATCAGTCACTGGTTACTGCTGATGATTTCAGTTGTTTCCATCAGTCACTGGTTACTGCTGATGATTTCAGTTGTTTCCATCAGTCACTGGTTACTGCTGATGATTTCATATTGTTTCCATCAGTCACTGGTTACTGCTGATGATTTCATATTGTTTCCATCAGTCACTGGTTACTGCTGATGATTTCATTTGTTGTCATCAGTCACTGGTTACTGCTGATGATTTCAGTTGTTTCCATCAGTCACTGGTTACTGCTGATGATTTCATATTGTTTCCATCAGTCACTGGTTACTGCTGATGATTTCATATTGTTTCAATCAGTCACTGGTTACTGCTGATGATTTCAGTTCTTTCCATCAGTCACTGGTTACTGCTGATGATCTCATATTGTTTCCATCAGTCACTGGTTACTGCTGATGATTTCATATTGTTTCCATCAGTCACTGGTTACTGCTGATGATTTCATATTGTTTCCATCAGTCACTGGTTACTACTGATGATTTCATATTGTTTCCATCAGTCACTGGTTACCGCTGATGATTTCATATTGTTTCCATCAGTCACTGGTTACTGCTGATGATTTCAGTTGTTTCCATCAGTCACTGGTTACTGCTGATGATTTCATATTTTTTCAATCAGTCACTGATTACTGCTGATGATTTCAGTTGTTTCCATCAGTCACTGTTTACTGGGGATAATTTCATATTGTTTCCATCAGTCACTGGTTACTGCTGATGATTTCAGTTGTTTCCATCAGGCACTGGTTACTGCTGATGATTTCAGTTGTTTCCATCAGTCACTGGTTACTGCTGATGATTTCATATTGTTTCCATCAGTCACTGGTTACTGCTGATGATTTCATATTGTTTCCATCAGTCACTGGTTACTGCTGATGATTTCAGTTGTTTCCATCAGTCACTGGTTACTGCTGATGATTTCAGTTGTTTCCATCAGTCACTGGTTACTGCTGATGATTTCAGTTGTTTCCATCAGTCACTGGTTACTTCTGATGATTTCATATTGTTTCCATCAGTCACTGGTTACTGCTGATGATTTCAGTTGTTTCCATCAGTCACTGGTTACTGCTGATGATTTCAGTTGTTTCCATCAGTCACTGGTTACTGCTGATGATTTCAGTTGTTTCCATCAGTCACTGGTTACTGCTGATGATTTCAGTTGTTTCGATCAGTCACTGGTTACTGCTGATGATTTCAGTTGTTTCCATCAGTCACTGGTTACTCCTGATGATTTCATATTGTTTCCATCAGTCACTGGTTACTGCTGATGATTTCAGTTGTTTCCATCAGTCACTGGTTACTGCTGATGATTTCATATTGTTTCCATCAGTCACTGGTTACTGCTGATGATTTCAGTTGTTTCCATCAGTCACTGGTTACTGCTGATGATTCCAGTTGTTGTCATCAGTCACTGGTTACTGCTGATGATTTCAGTTGTTAACATCAGTCACTGGTTATTGCTGATGATTTCAGTTGTTTCCATCAATCACTGGTTACTGCTGATGATTTCATATTGTTTCCATCAGTCACTGGTTACTGCTGATGATTTCATATTGTTTCCATCAGTCACTGGTTACTGCTGATGATTTCAGTTGTTGTCATCAGTCACTGGTTACTGCTGATGATTTCAGTTGTTTCCATCAGTCACTGGTTACTGCTGATGATTTCAGTTGTTTCCATCAGTCACTGGTTACTGCTGATGATTTCAGTTGTTATCATCAGTCACTGGTTATTGCTGATGATTTCATATTGTTTCCATCAGTCACTGGTTACTGCTGATGATTTCATATTGTTTCCATCAGTCACTGGTTACTGCTGATGATTTCAGTTGTTGTCATCAGTCACTGGTTACTGCTGATGATTTCATATTGTTTCCATCAGTCACTGGTTACTGCTGATGAGTTCATATTGTTTCCATCAGTCACTGGTTACTGCTGATGAGTTCATATTGTTTCCATCAGTCACTGGTTACTGCTGATGATTTCAGTTGTTGTCATCAGTCACTGGTTACTGCTGATGATTTCATATTGTTTCCATCAGTCACTGGTTACTGCTGATGATTTCAGTTGTTATCATCAGTCACTGGTTACTGCTGATGATTTCATATTGTTTCCATCAGTCACTGGTTACTGCTGATGAGTTCATATTGTTTCCATCAGTCACTGGTTACTGCTGATGATTTCAGTTGTTTCCACCAGTCACTGGTTACTGCTGATGATTTCAGTTGTTTCCATCAGTCACTGGTTACTGCTGATGATTTCATATTGTTTCCATCAGTCACTGGTTACTGCTGATGATTTCATATTGTTTCCATCAGTCACTGGTTACTACTGATGATTTCATATTGCTTCCATCAGTCACTGGTTACTGCTGATGATTTCATATTGTTTCCATCAGTCACTGGTTACTGCTGATGATTTCAGTTGTTTCCATCAGTCACTGGTTACTGCTGATGATTTCATATTTTTTCAATCAGTCACTGATTACTGCTGATGATTTCAGTTGTTTCCATCAGTCACTGGTTACTGGGGATATTTTCATATTGTTTCCCTCAGTCACTGGTTACTGCTGATGATTTCAGTTGTTTCCATCAGTCACTGGTTACTGCTGATGATTTCAGTTGTTTCCATCAGTCACTGGTTACTGCTGATGATTTCATATTGTTTCCATCAGTCACTGGTTACTGCTGATGATTTCATATTGTTTCCATCAGTCACTGGTTACTGCTGATGATTTCATTTGTTGTCATCAGTCACTGGTTACTGCTGATGATTTCAGTTGTTTCCATCAGTCACTGGTTACTGCTGATGATTTCATATTGTTTCCATCAGTCACTGGTTACTGCTGATGATTTCATATTGTTTCAATCAGTCACTGGTTACTGCTGATGATTTCAGTTCTTTCCATCAGTCACTGGTTACTGCTGATGATCTCATATTGTTTCCATCAGTCACTGGTTACTGCTGATGATTTCATATTGTTTCCATCAGTCACTGGTTACTGCTGATGATTTCATATTGTTTCCATCAGTCACTGGTTACTACTGATGATTTCATATTGTTTCCATCAGTCACTGGTTACCGCTGATGATTTCATATTGTTTCCATCAGTCACTGGTTACTGCTGATGATTTCAGTTGTTTCCATCAGTCACTGGTTACTGCTGATGATTTCATATTTTTTCCATCCGTCACTGGTTACTGCTGATGATTTCAGTTGTTGTCATCAGTCACTGGTTACTGCTGATGATTTCATATTGTTTCAATCAGTCACTGGTTACTGCTGATGATTTCATATTGTTTCCATCAGTCACTGGTTACTACTGATGATTTCATATTGTTTCCATCAGTCACTGGTTACTGCTGATGATTTCATATTGTTTCCATCAGTCACTGGTTACTGTTGATGATTTCAGTTGTTGTCATCAGTCACTGGTTACTGCTGATGATTTCAGTTGTTTCCATCAGTCACTGGTTACTGCTGATGATTTCATATTGTTTCCATCAGTCACTGGTTACTGCTGATGATTTCAGTTGTTGTCATCAGTCACTGGTTACTGCTGAAGATTTCAGTTGTTGTCATCAGTCACTGGTTACTGCTGATGATTTCAGTTGTTGTCATCAGTCACTGGTTACTGCTGATGATTTCATTTGTTGTCATCAGTCACTGGTTACTGCTGATGATTTCAGTTGTTTCCATCAGTCACTGGTTACTGCTGATGATTTCAGTTGTTTCCATCAGTCACTGGTTACTGCTGATGATTTCATATTGTTTCCATCAGTCACTGGTTACTGCTGATGATTTCAGTTCTTTCCATCAGTCACTGGTTACTGCTGATGATCTCATATTGTTTCCATCAGTCACTGGTTACTGCTGATGATTTCATATTGTTTCCATCAGTCACTGGTTACTGCTGATGATTTCATATTGTTTCCATCAGTCACTGGTTACTACTGATGATTTCATATTGCTTCCATCAGTCACTGGTTACTGCTGATGATTTCATATTGTTTCCATCAGTCACTGGTTACTGCTGATGATTTCAGTTGTTTCCATCAGTCACTGGTTACTGCTGATGATTTCATATTTTTTCAATCAGTCACTGATTACTGCTGATGATTTCAGTTGTTTCCATCAGTCACTGGTTACTGGGGATATTTTCATATTGTTTCCATCAGTCACTGGTTACTGCTGATGATTTCAGTTGTTTCCATCAGTCACTGGTTACTGCTGATGATTTCAGTTGTTTCCATCAGTCACTGGTTACTGCTGATGATTTCATATTGTTTCCATCAGTCACTGGTTACTGCTGATGATTTCATATTGTTTCCATCAGTCACTGGTTACTGCTGATGATTTCATTTGTTGTCATCAGTCACTGGTTACTGCTGATGATTTCAGTTGTTTCCATCAGTCACTGGTTACTGCTGATGATTTCATATTGTTTCCATCAGTCACTGGTTACTGCTGATGATTTCATATTGTTTCAATCAGTCACTGGTTACTGCTGATGATTTCAGTTCTTTCCATCAGTCACTGGTTACTGCTGATGATCTCATATTGTTTCCATCAGTCACTGGTTACTGCTGATGATTTCATATTGTTTCCATCAGTCACTGGTTACTGCTGATGATTTCATATTGTTTCCATCAGTCACTGGTTACTACTGATGATTTCATATTGTTTCCATCAGTCACTGGTTACCGCTGATGATTTCATATTGTTTCCATCAGTCACTGGTTACTGCTGATGATTTCAGTTGTTTCCATCAGTCACTGGTTACTGCTGATGATTTCATATTTTTTCAATCAGTCACTGATTACTGCTGATGATTTCAGTTGTTTCCATCAGTCACTGTTTACTGGGGATAATTTCATATTGTTTCCATCAGTCACTGGTTACTGCTGATGATTTCAGTTGTTTCCATCAGTCACTGGTTACTGCTGATGATTTCAGTTGTTTCCATCAGTCACTGGTTACTGCTGATGATTTCATATTGTTTCCATCAGTCACTGGTTACTGCTGATGATTTCATATTGTTTCCATCAGTCACTGGTTACTGCTGATGATTTCAGTTGTTTCCATCAGTCACTGGTTACTGCTGATGATTTCAGTTGTTTCCATCAGTCACTGGTTACTGCTGATGATTTCAGTTGTTTCCATCAGTCACTGGTTACTTCTGATGATTTCATATTGTTTCCATCAGTCACTGGTTACTGCTGATGATTTCAGTTGTTTCCATCAGTCACTGGTTACTGCTGATGATTTCAGTTGTTTCCATCAGTCACTGGTTACTGCTGATGATTTCAGTTGTTTCCATCAGTCACTGGTTACTGCTGATGATTTCAGTTGTTTCGATCAGTCACTGGTTACTGCTGATGATTTCAGTTGTTTCCATCAGTCACTGGTTACTCCTGATGATTTCATATTGTTTCCATCAGTCACTGGTTACTGCTGATGATTTCAGTTGTTTCCATCAGTCACTGGTTACTGCTGATGATTTCATATTGTTTCCATCAGTCACTGGTTACTGCTGATGATTTCAGTTGTTTCCATCAGTCACTGGTTACTGCTGATGATTCCAGTTGTTGTCATCAGTCACTGGTTACTGCTGATGATTTCAGTTGTTAACATCAGTCACTGGTTATTGCTGATGATTTCAGTTGTTTCCATCAATCACTGGTTACTGCTGATGATTTCATATTGTTTCCATCAGTCACTGGTTACTGCTGATGATTTCATATTGTTTCCATCAGTCACTGGTTACTGCTGATGATTTCAGTTGTTGTCATCAGTCACTGGTTACTGCTGATGATTTCAGTTGTTTCCATCAGTCACTGGTTACTGCTGATGATTTCAGTTGTTTCCATCAGTCACTGGTTACTGCTGATGATTTCAGTTGTTATCATCAGTCACTAGTTATTGCTGATGATTTCATATTGTTTCCATCAGTCACTGGTTACTGCTGATGATTTCATATTGTTTCCATCAGTCACTGGTTACTGCTGATGATTTCAGTTGTTGTCATCAGTCACTGGTTACTGCTGATGATTTCATATTGTTTCCATCAGTCACTGGTTACTGCTGATGATTTCATATTGTTTCCATCAGTCACTGGTTACTGCTGATGAGTTCATATTGTTTCCATCAGTCACTGGTTACTGCTGATGATTTCAGTTGTTGTCATCAGTCACTGGTTACTGCTGATGATTTCATATTGTTTCCATCAGTCACTGGTTACTGCTGATGATTTCAGTTGTTATCATCAGTCACTGGTTACTGCTGATGAGTTCATATTGTTTCCATCAGTCACTGGTTACTGCTGATGAGTTCATATTGTTTCCATCAGTCACTGGTTACTGCTGATGATTTCAGTTGTTTCCACCAGTCACTGGTAACTGCTGATGATTTCAGTTGTTTCCATCAGTCACTGGTTACTGCTGATGATTTCATATTGTTTCCATCAGTCACTGGTTACTGCTGATGATTTCATATTGTTTCCATCAGTCACTGGTTACTACTGATGATTTCATATTGCTTCCATCAGTCACTGGTTACTGCTGATGATTTCATATTGTTTCCATCAGTCACTGGTTACTGCTGATGATTTCAGTTGTTTCCATCAGTCACTGGTTACTGCTGATGATTTCATATTTTTTCAATCAGTCACTGATTACTGCTGATGATTTCAGTTGTTTCCATCAGTCACTGGTTACTGGGGATATTTTCATATTGTTTCCATCAGTCACTGGTTACTGCTGATGATTTCAGTTGTTTCCATCAGTCACTGGTTACTGCTGATGATTTCAGTTGTTTCCATCAGTCACTGGTTACTGCTGATGATTTCATATTGTTTCCATCAGTCACTGGTTACTGCTGATGATTTCATATTGTTTCCATCAGTCACTGGTTACTGCTGATGATTTCATTTGTTGTCATCAGTCACTGGTTACTGCTGATGATTTCAGTTGTTTCCATCAGTCACTGGTTACTGCTGATGATTTCATATTGTTTCCATCAGTCACTGGTTACTGCTGATGATTTCATATTGTTTCCATCAGTCACTGGTTACTACTGATGATTTCATATTGTTTCCATCAGTCACTGGTTACCGCTGATGATTTCATATTGTTTCCATCAGTCACTGGTTACTGCTGATGATTTCAGTTGTTTCGATCAGTCACTGGTTACTGCTGATGATTTCATATTTTTTCAATCAGTCACTGATTACTGCTGATGATTTCAGTTGTTTCCATCAGTCACTGTTTACTGGGGATAATTTCATATTGTTTCCATCAGTCACTGGTTACTGCTGATGATTTCAGTTGTTTCCATCAGTCACTGGTTACTGCTGATGATTTCAGTTGTTTCCATCAGTCACTGGTTACTGCTGATGATTTCATATTGTTTCCATCGGTCACTGGTTACTGCTGATGATTTCATATTGTTTCCATCAGTCACTGGTTACTGCTGATGATTTCAGTTGTTTCCATCAGTCACTGGTTACTGCTGATGATTTCAGTTGTTTCCATCAGTCACTGGTTACTGCTGATGATTTCAGTTGTTTCCATCAGTCACTGGTTACTTCTGATGATTTCATATTGTTTCCATCAGTCACTGGTTACTGCTGATGATTTCAGTTGTTTCCATCAGTCACTGGTTACTGCTGATGATTTCAGTTGTTTCCATCAGTCACTGGTTACTGCTGATGATTTCAGTTGTTTCCATCAGTCACTGGTTACTGCTGATGATTTCAGTTGTTTCGATCAGTCACTGGTTACTGCTGATGATTTCAGTTGTTTCCATCAGTCACTGGTTACTCCTGATGATTTCATATTGTTTCCCTCAGTCACTGGTTACTGCTGATGATTTCAGTTGTTTCCATCAGTCACTGGTTACTGCTGATGATTTCATATTGTTTCCATCAGTCACTGGTTACTGCTGATGATTTCAGTTGTTTCCATCAGTCACTGGTTACTGCTGATGATTCCAGTTGTTGTCATCAGTCACTGGTTACTGCTGATGATTTCAGTTGTTAACATCAGTCACTGGTTACTGCTGATGATTTCAGTTGTTTCCATCAATCACTGGTTACTGCTGATGATTTCATATTGTTTCCATCAGTCACTGGTTACTGCTGATGATTTCATATTGTTTCCATCAGTCACTGGTTACTGCTGATGATTTCAGTTGTTGTCATCAGTCACTGGTTACTGCTGATGATTTCAGTTGTTTCCATCAGTCACTGGTTACTGCTGATGATTTCATATTGTTTCCATCAGTCACTGGTTACTGCTGATGATTTCATATTGTTTCCATCAGTCACTGGTTACTGCTGATGAGTTCATATTGTTTCCATCAGTCACTGGTTACTGCTGATGATTTCAGTTGTTGTCATCAGTCACTGGTTACTGCTGATGATTTCATATTGTTTCCATCAGTCACTGGTTACTGCTGATGATTTCAGTTGTTATCATCAGTCACTGGTTACTGCTGATGATTTCATATTGTTTCCATCAGTCACTGGTTACTGCTGATGAGTTCATATTGTTTCCATCAGTCACTGGTTACTGCTGATGATTTCAGTTGTTTCCACCAGTCACTGGTTACTGCTGATGATTTCAGTTGTTTCCATCAGTCACTGGTTACTGCTGATGATGTCAGTTGTTTCCATCAGTCACTGGTTACTGCTGATGATTTCAGTTGTTTCCATCAGTCACTGGTTACTGCTGATTTCAGTTGTTGTCATCAGTCACTGGTTACTGCTGATGATTTCAGTTGTTTCCATCAGTCACTGGTTACTGCTGATGATTTCATTTGTTGTCATCAGTCACTGGTTACTGCTGATGATTTCATATTGTTTCCATCAGTCACTGGTTACTGCTGATGATTTCAGTTGTTTCCATCAGTCACTGGTTACTGCTGATGATTTCAGTTGTTGTCATCAGTCACTGGTTACTGCTGATGATTTCAGTTGTTTCCATCAGTCACTGGTTACTGCTGATGATTTCAGTTGTTTCCATCAGTCACTGGTTACTGCTGATGATTTCAGTTGTTGTCATCAGTCACTGGTTACTGCTGATGATTTCAGTTGTTTCCATCAGTCACTGGTTACTGCTGATGATTTCAGTTGTTGTCATCAGTCACTGGTTACTGCTGATGATTTCAGTTGTTTCCATCAGTCACTGGTTACTGCTGATGATTTCAGTTGTTTCCATCAGTCACTGGTTACTGCTGATGATTTCAGTTGTTGTCATCAGTCACTGGTTACTGCTGATGATTTCAGTTGTTTCCATCAGTCACTGGTTACTGCTGATGATTTCAGTTGTTTCCATCAGTCACTGGTTACTGCTGATGATTTCAGTTGTTGTCATCAGTCACTGGTTACTGCTGATGATTTCAGTTGTTTCCATCAGTCACTGGTTACTGCTGATGATTTCAGTTATTTCCATCAGTCACTGGTTACTGCTGATGATTTCAGGTGTTGTCATCAGTCACTGGTTACTGCTGATGATTTCATATTGTTTCCATCAGTCACTGGTTACTGCTGATGATTTCATATTGTTTCCATCAGTCACTGGTTACTGCTGATGATTTCATATTGTTTCCATCAGTCACTGGTTACTGCTTATGATTTCAGTTGTTTCCATCAGTCACTGGTTACTGCTGGTGATTTCAGTTGTTTCCATCAGTCACTGGTTACTGCTGATGATTTCATATTGTTCCCATCAGTCACTGGTTACTGCTGATGATTTCAGTTGTTTCCATCAGTCACTGGTTACTGCTGATGATTTCAGTTGTTCCATCAGTCACTGGTTACTGCTGATGATTTCAGTTGTTTCCATCAGTCACTGGTTACTGCTGATGATTTCAGTTGTTGTCATCAGTCACTGGTTACTGCTGATGATTTCATATTGTTTCCATCAGTCACTGGTTACTGCTGATGATTTCAGTTGTTTCCATCAGTCACTGGTTACTGCTGATGATTTCAATTGTTTCCATCAGTCACTGGTTACTGCTGATGATTTCATATTGTTTCCATCAGTCACTGGTTACTGCTGATGATTTCAGTTGTTTCCATCAGTCACTGGTTACTGCTGATGATTTCAGTTGTTTCCATCAGTCACTGGTTACTGCTGATGATTTCATATTGTTTCCATCAGTCACTGGTTACTGCTGACTATTTCAGTTGTTGTCATCAGTCACTGGTTACTGCTGATGATTTCAGTTGTTTCCATCAGTCACTGGTTACTGCTGATGATTTCAGTTGTTTCCATCAGTCACTGGTTACTGCTGATGATTTCATATTGTTTCCATCAGTCACTGGTTACTGCTGATGATTTCAGTTGTTATCATCAGTCACTGGTTACTGCTGATGATTTCATATTGTTTCCATCAGTCACTGGTTACTGCTGATGATTTCATATTGTTTCCATCAGTCACTGGTTACTGTTGATGATTTCAGTTGTTGTCATCAGTCACTGGTTACTGTTGATGATTTCAGTTGTAGTCATCAGTCACTGGTTACTGTTGATGATTTCAGTCTTTGTCATCAGTCACTGGTTACTGCTGATGAGTTCATATTGTTTCCATCAGTCACTGGTTACTGCTGATGATTTCATATTGTTTCCATCAGTCACTGGTTACTGCTGATGATTTCTTATTGTTTCCATCAGTCACTGGTTACTGCTGATGATTTCAGTTGTTGTCATCAGTCACTGGTTACTGCTGATGATTTCAGTTGTTTCCATCAGTCACTGGTTACTGCTGATGATTTCAGTTGTTGTCATCAGTCACTGGTTACTGCTGATGATTTCAGTTGTTGTCATCAGTCACTGGTTACTGCTGATGAGTTCATATTGTTTCCATCAGTCACTGGTTACTGCTGATGATTTCAGTTGTTTCCATCAGTCACTGGTTACTGCTGATGATTTCAGTTGTTTCCATCAGTCACTGGTTACTGCTGATGATGTCAGTTGTTTCCATCAGTCACTGGTTACTGCTGATGATTTCAGTTGTTGTCATCATTCACTGGTTACTGCTGATGATTTCAGTTGTTTCCATCAGTCACTGGTTACTGCTGATGATTTCAGTTGTTTCCATCAGTCACTGGTTACTGCTGATGATTTCAGTTGTTTCCATCAGTCACTGGTTACTGCTGATGATTTCAGTCTTTGTCATCAGTCACTGGTTACTGCTGATGAGTTCATATTGTTTCCATCAGTCACTGGTTACTGCTGATGATTTCATATTGTTTCCATCAGTCACTGGTTACTGCTGATGATTTCTTATTGTTTCCATCAGTCACTGGTTACTGCTGATGATTTCAGTTGTTTCCATCAGTCATTGGTTACTGCTGATGATTTCAGTTGTTGTCATCAGTCACTGGTTACTGCTGATGATTTCATATTGTTTCCATCAGTCACTGGTTACTGCTGATGATTTCATATTGTTTCCATCAGTCACTGGTTACTGCTGATGATTTCAGTTGTTTCCATCAGTCACTGGTTACTGCTGATGATTTCAGTTGTTTCCATCAGTCACTGGTTACTGCTGATGATTTCAGTTGTTGTCATCAGTCACTGGTTACTGCTGATGATTTCAGTTGTTTCCATCAGTCACTGGTTACTGCTGATGATTTCAGTTGTTGTCATCAGTCACTGGTTACTGCTGATGATTTCATATTGTTTCCATCAGTCACTGGTTACTGCTGATGATTTCACTTGTTGTCATCAGTCACTGGTTACTGCTGATGAGTTCAGTTGTTTCCATCAGTCACTGGTTACTGCTGATGATTTCAGTTGTTTCCATCAGTCACTGGTTACTGCTGATGATTTCAGTTGTTGTCATCAGTCACTGGTTACTGCTGATGATTTCAGTTGTTTCCATCAGTCACTGGTTACTGCTGATGATTTCAGTTGTTTCCATCAGTCACTGGTTACTGCTGATGATTTCAGTTGTTGTCATCAGTCACTGGTTACTGCTGATGATTTCATATTGTTTCCATCAGTCACTGGTTACTGCTGATGATTTCATATTGTTTCCATCAGTCACTGGTTACTGCTGATGATTGCATATTGTTTCCATCAGTCACTGGTTACTGCTGATTATTTCAGTTGTTTCCATCAGTCACTGGTTACTGCTGATGATTTCAGTTGTTTCCATCAGTCACTGGTTACTGCTGATGATTTCATATTGTTTCCTTCAGTCACTGGTTACTGCTGATGATTTCAGGTTTTTCCATCAGTCACTGGTTACTGCTGATGATTTCAGTTGTTTCCATCAGTCACTGGTTACTGCTGATGATTGCATATTGTTTCCATCAGTCACTGGTTACTGCTGATGATTTCAGTTGTTGTCATCAGTCACTGGTTACTGCTGATGATTTCAGTTGTTTCCATCAGTCACTGGTTACTGCTGATGATTTCAGTTGTTTCCATCAGTCACTGGTTACTGCTGATGATTTCAGTTGTTGTCATCAGTCACTGGTTACTGCTGATGATTTCATATTGTTTCCATCAGTCACTGGTTACTGCTGATGATTTCATATTGTTTCCATCAGTCACTGGTTACTGCTGATGATTTCAGTTGTAGTCATCAGTCACTGGTTACTGCTGATGATTTCAGTTGTTGTCATCAGTCACTGGTTACTGCTGATGATTTCAGTTGTTTCCATCAGTCACTGGTTACTGCTGATGATTTCAGTTGTTTCCATCAGTCACTGGTTACTGCTGATGATTTCATATTGTTTCCATCAGTCACTGGTTACTGCTGATGATTTCAGTTGCTTCCATCAGTCACTGGTTACTGCTGATGATTTCATATTGTTTCCATCAGTCACTGGTTACTGCTGACGATTTCAGTTGTTGTCATCAGTCACTGGTTACTGCTGATGATTTCAGTTGTTTCCATCAGTCACTGGTTACTGCTGATGATTTCAGTTGTTGTCATCAGTCACTGGTTACTGCTGATGATTTCAGTTGTTGTCATCAGTCACTGGTTACTGCTGATGAGTTCATATTGTTTCCATCAGTCACTGGTTACTGCTGATGATTTCAGTTGTTTCCATCAGTCACTGGTTACTGCTGATGATTTCAGTTGTTTCCATCAGTCACTGGTTACTGCTGATGATGTCAGTTGTTTCCATCAGTCACTGGTTACTGCTGATGATTTCAGTTGTTGTCATCATTCACTGGTTACTGCTGATGATTTCAGTTGTTTCCATCAGTCACTGGTTACTGCTGATGATTTCAGTTGTTTCCATCAGTCACTGGTTACTGCTGATGATTTCAGTTGTTTCCATCAGTCACTGGTTACTGCTGATGATTTCAGTCTTTGTCATCAGTCACTGGTTACTGCTGATGAGTTCATATTGTTTCCATCAGTCACTGGTTACTGCTGATGATTTCATATTGTTTCCATCAGTCACTGGTTACTGCTGATGATTTCTTATTGTTTCCATCAGTCACTGGTTACTGCTGATGATTTCAGTTGTTTCCATCAGTCATTGGTTACTGCTGATGATTTCAGTTGTTGTCATCAGTCACTGGTTACTGCTGATGATTTCATATTGTTTCCATCAGTCACTGGTTACTGCTGATGATTTCATATTGTTTCCATCAGTCACTGGTTACTGCTGATGATTTCAGTTGTTTCCATCAGTCACTGGTTACTGCTGATGATTTCAGTTGTTTCCATCAGTCACTGGTTACTGCTGATGATTTCAGTTGTTGTCATCAGTCACTGGTTACTGCTGATGATTTCAGTTGTTTCCATCAGTCACTGGTTACTGCTGATGATTTCAGTTGTTGTCATCAGTCACTGGTTACTGCTGATGATTTCATATTGTTTCCATCAGTCACTGGTTACTGCTGATGATTTCACTTGTTGTCATCAGTCACTGGTTACTGCTGATGAGTTCAGTTGTTTCCATCAGTCACTGGTTACTGCTGATGATTTCAGTTGTTTCCATCAGTCACTGGTTACTGCTGATGATTTCAGTTGTTGTCATCAGTCACTGGTTACTGCTGATGATTTCAGTTGTTTCCATCAGTCACTGGTTACTGCTGATGATTTCAGTTGTTTCCATCAGTCACTGGTTACTGCTGATGATTTCAGTTGTTGTCATCAGTCACTGGTTACTGCTGATGATTTCATATTGTTTCCATCAGTCACTGGTTACTGCTGATGATTTCATATTGTTTCCATCAGTCACTGGTTACTGCTGATGATTGCATATTGTTTCCATCAGTCACTGGTTACTGCTGATTATTTCAGTTGTTTCCATCAGTCACTGGTTACTGCTGATGATTTCAGTTGTTTCCATCAGTCACTGGTTACTGCTGATGATTTCATATTGTTTCCTTCAGTCACTGGTTACTGCTGATGATTTCAGGTTTTTCCATCAGTCACTGGTTACTGCTGATGATTTCAGTTGTTTCCATCAGTCACTGGTTACTGCTGATGATTGCATATTGTTTCCATCAGTCACTGGTTACTGCTGATGATTTCAGTTGTTGTCATCAGTCACTGGTTACTGCTGATGATTTCAGTTGTTTCCATCAGTCACTGGTTACTGCTGATGATTTCAGTTGTTTCCATCAGTCACTGGTTACTGCTGATGATTTCAGTTGTTGTCATCAGTCACTGGTTACTGCTGATGATTTCATATTGTTTCCATCAGTCACTGGTTACTGCTGATGATTTCATATTGTTTCCATCAGTCACTGGTTACTGCTGATGATTTCAGTTGTAGTCATCAGTCACTGGTTACTGCTGATGATTTCAGTTGTTGTCATCAGTCACTGGTTACTGCTGATGATTTCAGTTGTTTCCATCAGTCACTGGTTACTGCTGATGATTTCAGTTGTTTCCATCAGTCACTGGTTACTGCTGATGATTTCATATTGTTTCCATCAGTCACTGGTTACTGCTGATGATTTCAGTTGTTTCCATCAGTCACTGGTTACTGCTGATGATTTCATATTGTTTCCATCAGTCACTGGTTACTGCTGACGATTTCAGTTGTTGTCATCAGTCACTGGTTACTGCTGATGATTTCAGTTGTTTCCATCAGTCACTGGTTACTGCTGATGATTTCAGTTGTTTCAATCAGTCACTGGTTACTGCTGATGATTTCATATTGTTTCCATCAGTCACTGGTTACTGCTGATGATTTCAGTTGTTATCATCAGTCACTGGTTACTGCTGATGATTTCATATTGTTTCCATCAGTCACTGGTTACTGCTGATGATTTCAGTTGTTATCATCAGTCACTGGTTACTGTTGATGATTTCAGTTGTTGTCATCAGTCACTGGTTACTGTTGATGATTTCAGTTGTAGTCATCAGTCACTGGTTACTGCTGATGATTTCAGTCTTTGTCATCAGTCACTGGTTACTGCTGATGAGTTCATATTGTTTCCATCAGTCACTGGTTACTGCTGATGATTTCATATTGTTTCCATCAGTCACTGGTTACTGCTGATGATTTCTTATTGTTTCCATCAGTCACTGGTTACTGCTGATGATTTCAGTTGTTGTCATCAGTCACTGGTTACTGCTGATGATTTCAGTTGTTTCCATCAGTCACTGGTTACTGCTGATGATTTCAGTTGTTGTCATCAGTCACTGGTTACTGCTGATGATTTCAGTTGTTGTCATCAGGCACTGGTTACTGCTGATGAGTTCATATTGTTTCCATCAGTCACTGGTTACTGCTGATGATTTCAGTTGTTTCCATCAGTCACTGGTTACTGCTGATGATTTCAGTTGTTTCCATCAGTCACTGGTTACTGCTGATGATGTCAGTTGTTTCCATCAGTCACTGGTTACTGCTGATGATTTCAGTTGTTGTCATCAGTCACTGGTTACTGCTGATGATTTCAGTTGTTTCCATCAGTCACTGGTTACTGCTGATGATTTCAGTTGTTTCCATCAGTCACTGGTTACTGCTGATGATTTCAGTTGTTTCCATCAGTCACTGGTTACTGCTGATGATTTCAGTTGTTTCCATCAGTCACTGGTTACTGCTGATGATTTCAGTCTTTGTCATCAGTCACTGGTTACTGCTGATGAGTTCATATTGTTTCCATCAGTCACTGGTTACTGCTGATGATTTCATATTGTTTCCATCAGTCACTGGTTACTGCTGATGATTTCTTATTGTTTCCATCAGTCACTGGTTACTGCTGATGATTTCAGTTGTTTCCATCAGTCACTGGTTACTGCTGATGATTTCAGTTGTTGTCATCAGTCACTGGTTACTGCTGATGATTTCATATTGTTTCCATCAGTCACTGGTTACTGCTGATGATTTCATATTGTTTCCATCAGTCACTGGTTACTGCTGATGATTTCAGTTGTTTCCATCAGTCACTGGTTACTGCTGATGATTTCAGTTGTTTCCATCAGTCACTGGTTACTGCTGATGATTTCAGTTGTTGTCATCAGTCACTGGTTACTGCTGATGATTTCAGTTGTTTCCATCAGTCACTGGTTACTGCTGATGATTTCAGTTGTTGTCATCAGTCACTGGTTACTGCTGATGATTTCATATTGTTTCCATCAGTCACTGGTTACTGCTGATGATTTCAGTTGTTGTCATCAGTCACTGGTTACTGCTGATGAGTTCAGTTGTTTCCATCAGTCACTTTTTACTGCTGATGATTTCAGTTGTTTCCATCAGTCACTGGTTACTGCTGATGATTTCAGTTGTTGTCATCAGTCACTGGTTACTGCTGATGATTTCAGTTGTTTCCATCAGTCACTGGTTACTGCTGATGATTTCAGTTGTTTCCATCAGTCACTGGTTACTGCTGATGATTTCAGTTGTTGTCATCAGTCACTGGTTACTGCTGATGATTTCATATTGTTTCCATCAGTCACTGGTTACTGCTGATGATTTCATATTGTTTCCATCAGTCACTGGTTACTGCTGATGATTGCATATTGTTTCCATCAGTCACTGGTTACTGCTGATGATTTCAGTTGTTTCCATCAGTCACTGGTTACTGCTGATGATTTCAGTTGTTTCCATCAGTCACTGGTTACTGCTGATGATTTCATATTGTTTCCTTCAGTCACTGGTTACTGCTGATGATTTCAGGTTTTTCCATCAGTCACTGGTTACTGCTGATGATTTCAGTTGTTTCCATCAGTCACTGGTTACTGCTGATGATTTCATATTGTTTCCATCAGTCACTGGTTACTGCTGATGATTTCAGTTGTTGTCATCAGTCACTGGTTACTGCTGATGATTTCAGTTGTTTCCATCAGTCACTGGTTACTGCTGATGATTTCAGTTGTTTCCATCAGTCACTGGTTACTGCTGATGATTTCAGTTGTTGTCATCAGTCACTGGTTACTGCTGATGATTTCATATTGTTTCCATCAGTCACTGGTTACTGCTGATGATTTCATATTGTTTCCATCAGTCACTGGTTACTGCTGATGATTTCAGTTGTAGTCATCAGTCACTGGTTACTGCTGATGATTTCAGTTGTTGTCATCAGTCACTGGTTACTGCTGATGATTTCAGTTGTTTCCATCAGTCACTGGTTACTGCTGATGATTTCAGTTGTTTCCATCAGTCACTGGTTACTGCTGATGATTTCATATTGTTTCCATCAGTCACTGGTTACTGCTGATGATTTCAATTGTTTCCATCAGTCACTGGTTACTGCTGATGATTTCATATTGTTTCCATCAGTCACTGGTTACTGCTGATGATTTCATATTGTTTCCATCAGTCACTGGTTACTGCTGATGATTTCAATTGTTTCCATCAGTCACTGGTTACTGCTGATGATTTCATATTGTTTCCATCAGTCACTGGTTACTGCTGATGATTTCAGTTGTTTCCATCAGTCACTGGTTACTGCTGATGATTTCAGTTGTTTCCATCAGTCACTGGTTACTGCTGATGATTTCATATTGTTTCCATCAGTCACTGGTTACTGCTGACGATTTCAGTTGTTGTCATCAGTCACTGGTTACTGCTGATGATTTCAGTTGTTTCCATCAGTCACTGGTTACTGCTGATGATTTCAGTTGTTTCCATCAGTCATTGGTTACTGCTGATGATTTCATATTGTTTCCATCAGTCACTGGTTACTGCTGATGATTTCATATTGTTTCCATCAGTCACTGGTTACTGCTGATGATTTCTTATTGTTTCCATCAGTCACTGGTTACTGCTGATGATTTCATATTGTTTCCATCAGTCACTGGTTACTGCTGATGATTTCATATTGTTTCCATCAGTCACTGGTTACTGCTGATGATGTCAGTTGTTTCCATCAGTCACTGGTTACTGCTGATGATTTCAGTTCTTGTCATCAGTCACTGGTTACTGCTGATGATTTCAGTTGTAGTCATCAGTCACTGGTTACTGCTGATGATTTCAGTCTTTGTCATCAGTCACTGGTTACTGCTGATGATTTCTTATTGTTTCCATCAGTCACTGGTTACTGCTGATGATTTCATATTGTTTCCATCAGTCACTGGTTACTGCTGATGATTTCTTATTGTTTCCGTCAGTCACTGGTTACTGCTGATGATTTCATATTGTTTCCATCAGTCACTGGTTACTGCTGATGATTTCATATTGTTTCAATCAGTCACTGGTTACTGCTGATGATTTCATATTGTTTCCATCAGTCACTGGTTACTGCTGATGATTTCAGTTGTTGTCATCAGTCACTGGTTACTGCTGATGATTTCATATTGTTTCCATCAGTCACTGGTTACTGCTGATGATGTCAGTTGTTTCCATCAGTCACTGGTTACTGCTGATGATTTCAGTTGTTGTCATCATTCACTGGTTACTGCTGATGATTTCAGTTGTAGTCATCAGTCACTGGTTACTGCTGATGATTTCAGTCATTGTCATCAGTCACTGGTTACTGCTGATGAGTTCATATTGTTTCCATCAGTCACTGGTTACTGCTGATGATTTCATATTGTTTCCATCAGTCACTGGTTACTGCTGATGATTTCTTATTGTTTCCATCAGTCACTGGTTACTGCTGATGATTTCAGTTGTTGTCATCAGTCACTGGTTACTGCTGATGATTTCAATTGTTTCCATCAGTCACTGGTTACTGCTGATGATTTCAGTTGTTTCCATCAGTCACTGGTTACTGCTGATGATGTCAGTTGTTTCCATCAGTCACTGGTTACTGCTGATGATTTCAGTTGTTGTCATCAGTCACTGGTTACTGCTGATGATTTCAGTTGTTTCCATCAGTCACTGGTTACTGCTGATGATTTCAGTTGTTTCCATCAGTCACTGGTTACTGCTGATGATTTCAGTTGTTTCCATCAGTCACTGGTTACTGCTGATGATTTCAGTTGTTGTCATCAGTCACTGGTTACTGCTGATGATTTCAGTTGTTTCCATCAGTCACTGGTTACTGCTGATAATTTCAGTTGTTTCCATCAGTCACTGGTTACTGCTGATGATTTCAGTTGTTGTCATCAGTCACTGGTTACTGCTGATGATTTCAGTTGTTTCCATCAGTCACTGGTTACTGCTGATGATTTCAGTTGTTTCCATCAGTCACTGGTTACTGCTGATGATTTCAGTTGTTGTCATCAGTCACTGGTTACTGCTGATGATTTCATATTGTTTCCATCAGTCACTGGTTACTGCTGATGATTTCATATTGTTTCCATCAGTCACTGGTTACTGCTGATGATTTCAGTTGTTTCCATCAGTCACTGGTTACTGCTGATGATTTCAGTTGTTTCCATCAGTCACTGGTTACTGCTGATGATTTCAGTTGTTGTCATCAGTCACTGGTTACTGCTGATGATTTCAGTTGTTTCCATCAGTCACTGGTTACTGCTGATGATTTCAGTTGTTTCCATCAGTCACTGGTTACTGCTGATGATTTCAGTTGTTGTCATCAGTCACTGGTTACTGCTGATGATTTCATATTGTTTCCATCAGTCACTGGTTACTGCTGATGATTTCATATTGTTTCCATCAGTCACTGGTTACTGCTGATGATTGCATATTGTTTCCATCAGTCACTGGTTACTGCTGATGATTTCAGTTGTTTCCATCAGTCACTGGTTACTGCTGATGATTTCAGTTGTTTCCATCAGTCACTGGTTACTGCTGATGATTTCATATTGTTTCCTTCAGTCACTGGTTACAGCTGATGATTTCAGGTTTTTCCATCAGTCACTGGTTACTGCTGATGATTTCAGTTGTTTCCATCAGTCACTGGTTACTGCTGATGATTTCATATTGTTTCCATCAGTCACTGGTTACTGCTGATGATTTCAGTTGTTGTCATCAGTCACTGGTTACTGCTGATGATTTCAGTTGTTTCCATCAGTCACTGGTTACTGTTGATGATTTCAGTTGTTTCCATCAGTCACTGGTTACTGCTGATGATTTCAGTTGTTGTCATCAGTCACTGGTTACTGCTGATGATTTCATATTGTTTCCATCAGTCACTGGTTACTGCTGATGATTTCATATTGTTTCCATCAGTCACTGGTTACTGCTGATGATTTCAGTTGTAGTCATCAGTCACTGGTTACTGCTGATGATTTCAGTTGTTGTCATCAGTCACTGGTTACTGCTGATGATTTCAGTTGTTTCCATCAGTCACTGGTTACTGCTGATGATTTCAGTTGTTGTCATCAGTCACTGGTTACTGCTGATGATTTCATATTGTTTCCATCAGTCACTGGTTACTGCTGATGATGTCAGTTGTTTCCATCAGTCACTGGTTACTGCTGATGATTTCAGTTGTTGTCATCAGTCACTGGTTACTGCTGATGATTTCATATTGTTTCCATCAGTCACTGGTTACTGCTGATGATGTCAGTTGTTTCCATCAGTCACTGGTTACTGCTGATGATTTCAGTTGTTGTCATCATTCACTGGTTACTGCTGATGATTTCAGTTGTAGTCATCAGTCACTGGTTACTGCTGATGATTTCAGTCATTGTCATCAGTCACTGGTTACTGCTGATGAGTTCATATTGTTTCCATCAGTCACTGGTTACTGCTGATGATTTCATATTGTTTCCATCAGTCACTGGTTACTGCTGATGATTTCTTATTGTTTCCATCAGTCACTGGTTACTGCTGATGATTTCAGTTGTCATCAGTCACTGGTTACTGCTGATGATTTCAGTTGTTTCCATCAGTCACTGGTTACTGCTGATGATTTCAGTTGTTTCCATCAGTCACTGGTTACTGCTGATGATGTCAGTTGTTTCCATCAGTCACTGGTTACTGCTGATGATTTCAGTTGTTGTCATCAGTCACTGGTTACTGCTGATGATTTCAGTTGTTTCCATCAGTCACTGGTTACTGCTGATGATTTCAGTTGTTTCCATCAGTCACTGGTTACTGCTGATGATTTCAGTTGTTTCCATCAGTCACTGGTTACTGCTGATGATTTCAGTTGTTGTCATCAGTCACTGGTTACTGCTGATGATTTCAGTTGTTTCCATCAGTCACTGGTTACTGCTGATAATTTCAGTTGTTTCCATCAGTCACTGGTTACTGCTGATGACTTCAGTTGTTGTCATCAGTCACTGGTTACTGCTGATGATTTCAGTTGTTTCCATCAGTCACTGGTTACTGCTGATGATTTCAGTTGTTTCCATCAGTCACTGGTTACTGCTGATGATTTCAGTTGTTGTCATCAGTCACTGGTTACTGCTGATGATTTCATATTGTTTCCATCAGTCACTGGTTACTGCTGATGATTTCATATTGTTTCCATCAGTCACTGGTTACTGCTGATGATTTCAGTTGTTTCCATCAGTCACTGGTTACTGCTGATGATTTCAGTTGTTTCCATCAGTCACTGGTTACTGCTGATGATTTCAGTTGTTGTCATCAGTCACTGGTTACTGCTGATGATTTCAGTTGTTTCCATCAGTCACTGGTTACTGCTGATGATTTCAGTTGTTTCCATCAGTCACTGGTTACTGCTGATGATTTCAGTTGTTGTCATCAGTCACTGGTTACTGCTGATGATTTCATATTGTTTCCATCAGTCACTGGTTACTGCTGATGATTTCATATTGTTTCCATCAGTCACTGGTTACTGCTGATGATTGCATATTGTTTCCATCAGTCACTGGTTACTGCTGATGATTTCAGTTGTTTCCATCAGTCACTGGTTACTGCTGATGATTTCAGTTGTTTCCATCAGTCACTGGTTACTGCTGATGATTTCATATTGTTTCCTTCAGTCACTGGTTACTGCTGATGATTTCAGGTTTTTCCATCAGTCACTGGTTACTGCTGATGATTTCAGTTGTTTCCATCAGTCACTGGTTACTGCTGATGATTTCATATTGTTTCCATCAGTCACTGGTTACTGCTGATGATTTCAGTTGTTGTCATCAGTCACTGGTTACTGCTGATGATTTCAGTTGTTTCCATCAGTCACTGGTTACTGCTGATGATTTCAGTTGTTTCCATCAGTCACTGGTTACTGCTGATGATTTCAGTTGTTGTCATCAGTCACTGGTTACTGCTGATGATTTCATATTGTTTCCATCAGTCACTGGTTACTGCTGATGATTTCATATTGTTTCCATCAGTCACTGGTTACTGCTGATGATTTCAGTTGTAGTCATCAGTCACTGGTTACTGCTGATGATTTCAGTTGTTGTCATCAGTCACTGGTTACTGCTGATGATTTCAGTTGTTTCCATCAGTCACTGGTTACTGCTGATGATTTCAGTTGTTTCCATCAGTCACTGGTTACTGCTGATGATTTCATATTGTTTCCATCAGTCACTGGTTACTGCTGATGATTTCAATTGTTTCCATCAGTCACTGGTTACTGCTGATGATTTCATATTGTTTCCATCAGTCACTGGTTACTGCTGATGATTTCATATTGTTTCCATCAGTCACTGGTTACTGCTGATGATTTCAATTGTTTCCATCAGTCACTGGTTACTGCTGATGATTTCATATTGTTTCCATCAGTCACTGGTTACTGCTGATGATTTCAGTTGTTTCCATCAGTCACTGGTTACTGCTGATGATTTCAGTTGTTTCCATCAGTCACTGGTTACTGCTGATGATTTCATATTGTTTCCATCAGTCACTGGTTACTGCTGACGATTTCAGTTGTTGTCATCAGTCACTGGTTACTGCTGATGATTTCAGTTGTTTCCATCAGTCACTGGTTACTGCTGATGATTTCAGTTGTTTCCATCAGTCATTGGTTACTGCTGATGATTTCATATTGTTTCCATCAGTCACTGGTTACTGCTGATGATTTCATATTGTTTCCATCAGTCACTGGTTACTGCTGATGATTTCTTATTGTTTCCATCAGTCACTGGTTACTGCTGATGATTTCATATTGTTTCCATCAGTCACTGGTTACTGCTGATGATTTCATATTGTTTCCATCAGTCACCGGTTACTGCTGATGATGTCAGTTGTTTCCATCAGTCACTGGTTACTGCTGATGATTTCAGTTCTTGTCATCAGTCACTGGTTACTGCTGATGATTTCAGTTGTAGTCATCAGTCACTGGTTACTGCTGATGATTTCAGTCTTTGTCATCAGTCACTGGTTACTGCTGATGATTTCTTATTGTTTCCATCAGTCACTGGTTACTGCTGATGATTTCATATTGTTTCCATCAGTCACTGGTTACTGCTGATGATTTCTTATTGTTTCCATCAGTCACTGGTTACTGCTGATGATTTCATATTGTTTCCATCAGTCACTGGTTACTGCTGATGATTTCATATTGTTTCCATCAGTCACTGGTTACTGCTGATGATTTCATATTGTTTCCATCAGTCACTGGTTACTGCTGATGATTTCAGTTGTTGTCATCAGTCACTGGTTACTGCTGATGATTTCATATTGTTTCCATCAGTCACTGGTTACTGCTGATGATGTCAGTTGTTTCCATCAGTCACTGGTTACTGCTGATGATTTCAGTTGTTGTCATCAGTCACTGGTTACTGCTGATGATTTCAGTTGTAGTCATCAGTCACTGGTTACTGCTGATGATTTCAGTCATTGTCATCAGTCACTGGTTACTGCTGATGAGTTCATATTGTTTCCATCAGTCACTGGTTACTGCTGATGATTTCATATTGTTTCCATCAGTCACTGGTTACTGCTGATGATTTCTTATTGTTTCCATCAGTCACTGGTTACTGCTGATGATTTTAGTTGTTGTCATCAGTCACTGGTTACTGCTGATGATTTCAGTTGTTTCCATCAGTCACTGGTTACTGCTGATGATTTCAGTTGTTTCCATCAGTCACTGGTTACTGCTGATGATGTCAGTTGTTTCCATCAGTCACTGGTTACTGCTGATGATTTCAGTTGTTGTCATCAGTCACTGGTTACTGCTGATGATTTCAGTTGTTTCCATCAGTCACTGGTTACTGCTGATGATTTCAGTTGTTTCCATCAGTCACTGGTTACTGCTGATGATTTCAGTTGTTTCCATCAGTCACTGGTTACTGCTGATGATTTCAGTTGTTGTCATCAGTCACTGGTTACTGCTGATGATTTCAGTTGTTTCCATCAGTCACTGGTTACTGCTGATAATTTCAGTTGTTTCCATCAGTCACTGGTTACTGCTGATGATTTCAGTTGTTGTCATCAGTCACTGGTTACTGCTGATGATTTCAGTTGTTTCCATCAGTCACTGGTTACTGCTGATGATTTCAGTTGTTTCCATCAGTCACTGGTTACTGCTGATGATTTCAGTTGTTGTCATCAGTCACTGGTTACTGCTGATGATTTCATATTGTTTCCATCAGTCACTGGTTACTGCTGATGATTTCATATTGTTTCCATCAGTCACTGGTTACTGCTGATGATTTCAGTTGTTTCCATCAGTCACTGGTTACTGCTGATGATTTCAGTTGTTTCCATCAGTCACTGGTTACTGCTGATGATTTCAGTTGTTGTCATCAGTCACTGGTTACTGCTGATGATTTCAGTTGTTTCCATCAGTCACTGGTTACTGCTGATGATTTCAGTTGTTTCCATCAGTCACTGGTTACTGCTGATGATTTCAGTTGTTGTCATCAGTCACTGGTTACTGCTGATGATTTCATATTGTTTCCATCAGTCACTGGTTACTGCTGATGATTTCATATTGTTTCCATCAGTCACTGGTTACTGCTGATGATTTCATATTGTTTCCATCAGTCACTGGTTACTGCTTATGATTTCAGTTGTTTCCATCAGTCACTGGTTACTGCTGATGATTTCAGTTGTTTCCATCAGTCACTGGTTACTGCTGATGATTTCATATTGTTTCCTTCAGTCACTGGTTACTGCTGATGATTTCAGGTTTTTCCATCAGTCACTGGTTACTGCTAATGATTTCAGTTGTTTCCATCAGTCACTGGTTACTGCTGATGATTTCATATTGTTTCCATCAGTCACTGGTTACTGCTGATGATTTCAGTTGTTGTCATCAGTCACTGGTTACTGCTGATGATTTCAGTTGTTTCCATCAGTCACTGGTTACTGCTGATGATTTCAGTTGTTTCCATCAGTCACTGGTTACTGCTGATGATTTCATATTGTTTCCATCAGTCACTGGTTACTGCTGATGATTTCAGTTGTTTCCATCAGTCACTGGTTACTGCTGATGATTTCATATTGTTTCCATCAGTCACTGGTTACTGCTGATGATTTCAATTGTTTCCATCAGTCACTGGTTACTGCTGATGATTTCATATTGTTTCCATCAGTCACTGGTTACTGCTGATGATTTCAGTTGTTTCCATCAGTCACTGGTTACTGCTGATGATTTCAGTTGTTTCCATCAGTCACTGGTTACTGCTGATGATTTCAGTTGTTGTCATCAGTCACTGGTTACTGCTGATGATTTCATATTGTTTCCATCAGTCACTGGTTACTGCTGATGATTTCATATTGTTTCCATCAGTCACTGGTTACTGCTGATGATTTCATATTGTTTCCATCAGTCACTGGTTACTGCTTATGATTTCAGTTGTTTCCATCAGTCACTGGTTACTGCTGATGATTTCAGTTGTTTCCATCAGTCACTGGTTACTGCTGATGATTTCATATTGTTTCCTTCAGTCACTGGTTACTGCTGATGATTTCAGGTTTTTCCATCAGTCACTGGTTACTGCTAATGATTTCAGTTGTTTCCATCAGTCACTGGTTACTGCTGATGATTTCATATTGTTTCCATCAGTCACTGGTTACTGCTGATGATTTCAGTTGTTGTCATCAGTCACTGGTTACTGCTGATGATTTCAGTTGTTTCCATCAGTCACTGGTTACTGCTGATGATTTCAGTTGTTTCCATCAGTCACTGGTTACTGCTGATGATTTCATATTGTTTCCATCAGTCACTGGTTACTGCTGATGATTTCAGTTGTTTCCATCAGTCACTGGTTACTGCTGATGATTTCATATTGTTTCCATCAGTCACTGGTTACTGCTGATGATTTCAATTGTTTCCATCAGTCACTGGTTACTGCTGATGATTTCATATTGTTTCCATCAGTCACTGGTTACTGCTGATGATTTCAGTTGTTTCCATCAGTCACTGGTTACTGCTGATGATTTCAGTTGTTTCCATCAGTCACTGGTTACTGCTGACGATTTCATATTGTTTCCATCAGTCACTGGTTACTGCTGACGATTTCAGTTGTTGTCATCAGTCACTGGTTACTGCTGATGATTTCAGTTGTTTCCATCAGTCACTGGTTACTGCTGATGATTTCAGTTGTTTCCATCAGTCACTGGTTACTGCTGATGATTTCATATTGTGTCCATCAGTCACTGGTTACTGCTGATGATTTCAATTGTTTCCATCAGTCACTGGTTACTGCTGATGATTTCATATTGTTTCCATCTGTCACTGGTTACTGCTGATGATTTCAGTTGTTGTCATCAGTCACTGGTTACTGCTGATGATTTCAGTTGTTGTCATCAGTCACTGGTTACTGCTGATGATTTCATATTGTTTCCATCAGTCACTGGTTACTGCTGATGATTTCAGTTGTTTCCATCAGTCACTGGTTACTGCTGATGATTTCAGTTGTTGTCATCAGTCACTGGTTACTGCTGATGATTTCAGTTGTTTCCATCAGTCACTGGTTACTGCTGATGATTTCAGTTGTTTCCATCAGTCACTGGTTACTGCTGATGATTTCAGTCTTTGTCATCAGTCACTGGTTACTGCTGATGAGTTCATATTGTTTCCATCAGTCACTGGTTACTGCTGATGATTTCAGTTGTAGTCATCAGTCACTGGTTACTGCTGATGATTTCAGTTGTTGTCATCAGTCACTGGTTACTGCTGATGATTTCAGTTGTTTCCATCAGTCACTGGTTACTGCTGATGATTTCAGTTGTTTCCATCAGTCACTGGTTACTGCTGATGATTTCAATTGTTTCCATCAGTCACTGGTTACTGCTGATGATTTCATATTGTTTCCATCAGTCACTGGTTACTGCTGATGATTTCAGTTGTTTCCATCAGTCACTGGTTACTGCTGATGATTTCAGTTGTTTCCATCAGTCACTGGTTACTGCTGATGATTTCATATTGTTTCCATCAGTCACTGGTTACTGCTGACGATTTCAGTTGTTGTCATCAGTCACTGGTTACTGCTGATGATTTCAGTTGTTTCCATCAGTCACTGGTTACTGCTGATGATTTCAGTTGTTTCCATCAGTCACTGGTTACTGCTGATGATTTCATATTGTTTCCATCAGTCACTGGTTACTGCTGATGATTTCAGTTGTTTCCATCAGTCACTGGTTACTGCTGATGATTTCAATTGTTTCCATCAGTCACTGGTTACTGCTGATGATTTCATATTGTTTCCATCAGTCACTGGTTACTGCTGATGATTTCAGTTGTTTCCATCAGTCACTGGTTACTGCTGATGATTTCAGTTGTTTCCATCAGTCACTGGTTACTGCTGATGATTTCATATTGTTTCCATCAGTCACTGGTTACTGCTGACGATTTCAGTTGTTGTCATCAGTCACTGGTTACTGCTGATGATTTCAGTTGTTTCCATCAGTCACTGGTTACTGCTGATGATTTCAGTTGTTTCCATCAGTCACTGGTTACTGCTGATGATTTCATATTGTTTCCATCAGTCACTGGTTACTGCTGATGATTTCATATTGTTTCCATCAGTCACTGGTTACTGCTGATGATTTCTTATTGTTTCCATCAGTCACTGGTTACAGCTGATGATTTCATATTGTTTCCATCAGTCACTGGTTACTGCTGTTGATTTCTTATTGTTTCCATCAGTCACTGGTTACTGCTAATGATTTCATATTCTTTCCATCAGTCACTGGTTACTGCTGATGATTTCATATTGTTTCCATCAGTCACTGGTTACTGCTGATGATTTCATATTGTTTCCATCAGTCACTGGTTACTGCTGATGATTTCAGTTGTTGTCATCAGTCACTGGTTACTGCTGATGATGTCAGTTGTTTCCATCAGTCACTGGTTACTGCTGATGATTTCAGTTGTTGTCATCAGTCACTGGTTACTGCTGATGATTTCAGTTGTAGTCATCAGTCACTGGTTACTGCTGATGATTTCAGTCTTTGTCATCAGTCACTGGTTACTGCTGATGAGTTCATATTGTTTCCATCAGTCACTGGTTACTGCTGATGATTTCATATTGTTTCCATCAGTCACTGGTTACTGCTGATGATTTCTTATTGTTTCCATCAGTCACTGGTTACTGCTGATGATTTCATTTGTTGTCATCAGTCACTGGTTACTGCTGATGATTTCAGTTGTTTCCATCAGTCACTGGTTACTGCTGATGATTTCAGTTGTTTCCATCAGTCACTGGTTACTGCTGATGATGTCAGTTGTTTCCATCAGTCACTGGTTACTGCTGATGATTTCAGTTGTTGTCATCAGTCACTGGTTACTGCTGATGATTTCAGTTGTTTCCATCAGTCACTGGTTACTGCTGATGATTTCAGTTGTTTCCATCAGTCACTGGTTACTGCTGATGATTTCAGTTGTTTCCATCAGTCACTGGTTACTGCTGATGATTTCAGTTGTTGTCATCAGTCACTGGTTACTGCTGATGATTTCAGTTGTTTCCATCAGTCACTGGTTACTGCTGATAATTTCAGTTGTTTCCATCAGTCACTGGTTACTGCTGATGATTTCAGTTGTTGTCATCAGTCACTGGTTACTGCTGATGATTTCAGTTGTTTCCATCAGTCACTGGTTACTGCTGATGATTTCAGTTGTTTCCATCAGTCACTGGTTACTGCTGATGATTTCAGTTGTTGTCATCAGTCACTGGTTACTGCTGATGATTTCATATTGTTTCCATCAGTCACTGGTTACTGCTGATGATTTCATATTGTTTCCATCAGTCACTGGTTACTGCTGATGATTTCAGTTGTTTCCATCAGTCACTGGTTACTGCTGATGATTTCAGTTGTTTCCATCAGTCACTGGTTACTGCTGATGATTTCAGTTGTTGTCATCAGTCACTGGTTACTGCTGATGATTTCAGTTGTTTCCATCAGTCACTGGTTACTGCTGATGATTTCAGTTGTTTCCATCAGTCACCGGTTACTGCTGATGATTTCAGTTGTTGTCATCAGTCACTGGTTACTGCTGATGATTTCATATTGTTTCCATCAGTCACTGGTTACTGCTGATGATTTCATATTGTTTCCATCAGTCACTGGTTACTGCTGATGATTGCATATTGTTTCCATCAGTCACTGGTTACTGCTGATGATTTCAGTTGTTTCCATCAGTCACTGGTTACTGCTGATGATTTCAGTTGTTTCCATCAGTCACTGGTTACTGCTGATGATTTCATATTGTTTCCTTCAGTCACTGGTTACTGCTGATGATTTCATATTGTTTCCATCAGTCACTGGTTACTGCTGATGATTTCAGTTGTTTCCATCAGTCACTGGTTACTGCTGATGATTTCATATTGTTTCCATCAGTCACTGGTTACTGCTGATGATTTCAGTTGTTTCCATCAGTCACTGGTTACTGCTGATGATTTTAGTTGTTTCCATCAGTCACTGGTTACTGCTGATGATTTCAGTTGTTGTCATCAGTCACTGGTTACTGCTGATGATTTCAGTTGTTTCCATCAGTCACTGGTTACTGCTGATGATTTCAGTTGTTTCCATCAGTCACCGGTTACTGCTGATGATTTCAGTTGTTGTCATCAGTCACTGGTTACTGCTGATGATTTCATATTGTTTCCATCAGTCACTGGTTACTGCTGATGATTTCATATTGTTTCCATCAGTCACTGGTTACTGCTGATGATTGCATATTGTTTCCATCAGTCACTGGTTACTGCTGATGATTTCAGTTGTTTCCATCAGTCACTGGTTACTGCTGATGATTTCAGTTGTTTCCATCAGTCACTGGTTACTGCTGATGATTTCATATTGTTTCCTTCAGTCACTGGTTACTGCTGATGATTTCAGGTTTTTCCATCAGTCACTGGTTACTGCTGATGATTTCAGTTGTTTCCATCAGTCACTGGTTACTGCTGATGATTTCATATTGTTTCCATCAGTCACTGGTTACTGCTGATGATTTCAGTTGTTGTCATCAGTCACTGGTTACTGCTGATGATTTCAGTTGTTTCCATCAGTCACTGGTTACTGCTGATGATTTCAGTTGTTTCCATCAGTCACTGGTTATTGCTGATGATTTCAGTTGTTGTCATCAGTCACTGGTTACTGCTGATGATTTCATATTGTTTCCATCAGTCACTGGTTACTGCTGATGATTTCATATTGTTTCCAACAGACACTGGTAACTGCTGATGATTTCAGTTGTAGTCATCAGTCACTGGTTACTGCTGATGATTTCAGTTGTTGTCATCAGTCACTGGTTACTGCTGATGATTTCAGTTGTTTCCATCAGTCACTGGTTACTGCTGATGATTTCAGTTGTTTCCATCAGTCACTGGTTACTGCTGATGATTTCATATTGTTTCCATCAGTCACTGGTTACTGCTGATGATTTCAATTGTTTCCATCAGTCACTGGTTACTGCTGATGATTTCATATTGTTTCCATCAGTCACTGGTTACTGCTGATGATTTCATATTGTTTCCATCAGTCACTGGTTACTGCTGATGATTTCAATTGTTTCCATCAGTCACTGGTTACTGCTGATGATTTCATATTGTTTCCATCAGTCACTGGTTACTGCTGATGATTTCAGTTGTTTCCATCAGTCACTGGTTACTGCTGATGATTTCAGTTGTTTCCATCAGTCACTGGTTACTGCTGATGATTTCATATTGTTTCCATCAGTCACTGGTTACTGCTGAAGATTTCAGTTGTTGTCATCAGTCACTGGTTACTGCTGATGATTTCAGTTGTTTCCATCAGTCACTGGTTACTGCTGATGATTTCAGTTGTTTCCATCAGTCATTGGTTACTGCTGATGATTTCATATTGTTTCCATCAGTCACTGGTTACTGCTGATGATTTCATATTGTTTCCATCAGTCACTGGTTACTGCTGATGATTTCTTATTGTTTCCATCAGTCACTGGTTACTGCTGATGATTTCATATTGTTTCCATCAGTCACTGGTTACTGCTGATGATTTCATATTGTTTCCATCAGTCACTGGTTACTGCTGATGATGTCAGTTGTTTCCATCAGTCACTGGTTACTGCTGATGATTTCAGTTCTTGTCATCAGTCACTGGTTACTGCTGATGATTTCAGTTGTAGTCATCAGTCACTGGTTACTGCTGATGATTTCAGTCTTTGTCATCAGTCACTGGTTACTGCTGATGATTTCTTATTGTTTCCATCAGTCACTCGTTACTGCTGATGATTTCATATTGTTTCCATCAGTCACTGGTTACTGCTGATGATTTCTTATTGTTTCCATCAGTCACTGGTTACTGCTGATGATTTCATATTGTTTCCATCAGTCACTGGTTACTGCTGATGATTTCATATTGTTTCCATCAGTCACTGGTTACTGCTGATGATTTCATATTGTTTCCATCAGTCACTGGTTACTGCTGATGATTTCAGTTGTTGTCATCAGTCACTGGTTACTGCTGATGATTTCATATTGTTTCCATCAGTCACTGGTTACTGCTGATGATGTCAGTTGTTTCCATCAGTCACTGGTTACTGCTGATGATTTCAGTTGTTGTCATCAGTCACTGGTTACTGCTGATGATTTCAGTTGTAGTCATCAGTCACTGGTTACTGCTGATGATTTCAGTCATTGTCATCAGTCACTGGTTACTGCTGATGAGTTCATATTGTTTCCATCAGTCACTGGTTACTGCTGATGATTTCATATTGTTTCCATCAGTCACTGGTTACTGCTGATGATTTCTTATTGTTTCCATCAGTCACTGGTTACTGCTGATGATTTCAGTTGTTGTCATCAGTCACTGGTTACTGCTGATGATTTCAGTTGTTTCCATCAGTCACTGGTTACTGCTGATGGTTTCAGTTGTTTCCATCAGTCACTGGTTACTGCTGATGATGTCAGTTGTTTCCATCAGTCACTGGTTACTGCTGATGATTTCAGTTGTTGTCATCAGTCACTGGTTACTGCTGATGATTTCAGTTGTTTCCATCAGTCACTGGTTACTGCTGATGATTTCAGTTGTTTCCATCAGTCACTGGTTACTGCTGATGATTTCAGTTGTTTCCATCAGTCACTGGTTACTGCTGATGATTTCAGTTGTTGTCATCAGTCACTGGTTACTGCTGATGATTTCAGTTGTTTCCATCAGTCACTGGTTACTGCTGATAATTTCAGTTGTTTCCATCAGTCACTGGTTACTGCTGATGATTTCAGTTGTTGTCATCAGTCACTGGTTACTGCTGATGATTTCAGTTGTTTCCATCAGTCACTGGTTACTGCTGATGATTTCAGTTGTTTCCATCAGTCACTGGTTACTGCTGATGATTTCAGTTGTTGTCATCAGTCACTGGTTACTGCTGATGATTTCATATTGTTTCCATCAGTCACTGGTTACTGCTGATGATTTCATATTGTTTCCATCAGTCACTGGTTACTGCTGATGATTTCAGTTGTTTCCATCAGTCACTGGTTACTGCTGATGATTTCAGTTGTTTCCATCAGTCACTGGTTACTGCTGATGATTTCAGTTGTTGTCATCAGTCACTGGTTACTGCTGATGATTTCAGTTGTTTCCATCAGTCACTGGTTACTGCTGATGATTTCAGTTGTTTCCATCAGTCATTGGTTACTGCTGATGATTTCAGTTGTTGTCATCAGTCACTGGTTACTGCTGATGATTTCATATTGTTTCCATCAGTCACTGGTTACTGCTGATGATTTCATATTGTTTCCATCAGTCACTGGTTACTGCTGATGATTTCATATTGTTTCCATCAGTCACTGGTTACTGCTTATGATTTCAGTTGTTTCCATCAGTCACTGGTTACTGCTGATGATTTCAGTTGTTTCCATCAGTCACTGGTTACTGCTGATGATTTCATATTGTTTCCTTCAGTCACTGGTTACTGCTGATGATTTCAGGTTTTTCCATCAGTCACTGGTTACTGCTAATGATTTCAGTTGTTTCCATCAGTCACTGGTTACTGCTGATGATTTCATATTGTTTCCATCAGTCACTGGTTACTGCTGATGATTTCAGTTGTTATCATCAGTCACTGGTTACTGCTGATGATTTCAGTTGTTTCCATCAGTCACTGGTTACTGCTGATGATTTCAGTTGTTTCCATCAGTCACTGGTTACTGCTGATGATTTCATATTGTTTCAATCAGTCACTGGTTACTGCTGATGATTTCAGTTGTTTCCATCAGTCACTGGTTACTGCTGATGATTTCATATTGTTTCCATCAGTCACTGGTTACTGCTGATGATTTCAATTGTTTCCATCAGTCACTGGTTACTGCTGATGATTTCATATTGTTTCCATCAGTCACTGGTTACTGCTGATGATTTCAGTTGTTTCCATCAGTCACTGGTTACTGCTGATGATTTCAGTTGTTTCCATCAGTCACTGGTTACTGCTGACGATTTCATATTGTTTCCATCAGTCACTGGTTACTGCTGACGATTTCAGTTGTTGTCATCAGTCACTGGTTACTGCTGATGATTTCAGTTGTTTCCATCAGTCACTGGTTACTGCTGATGATTTCAGTTGTTTCCATCAGTCACTGGTTACTGCTGATGATTTCATATTGTGTCCATCAGTCACTGGTTACTGCTGATGATTTCAGTTGTTTCCATCAGTCACTGGTTACTGCTGATGATTTCATATTGTTTCCATCAGTCACTGGTTACTGCTGATGATTTCAGTTGTTGTCATCAGTCACTGGTTACTGCTGATGATTTCAGTTGTTGTCATCAGTCACTGGTTACTGCTGATGATTTCAGTCTTTGTCATCAGTCACTGGTTACTGCTGATGAGTTCATATTGTTTCCATCAGTCACTGGTTACTGCTGATGATTTCAGTTGTAGTCATCAGTCACTGGTTACTGCTGATGATTTCAGTTGTTGTCATCAGTCACTGGTTACTGCTGATGATTTCAGTTGTTTCCATCAGTCACTGGTTACTGCTGATGATTTCAGTTGTTTCCATCAGTCACTGGTTACTGCTGATGATTTCAATTGTTTCCATCAGTCACTGGTTACTGCTGATGATTTCATATTGTTTCCATCAGTCACTGGTTACTGCTGATGATTTCAGTTGTTTCCATCAGTCACTGGTTACTGCTGATGATTTCAGTTGTTTCCATCAGTCACTGGTTACTGCTGATGATTTCATATTGTTTCCATCAGTCACTGGTTACTGCTGACGATTTCAGTTGTTGTCATCAGTCACTGGTTACTGCTGATGATTTCAGTTGTTTCCATCAGTCACTGGTTACTGCTGACGATTTCATATTGTTTCCATCAGTCACTGGTTACTGCTGACGATTTCAGTTGTTGTCATCAGTCACTGGTTACTGCTGATGATTTCAGTTGTTTCCATCAGTCACTGGTTACTGCTGATGATTTCAGTTGTTTCCATCAGTCACTGGTTACTGCTGATGATTTCAGTTGTTGTCATCAGTCACTGGTTACTGCTGATGATTTCAGTTGTTTCCATCAGTCACTGGTTACTGCTGATGATTTCAGTTGTTTCCATCAGTCACTGGTTACTGCTGATGATTTCATATTGTGTCCATCAGTCACTGGTTACTGCTGATGATTTCAGTTGTTTCCATCAGTCACTGGTTACTGCTGATGATTTCATATTGTTTCCATCAGTCACTGGTTACTGCTGATGATTTCAGTTGTTGTCATCAGTCACTGGTTACTGCTGATGATTTCAGTTGTTGTCATCAGTCACTGGTTACTGCTGATGATTTCAGTCTTTGTCATCAGTCACTGGTTACTGCTGATGAGTTCATATTGTTTCCATCAGTCACTGGTTACTGCTGATGATTTCAGTTGTAGTCATCAGTCACTGGTTACTGCTGATGATTTCAGTTGTTGTCATCAGTCACTGGTTACTGCTGATGATTTCAGTTGTTTCCATCAGTCACTGGTTACTGCTGATGATTTCAGTTGTTTCCATCAGTCACTGGTTACTGCTGATGATTTCAATTGTTTCCATCAGTCACTGGTTACTGCTGATGATTTCATATTGTTTCCATCAGTCACTGGTTACTGCTGATGATTTCAGTTGTTTCCATCAGTCACTGGTTACTGCTGATGATTTCAGTTGTTTCCATCAGTCACTGGTTACTGCTGATGATTTCATATTGTTTCCATCAGTCACTGGTTACTGCTGACGATTTCAGTTGTTGTCATCAGTCACTGGTTACTGCTGATGATTTCAGTTGTTTCCATCAGTCACTGGTTACTGCTGATGATTTCAGTTGTTTCCATCAGTCACTGGTTACTGCTGATGATTTCATATTGTTTCCATCAGTCACTGGTTACTGCTGATGATTTCATATTGTTTCCATCAGTCACTGGTTACTGCTGATGATTTCTTATTGTTTCCATCAGTCACTGGTTACTGCTGATGATTTCATATTGTTTCCATCAGTCACTGGTTACTGCTGATGATTTCTTATTGTTTCCATCAGTCACTGGTTACTGCTGATGATTTCATATTCTTTCCATCAGTCACTGGTTACTGCTGATGATTTCATATTGTTTCCATCAGTCACTGGTTACTGCTGATGATTTCATATTGTTTCCATCAGTCACTGGTTACTGCTGATGATTTCAGTTGTTGTCATCAGTCACTGGTTACTGCTGATGATTTCATATTGTTTCCATCAGTCACTGGTTACTGCTGATGATGTCAGTTGTTTCCATCAGTCACTGGTTACTGCTGATGATTTCAGTTGTTGTCATCAGTCACTGGTTACTGCTGATGATTTCAGTTGTAGTCATCAGTCACTGGTTACTGCTGATGATTTCAGTCTTTGTCATCAGTCACTGGTTACTGCTGATGAGTTCATATTGTTTCCATCAGTCACTGGTTACTGCTGATGATTTCATATTGTTTCCATCAGTCACTGGTTACTGCTGATGATTTCTTATTGTTTCCATCAGTCACTGGTTACTGCTGATGATTTCAGTTGTTGTCATCAGTCACTGGTTACTGCTGATGATTTCAGTTGTTTCCATCAGTCACTGGTTACTGCTGATGATTTCAGTTGTTTCCATCAGTCACTGGTTACTGCTGATGATGTCAGTTGTTTCCATCAGTCACTGGTTACTGCTGATGATTTCAGTTGTTGTCATCAGTCACTGGTTACTGCTGATGATTTCAGTTGTTTCCATCAGTCACTGGTTACTGCTGATGATTTCAGTTGTTTCCATCAGTCACTGGTTACTGCTGATGATTTCAGTTGTTTCCATCAGTCACTGGTTACTGCTGATGATTTCAGTTGTTGTCATCAGTCACTGGTTACTGCTGATGATTTCAGTTGTTTCCATCAGTCACTGGTTACTGCTGATAATTTCAGTTGTTTCCATCAGTCACTGGTTACTGCTGATGATTTCAGTTGTTGTCATCAGTCACTGGTTACTGCTGATGATTTCAGTTGTTTCCATCAGTCACTGGTTACTGCTGATGATTTCAGTTGTTTCCATCAGTCACTGGTTACTGCTGATGATTTCAGTTGTTGTCATCAGTCACTGGTTACTGCTGATGATTTCATATTGTTTCCATCAGTCACTGGTTACTGCTGATGATTTCATATTGTTTCCATCAGTCACTGGTTACTGCTGATGATTTCAGTTGTTTCCATCAGTCACTGGTTACTGCTGATGATTTCAGTTGTTTCCATCAGTCACTGGTTACTGCTGATGATTTCAGTTGTTGTCATCAGTCACTGGTTACTGCTGATGATTTCAGTTGTTTCCATCAGTCACTGGTTACTGCTGATGATTTCAGTTGTTTCCATCAGTCACTGGTTACTGCTGATGATTTCAGTTGTTGTCATCAGTCACTGGTTACTGCTGATGATTTCAGTTGTTTCCATCAGTCACTGGTTACTGCTGATGATTTCAGTTGTTGTCATCAGTCACTGGTTACTGCTGATGATTTCATATTGTTTCCATCAGTCACTGGTTACTGCTGATGATTTCATATTGTTTCCATCAGTCACTGGTTACTGCTGACGATTTCATATTGTTTCCATCAGTCACTGGTTACTGCTTATGATTTCAGTTGTTTCCATCAGTCACTGGTTACTGCTGATGATTTCAGTTGTTTCCATCAGTCACTGGTTACTGCTGATGATTTCAGTTGTTTCCATCAGTCACTGGTTACTGCTGATGATTTCATATTGTTTCCATCAGTCACTGGTTACTGCTGATGATTTCAGTTGTTTCCATCAGTCACTGGTTACTGCTGATGATTTCATATTGTTTCCATCAGTCACTGGTTACTGCTGATGATTTCAATTGTTTCCATCAGTCACTGGTTACTGCTGATGATTTCATATTGTTTCCATCAGTCACTGGTTACTGCTGATGATTTCAGTTGTTTCCATCAGTCACTGGTTACTGCTGATGATTTCAGTTGTTTCCATCAGTCACTGGTTACTGCTGACGATTTCATATTGTTTCCATCAGTCACTGGTTACTGCTGACGATTTCAGTTGTTGTCATCAGTCACTGGTTACTGCTGATGATTTCAGTTGTTTCCATCAGTCACTGGTTACTGCTGATGATTTCAGTTGTTTCCATCAGTCACTGGTTACTGCTGATGATTTCATATTGTGTCCATCAGTCACTGGTTACTGCTGATGATTTCAGTTGTTTCCATCAGTCACTGGTTACCGCTGATGATTTCATATTGTTTCCATCAGTCACTGGTTACTGCTGATGATTTCAGTTGTTGTCATCAGTCACTGGTTACTGCTGATGATTTCAGTTGTTGTCATCAGTCACTGGTTACTGCTGATGATTTCAGTCTTTGTCATCAGTCACTGGTTACTGCTGATGAGTTCATATTGTTTCCATCAGTCACTGGTTACTGCTGATGATTTCATATTGTTTCCATCAGTCACTGGTTACCGCTGATGATTTCTTATTGTTTCCATCAGTCACTGGTTACTGCTGATGATTTCAGTTGTTGTCATCAGTCACTGGTTACTGCTGATGATTTCAGTTGTTGTCATCAGTCACTGGTTACTGCTGATGAGTTCATATTGTTTCCATCAGTCACTGGTTACTGCTGATGATTTCAGTTGTTTCCATCAGTCACTGGTTACTGCTGATGATTTCATATTGTTTCCATCAGTCACTGGTTACTGCTGATGATTTCAGTTGTTTCCATCAGTCACTTGTTACTGCTGATGATTTCAGTTGTTTCCATCAGTCACTGGTTACTGCTGATGATTTCAGTTGTTTCCATCAGTCACTGGTTACTGCTGATGATTTCAGTTGTTGTCATCAGTCACTGGTTACTGCTGATGATTTCAGTTGTTTCCATCAGTCACTGGTTACTGCTGATGATTTCAGTTGTTTCCATCTGTCACTGGTTACTGCTGATGATTTCAGTTGTTGTCATCAGTCACTGGTTACTGCTGATGATTTCAGTTGTTTCCATCAGTCACTGGTTACTGCTGATGATTTCAGTTGTTTCCATCAGTCACTGGTTACTGCTGATGATTTCAGTTGTTTCCATCAGTCACTGGTTACTGCTGATGATTTCAGTTGTTGTCATCAGTCACTGGTTACTGCTGATGATTTCAGTTGTTGTCATCAGTCACTGGTTACTGCTGATGATTTCAGTTTTTGTCATCAGTCACTAGTTACTTTTGAAACGTTCAATTGTTTTTAATCAACTACTACTTAATGATAACACGTTCCATTCTTTTCATCACTGGCTAATTTTTTTTGCAGAAAATGTAGTGCTACCTACTGACTCATTATTGTTATACGTCACTAGTTCCATTTAGTTACTAATCACTAGTTATTAGTAGAAATAGTCAGGATATATTTCTATTATATATATATTTTTTTAATCCAGTGGCGTTCGGAGAGGAATGTACAACGGATGACGAATGTCACTTCCCCAACTCAGAGTGCAGACAGTCTACATGCGGCTGCATCACAGGCTACATCTTCAACTCAGCGATACACGCCTGTGGTAGGATATGTAGTTTTGTTGGATGATTGGAGTTATAGGCTGTTGAAAGATGGTTTTGGTAGTTTATTGAAGTTGTTGAAGGATGGGTGTAGGATATTAAAGAGCAACTCCTTAGTGGTTTTGCTCCAATTTCTTTCAAGTAACTGCCATTTAGATATTGGTGATTATAACAAATTAAAAAAATTTTGCGGGCCGAGTCCCGTGTGTGCGATTCGAACCCACACCCTCAGAGTAAGGCAACTGTCCGAGCACTGACCCTAGCAGCAGCTTACCACATGACCATTTCGCCTTGACAATAGATAGTTCAGCTAATATTACATTCACTATCCCTCTGACAGACTTAAATTGGCACAGCTCACACAGCTGTTGGTACGGTCAGTGCTGGCGATAGTTGCCTTACTCAGTGTGGGTTCGAATCTCGATCTATCAGAGCTAAATCGATTTTCGATATTTCAAACATTATGTCCTGTAGTTGAAGACAAATCAATTATAAACATTTTAAGCAAGGCGAGTCATGCACATTTTTACATTTTACCAAAGAAAAATTGAAAAATTGAACGATCTTCATTTGATATTGTAGTGAATCCCAGGGCTTGGAATTAACACTAGTCCTTCAGGCCGGGACTAATAAAAATTACCATGATATGAGCTATCAAAATTTGGATACTGCCAGCCCTGTGGATCAGACAAGTTTCTGAATCATTTTGGAAGATAGATTAAAAGATTGTTGAAGAACGAAAGGTTTTGATTTATGAGTTTTTGCAGGCGATTGGGGTAAATTGATTTATTCAAAGATCTTTTGGGAGAAATAATGGTTAGGGTTATTGGCGTCTTTGAGAAAAAACTTGTTGAGTTTGGTTTGTAGACGAGATTAAAGATATAATCGAGCAGGTACATGTATAGTTATAATAGGAACAGGGGTGGGCGGAGGAAGGGTTTTGGGGGATTATTGAGTTATTGAAGGAAGAGAATTGGTCATTGTTGTACGTTTTTGAGGATTTAACAGTGTTTTTTTTTTTTTTAATTCTGGTTATGCTGAGGGGGATTAATTGACATATACATGGTTGTGGTTGTTGGTGAGAGGAGTTGGAGAGGTGGAATCTTTTGTGTTATTCAAAAGAAGCGGTTTGATTTGAAAGATTGAGCCTTTGGGGTGCGTTAATTTGTGTTAGTTTGCTTGGTGAGAGAAAGGTTGGGTCCGTTCTTCCTTCCCGAAAAGGGGTACCTGTCTTCAAAAATCAATATGGAAATGTTTTTCATGTTAAGAAACGAAAATGTTTTTCTTAAAATTGGTTTGTTATATTATTTGATATTCTTAGAACTCGGGTTATAGGTATGTTAAGAAACTAAGATGTTTTTCTTAAAATCGGTTTGTTATATTATTTGATATTCTTAGTCTATTCTTGGTTATTAGTATGTTGAGTTAGTTCCAGAAAAAACGGATATCACTTGAACAGTCATTAGTTATATATTTACTTATGACACATTTCACTGTTTTTGTCAATCACTGGTTACTGATAATATTTTCCTAAATCGTCTTAATTCAGGTCTTTATGGAGAGGAATGCACATTGGATGAAGAATGTTACTTGCCCAACTCAGAGTGCAGACAGTCTACATGTGGCTGCATCGTAGGTTACAGCTTCAACCCAATAAACAGCACCTGCATCCATGGTAATATGCCAATACACTGGCTTACTTATCCCTATTTTTAATTTCTTTTGTCAAGTCTTTCTTTTCTTGTTCATGATCAGACAATTGTTGATTTACATAGTAAACAATAGAGATCGTATTTTAGAAACAGTATTCGTTCATATTTCGAAAAAAAAGCATTTTGATGAATTATCGTTTTAGAATCTCCTCAACTAGAAGTGATAGTAGAGTCAAAAGGCGATTTGGGGCTTGTATAATGAGTTAGTAAGGATGTGTCAATAAATACAAGTCTAAGAAGATTGTTAATGTCCGCAAAATCTTTTACTAATAACATTTCTGCATTCTGTTAACTGAAGTGCCATACTTACTGGCCAAAAACAGTTTGACACAGCGATATCAGCAGCCCAAGTGTATTTGAACTGAAAAACATGTATTATGTACAATGCATGTACCTTTGAATGACAGTCAAACAAAATTTTCTCACGCAGCAGTATGTCATGTTATACTCTTATATGTTTAAAATGTGAAGACGTTTCTTTTTGTTAATGAAAATATTCTCTTTTATTGCCACTGTCCAAATTACCTACTTAATATAAAGTTGTTACATTGCAGGATGTGAAGAATACGGCAATACCTATGAAATATATACTGGCGTTGCTGTAATGGGTCTTGACTTGCAATCAGTTCCGGTCAGTTCTCTTCAACAATGTAAGGATGCCTGTTCCAGCCTCAGTGATTGCAAAGTGTTTGATTATGATGCGGGAGGCTCTTATTGCTATAGGAAGCACAGCGGGGCGTTAGATGACCCTTCTAAATTGACGATCTCTGCCACTAACATACATGGGGTCAGAAACTTCAAGAACTAGAAACCATTAACTGGAATGAGATAGGACAGATGCTACAAAGATGTCATGCTGACTTAGGTTCATGGTTTATCTTACATCTTCATAGGACATTACTTCTCAATGTGTAAAGTGCGCCTATTTGTATCTCTTTTGGCAAGTCACTTGTTAAATTTGAAATATGGATATCATTCTATTAAAATACAATGTGGACTGGTGACAACTACCCGTCAAAATGCGCAACTTTAGCTTCAGAAAGACCCCTTTGTGTCTGGATGCTTTTCCAGAGACAATAATATTCAAACGCTCTTGGTATGTAATGCAGTTGTGAGTCAGCGCTTTATATTAAAGGGGCACTAGCATGTTTTATCGCTCAAAAATAAGTCGATGAAATGTATTTGAAAAATAATTTCACCAATCGTAAAACACCCTTCTCTCTTTGGAAACTATAGTTAAACATGAGTGCACATGGCACAACAAAGCCATTGGGGATCGTTTTTGTCATTCGAAATAATAAAATGTGTTCACAATAAAATGACCGCAATGGCATATTTGATTTATACGCAACACCGTTATTACTACTACGGATAATTGGTTTGTGTAATAGGATGTTTTACCCTCTAAAGTAAATTTAGATGGCACAAACTATTATTATAAATAGGAAATTTTAAGAAATAAATTTTGCAAAAAACATGCTACTGTCCCTTTAACTATTACCATTGTTATGTCAAAGTTTAGGTAGATGAGGTCTAATAGCGCAATGGATAAATTGTTGAAAACCAAATATCGAAACTTATTTACATGTTAGCATGGAGTATAAGAAACCATGTTCCTCGAGTTAGACAGGCCACGATTACATTTACTTATCTCCTTGCATGTGAAACTTCTGAACAAGCAAGACGGAAACTATCAAATGATACTTTTGAACAAACATTTGCAATGAAAGGGATATGAAATTCTTATAACAGCTAGATTGAAAAGAATAATGTTCATGTGATTTTTCATCAAAGGAGAACAACACTTCAGGAGAAAAAGCTGAAAATATACAATTATAAACTGGTGTAGGGTCAATACATATATTATGGACCCGAGAAAACAATATTTTCAAAGGATTAACCACACTGTCAATATTGTTTTCTCGGGTCCAAAAAATAGGTATTGACTGAATCTTCCAGTTCATAATTGTTTTAATATTTATTTATTACAGAAAAGAAACGAAACTAATTAAATACCGTCAATAAGGTAATTAGGTCAAGACAGTAAGGAATACAGTCAAATGGCATTAAGATAACAATTGTATGATGCCAGGATAACAATATAATGACGTATGACAATATAATCTCTCCACTGAGCGGTGATAAACTTATTTTTTTACTTGCTCGTGTAAGATACTGCAGTGTATTATGCAAAAGGCAATATTAAAGTTGTGTAATACCGCCACTCTATGGTGTCACAATGGTTTGCCGTAATGTCACAATGTCACAATGGGAGAAACGTTATCACAATAGTATCAGCCTTGCGGGAATCATAGTTTCAGAGCCATGTCGGCTATTCGCTGGATTATAGGAGGGCGAGTAATAAACAAAATACTAAACGTCCTTCTATTAAATACCATTTCTATTTAATTTCGCTCATTTAATTCAAAATCATTAACTCGCTTAATGAAAATGTTATTAAACAGAAGGTCGTTTATATTATCCTCAATGTCTCAATTTCCAGGTTCAATGACGATTATGTTTATTATTACTCTACTGAAAAGTGAATAACTTTATCGCTTCAACCCTCTATCAACTTCAATAATACTGAGAGATGATGATACCTCATCTGATAACCCAAACACTGGTATGGGTATAGATCTGTCTATATCGATCAGTTCTGACCCTTGATTGATCCGTGCAGATGTAGATTATTCTCAAGGATGGATATTGATGAAACAGGGATGTTTGACCTGATGTAGTATTGGGAGGACAGTTCAGTTGGTTGATAACTCTCTTATATTAAGAGGATACTCAAACAGCAGCAGTGCAAGATCTCGACAGAACCTCCAATAGAGAACACCTAATGATGCCAAGATGCGGAGATTATATCACAAAGGTCTATTTTGGTTTTATACTGTTTGAAATGTTGAATTTATGAATAATGCCATATTTATAACTTGACAATCTAATGAAATAATAACCACAAAACATCCAATATCAGTTTTGTATTCACAAGAATATTTGTTTCGGTGAACAATGGTGGTCATAAATGTGTGAAGTGTTTTTTATATTTGTTTTCTAAGCTCTGTGATGATTTTTTGTACAGTGACAAGTTAGTAATTATATAGAGTATTGTGAAGGGGTGACCTCTGTTCTTTCCCAGCAGATGTCTTTATTTTTTAGACAGTCTGATTGTACACTAATTTATTCCTGTTTTCTTAGTTGGACGGCTTCTAAAATAAATGATTTTTTGGGTTCGTAATTAAAGGTTCTAATTAAAAGAGGTACCTGCAAATCATTATATTATTATTAGTATGCCCTCATATATCAATTGCAAAATTCAAAATTTCTAAAATTGCAAAGCACGATGTATTATTTATAATGTGACCACGGGGATCACTCACATCAGAAGGTTGGTGTCTATGCATTTTTCTTTTGGTTAATTTTGTGTTAATCGAGTGATGGGTTTTCAGATTATGGCTGTAATTTGAAGGAAAATCTTGATACCATAATTAAAAGCGAAATAACCATTTTCGTTTAAATATGCAGCTGGTAAACTCCATAATTTTGTAACAAAATATTTGTCTTTGTTATATTGTATGTATCTGTTAAAATGTACAATTCACTTTGTTTAAACATTATATTTTGTGATGTAATATTGCTATTTTCTATAATTCTGTATTTATCTTGCAGCATGCACTATGTTTGACATATATATGTCACAGCATGTAAGAGCTTTGATTGTTGTCAGTGATATAGATATATTATTGGACGTTTGACTTAGATATGTTATTTACTGTAACGATTATGTTGTGTATGTAAATATATCAGTATTTTACATTTTGCTGATAAGTTTTCAATTATTCTTTCCTTCTGCTGTCCTAGAGGTACCTTATCATATAGTGAAGAAAAATGAAGTTGATCTTTGAGTATTATGTCACTCCATGGACAAATGTTGATTTTATCTTAACAGGAACAACAGACTCTATACGTCTTTAAATACTAGTGCTCACATTGTTTAGATTCTGAAGTATTTACTTCATACATTTTGGGGAGGAATTGATCATGAGTAAAGTTTGTGTTTCGTTATTGTAATATGTTCTGGGTAATTGTTTGATTTGTTTTCATTAAATATCAAAACTGTTTTCCTTGTTATCCTTGTTCTTTAGTTAATTTATATAACCATGAACTAGTGAAGTGACGTCACACTTCAATGGGAACCCGAGATTTCTTGAAACATTGGAAAACTGGTTGCTCTTTGGGAGCCCTGACACCACAAGGGTTATAATTGCATCGTCAGCAGGATTTTGATTTTGGCATCTGGTTTGTCATGGTTTAGGCATCAGTTAAGTTAGGATTTCTAAGTTAGGATTTCTAAGTTGGGATTTCTAAGTTAGTAGTTTTAGTATTGTAAGTTAAGAGTTGGTTTTGTTGTTTTGAATAATTAGAACCAATTGGTTTGATCTCAACATAATAAATTCTAAAATATTTACCATGCAGTATGGCAACAAGACAACCTACACAAGTGCATAAAAGAAAGTGTACAGCTATTCAATGAGCCCACAGGGTAGTTATAGGGTAGGGTCTATATATACATATGTCTTTCAAATGTTATGTCTAAGCGATACATGCACCTGTCAATGAGCTAACAAATGAAAAAGAACGCAAATTATTTAGAAAGTGTGTTAAATGCACAACAGCATGTCAGTTATATAACATGTCGGCAGTTAATTTAATTAATTTATTTTTGAATGTTTGGATTGATGACTAATCAGACACAAGTTGTGTCATGATATAAAACAGCAAATAAGCGTTTTTCTCCCTGACAAGGTCAACCATATTGAACTTTAGAGTGATGGAGAAATTGTTCCAGTTGTTTAACGGTGACAGGCGGCACTGGCTGTCATCCTACTTGTCTATCCAGGTGGTCCCGAGGATGCACAATTGTGTTTGTGCCGGGAAAACATGCTGGCCATGGCAAAAGAAGATGTTAGCATTTTACAATAGGTTGTTTGCCAGTCCGGCGATGTGAGGCCTTGCATTACCATGGTGATAGACAATGTTACTGTTTTGTAATTACTGTGATAGACAATGTTATTGTTGCTTGATAAATCATGAAACCTGACTATAAAACTTCATCCCTTTATCTGAGAGCATCCATGTTGCCATGAATAATTAACAGTGTTAAATCCAACACAAACCATCATCACTTTACCAGTTCCAAACGCTCGGACTTGCTGAACGCGATTCGGATCTAAACGCCTTTGCCAACATCACCAACGTTGGTTACGAAGTGTCAGATGAACTCCACTGTAAAGTCGACATGTTTGGCGTTTCTTTTGACGGACAGTGTAATTTCCTTGAAACAGAGATGTCTGGATGCCATGTTGTCGATAGAGCAGGTTTTGTAATGCTGTTGCTATCGTTCATATCGCCATTTTATCCAGCAATTAAGTGTATTGCCCACTCATCCTGTAAGCAGCGTCCATTGTTGCTGGGTTATAATTGATAGTCGTAACTGAGCTACACATAGGACCACGTGCTGCAAAGTTTAAAAGTTAGATATTCAGTAACAAATATACCATAAATCTTCCAACTTCACTTCAAATCTCTCAACCAAGTTCATGTAGATCAGATTAGCATGACCCCAATCAAGTAAACTGTCATCGCTTAAATGCTGGAAATGAAAATCACAGGGTACACTGGTTAAATTAAATCATTTAATATTATAGCATTCACTTGTAAAAATAGTTAAGAGTATATTCACATACTTAATTAATATTCTTGTTGATTGTCAGACAGAATTCCAGCAGATACCCGATGAACAGTTTATTCCTGTAAGTCTTGTTAAACTAAAGCAAACATCACAAAAGATACATTAATTCGGTAACATTATTTTTTCTTTTATCCCTCAGTGTTCAATACAAATACATAATTGGCACAAAGCATAAATGTACAAATGGTAATTTGGTACACGAATTGTCAACCAAATGGATAAGAAATTGGTACAATTGTACATTACTGCTAGATTGAAACACTTACAATGAGCATGTGACTTTTTGTCAACGAGGGACATGAATCTAAAATAATGACATTACTCCGAGGAGAAGAAGCTAAAAACTGATGTATTTTGTGATTGTCTTATCTGTCAACAAAACCTTCTATCAGTTTCATTTACGATTATGTTTATGGGAAATATATTAAGCACTTTAAAAATCATTGTTAATCATTCATTGAACCTGTAAATATGAACTTCTGCACTCATGTTTTAACTTCAGCTATATTGAACCATGTAAATGGGCTGTAGCACGTTTTTTTTGCATTTGTTATTTCAAATGTGCCAATTATAATGATATATTTACTGTAGAGGATTAAACATCTTATTACATAAACCAATTATCCATATTGGTAGGGGGCGGTATAGTGCAGTGGTAAGCACGTTCGGCTTCGGATCAAGACGTCTGGTGTTCGAATCCCGCCACTGAATTTCAGCGTAGTACCACCCATGGTTCGTTAGTTCCAGGCTCGCAGATTTCACCGCAATGCATAGCCACATGGCGTTGCGGGCTTTCTCCCTGCCATAATACTAGAAGCTGCGATATAAGTGAAATAATCTTGAAAGCGGCGTTAAACCCCAACTCACCTCACCTCACCATATTGGTAATAAAGGTTTTGCGTATAAAGCAAGAATTGAATGGCGGCAATTTTAATGTGAGCACATTTTGATATTTTGAATTACAAAAATATTGTCATGGCATAATCTAGCCATGTACATTCATTTTCTAACTTGATTTTCCGAAGATAGAAGAGTACTTTATTATTAGTGACATTATTTTTCAAATACATTTCATAACTTTATTTAAGCGAAAAAACGTACTACTGCCCAATAAAAAGACGATGATTAAATCGGCGATACACAATTTTAGTCATTGCGAAAAATATTCCTTGTATCGAAAATGATGACATTATTTCTAGGAGAACAAGATGGCAAAATAATGTATTATGTGATTGCCTTATATGTCAAATAAATCCTCTTTCTACTCTACCTTACTGGACTATCTACTTTATATTATGTACTAAGCATTATTTCGTCATGTGTACACAGTGGTTAGCTTTAACCTGGATTAAGGGGTTCAAATCCCGCCAGGAGCAAGGCAAATGTGTCTGCTGCAAGACCTTACCACTAGACTACAGGGAATTGGTGACTAGGAAGGGTTGATTGTTGGTCCCTACTTTGCTGTCCCTATTTTATGTGCGCTTTATTTGATTTGGATCACCTGCACTGCAGTTAAAACATTTAGACAATTTCACCCACAAATTAATATTTTTTCGGTTTAGAAAATAGATAACACTCTCATCTTCGGGCATTCTAGAAAAGAGAGGCCTTTTCCTATGGGAAGACCCTAGGATTTTTTCCTTCCTGTTGTCTGTTACTGATGTTATGTGAAATATGATATCCTTACCTTCCTGAGCTGCAAGCAAAACAACATAGTTCCATTATGTAACCTCTTTAAGAATGACGCTATTGGAGTGGTTATTAAAGAGATTCAGTCTTTTACAAAATAATTTATTTGGCTTTGATTTGTGCCAAAGCATCAATGAGCAGATTTCAGTCCAAATAATTTCTCTCAACTTGCATGATCATCCCAATTCGTCAAATATATGACTATTACTATTTTCAATGAATTCGACTAACAACGTTTTACGACCATATACCATCACTACAGATTCCACCTACATACACAGTAGCTGTATGACATATAGGACATTAACATCTCAAGTCTGATGTAGATAAGTTAAAGTCCACAGGTTAGGTCTACTTCTGCCTATAGAGCACTTTGCCTACAGTCAATTAAGTGTGACTTTGCCAACAGTCGAATAAGACTGTAGGCAAAGTGCCCTGTAGGCAGAAGTAGATGCCGCCATTCCAAAAGTACATTCAACCGCAAAAGAAACGTCTCCATACACAATTCGTATTTCAATCCACAAGTGACAAATGAGATTTAAACAGAGTTACACCATGTCTTCAGAAGCCAACTAACCTAACTTTGAATGTTTTAAACATTGTCTATCCATAATTCTGAAAGACAACCTTGTTGAAAATCGTTGTAAAATAATTCATCTTTCATTTTAAGAAAAATCAAGTACATGTAGGCGTTTCTTTTGGCCGACAGTGTAAATTCCTTGGAACAGAGTTGACTGTAACTAGGTTGATTACATTCGTGAGGAGATCAACTGATTTTTGCGAGTCATTATTCAGAAACCTATTAAAAAACTCAACACAGGGTGTTAAACCCACGTGAAGCGGGAAATAATGCATCATCTGTGAATTAGAATATTAAAATGTACTGGATGTTGAACTTTAACTTGTTATTGCCTTTGATCGTAATCAGCCAAACAATCATGTGATGATGTCAAATTGTTGATGGTAAGTATCTTGTAAGTAGATCTAAATCGCGACTGTCCAGCGGGTGAGGTAGTTAGTGCAAAATACATTTACGTGGTAACCGTTGCATATATTGCATGGATAATCATTTCCAAAATAAAACGTACATCAGTATCTAAAGTAATCTAGATGTTACTTTTCCTTGGTTTTAAGTTTTCAAATACTTGGATGTATATTCATTGAGCAACATTTAGTTATCCTATATTGTACTTATACCTGAAAAGCCTACAGGCATATTAATTTTGCATGTGAAAGCCCATCCTTGATTATCGTTTTCAAGTTGAAGGTTATTCAAATAATGCTTCTGTTTACCAATGTTTGACATGCACCAGGTGACTTATATCGACAGGTCACGGCATATAACCTTCATTGGAGTCATGCATGGCTGCTCTCTTCTACTCACTGGATATAGGGTATGTAATGGATAACACCTGGATACGAGGGCGTTCTAGCAAAGAGAGGCCATTGGGTAAAGGCCTCTCTTTGCTAGAACGCCCGAGGATGAGGGTGTTATCTATTTTATATACCAAAAAAAAAAGACTAATGTGTGGGTGAAATTGTCTAAATGTTTTAACTTCAGTGCAGGTGATCCAAGTCAAATAATAATAAATATCATCGAAGTTTCGGACAGCAAAGTATGGACGAACCATCAAACCTTCCTAGTCACCAAACCCTGTAGTCTAGTGGTAAGGTCTTTTGCTACAAAGCGAAATGTTGCGGGTTCGATTCCCACATTGTCTGCTTTGAACATTTTAAATTTTGCCAATTTTGTAGATAGATTATGTTACTCATTGGGACTTAGGATTCCTTGCACTCAATAAATTCTATTTAGCAGGCCTTCTACTGTATAATACCCTGCTGGAAGGGTATTATACTGTACAAGGCCCTCCCAGCGAGGTCATATCCTGTGTAAGGCCCTCTCGGTAGGATTTGTAAGGCCCTGTTCCCTTTCTCACGGATGTTCTCCCGGAAAAATAGACTGAGTTCTAAGAGTGTTAAATTTGTAGTTGTGCTGATTGCGGCCTTCCCTGATGCATTGACTCATTTAAAACTCAATTCTCATGAACAAATCTTAAACATTACGATAAAAGTTAAAGCGAGTATTTTGCTATTAAGAATTCCCTTTCCAAATTTCCAACACAGATAAGGAATCCGATTAATTCAAAACACACAAAGAAAAGGGCAAATTATAAAAAAATATTTTTAAGGTACCAGTATAGCAATGGACTGCGTAAAGCACACGATCTCAGAACATTTACTTTGTGCACATCCATAGTCATAAAATTAATTCGCAAACCAGAGAAAGGTTATGTAAATTAACATGATTTTAATTTTCTACTTACTTCAATCAGAGGTAATGAGATGTACATTGTAAATCAGTTAATACAAATGGGTACTTAAAGGGGCAGCAGCACGTTTTTTCGCTCAAAAAAGTTGATGAAATGTATTTGAAAAATAATTTCACCAATAGTAAAACATCATTCTCTCTTCGGAAAATAAAGTTTAAAATTAGTGTACATGTTTCGGTAAAGCCATGGGAATCGTTTTTGTAATACAAAATAATAAATTGTGTTCACAATAAAATGGCCGCCATGCAATTTTTGCTTTATACGCAACATAGATTTTACCACTACAGATAATTGGTTTGTGTAATAACATGTTTTACCCTCTAAAGTTAATTTAAATGACATAAACTATCATTATACATTGGAAATTTGAAAAAAATAAAAACATTTTTTGCAAAAAACGTGCTACAGCACCTTTAACATCATGATTCCAATGCCAGAGAGTTCGTTGGTCTGGGCTCGTATTCTGGAAAACGCTTGTAGGCCTACACTTCATGCTGTTGCATCTTTTCTGCAAACTGTGTTTTCTCAAATTGGCCATTTACTATTTCAAATTATACAGTATTATGTCACGTTAAAGAGTAAACATCTCATTACACGTCCCGATAAGCCATGTCCACAGGAAACGGTTATCCGCATTGAACGAACTATAGAAAGAGGCAGCAGTGTGGAAGACTTTGGTGTGAGAGGTAGATTGAAGGTCTCATGCGAATTTGAGATTTCAGAGAGAAAGGTTGTTGCCATGGTGCCATAATAAAAACACTACTATGAGTGCTTAGGTATCGCTACACACACCAATCAGATCACCTCAAATACCTGCTATTTTAATGTGAACACCTTAAAATGGCCGCTAGGAGAGAAATGGCCAAACCTAACAATATACATTCGTTTTGGAACTCTGTTTATTGATATAGGAGTATTATTTAACAATTGATAACACTTCTTTTCGAAAGATCCCTTTATTTCAGTAACAACGGCGTTCTACAGTGCCTATTTGGAACACATTGGTTACGATCACAGTTACGAATTCTTAAGGCTAAGAACTTTTCTAGAGTACGGTTCCTGGTCAATTATGAAGACTGTTAACGTATAACAAGGACCAACACGAAATTGTCCTTATCCCACACAGGGCTAGCTTGATAATGGTCAACTGTTTGTATTAGAAGAATAGGTATATTATGCTTGTTTTACGACGTCCTAGAGTGAAAATGTGTCAACAAAGTTAAGCCCAAGAACGTTATTTATGTCGACACAATCTTTATTAATTAAATTTCAACATTTTATGAATGTTTAAGGTAAATGGCAAAAATGCAAGCTAAAGCGATTATAACACCTAAAGTGTACTTGAATAGATGTAAAACTAAAATTATCATACTATGATGTATGAAATTGCGGATACCTCTTTAAAAACCATGTCCCTATAAAATGCACTCAAATGACTTTTTCCGGCAGAAACATTTTATTTTTTTCTGCACTTTTGAAACACTGGTGACTTCTTTTTGTGATTGAGTGTATGCTTTGTTTCAGGTGCGACGAGAGAGGGTGTTTGCGGACAAAACTTTATTTGATGAACAATTTGCTAAATAACAGAGAGTATGTAATAAATATAAACTGCCAGACAAAATAAAGTACACAGCTCATTTGGTTTCAATTGTTTAAAAGAAATGAGATTCATCTGATTATGGCACAATACAGCACCCTTTATCTGCAGTTGTTTGAATGAATGAATTAATTGGTGATTGGTTATTTTTTAGTTAAAATATCTTTGTTAAATGTAGACAGGGGTAAGAAATGAAATGTACACCAACATGACCCCTACCATGTTTGATATGTAAATGTGTACAAAATGAGGCACATTTATTGATTTTCACATAGAATATGTCGATATATCGATGAACAATCCAAATTAAGTATTGAAGAATTCTAAAAACAATAATTAAAAATTAAAAACGACGTAGACTTATTTTTTTTACTGATGACTAAAGGCCTACACTTTTCAGTTTTAGAGTACGACTTTCAAAACTCAAGATATTTTTTAATATTTATTATTGAACATCATATATATGATAAAACCAACAAAGGTGTATACTTCCTTTAGTCTGGTAGTTAAGAACATCCTACTTATATTTGGATCATTTGTATTGACAAGATAGTGCTCTTCTGTATATAGTGTTATATATTTTATTTGATATTCTTTTCATTTATTATGAAATGTCCTGTCCCTCCATGTTATTTTTATGGCATAGTTCACTTCCTGTTGTATACGGAAAACTGGTATTGAATACCAGTATTTTGGTCGGTCTTCAAACGCTCATCCACAGTTGGTTCACTGCAAACAAAAATTGCACATTTGCACATTTTCTAAACTACCAGGCAAAAGAAAATACACACATTAGTTGGTTTTAACATATGTATGATTTTCAATTACAAATATCTTAAGTTTTCTAAAACTTAAAAGAGCAGGCGTTCTGTCATCAGAGCATACTTCTAGTTGGTTTTCAAACTTTAAAAATAAATTTTAATTTAAAAAATATTCTCAAAATTAATTTGGATAAAACACAACTGCCCATATACATAAAGACATGTCCAATGTGCAAATTAATGTGTCTCATTCTGTAGACATTTACAGCATTTTAAACCTGGTGTAAATTTCATTTCTTACTACATAAAAGGAAGATCTTGCGGCTAAAAATTTACCAGTCACCAATTCATTCATTCAAACAACTGCAGATAAGTGTTATTGTATCTTGTCATAATCAATCGATGTCATTTCTTTGAAAATATTGAATCCATCGAAAACAACTTGGGTGTGTACTTAGTTTACTTAAATGACTCTAACATCAATACTTCCATGGTATAGCATAACAGCATAATAAATGTTCTTATCGGGGCGAGGTGAAATGTGAATATTGACTGATCTATACTATATCTCGGTATTTAACTAGTAATACGTAATAAGTGTTATATTAATATGCAGTTACCTTGTTTTCACATACAAATGTTCAAAGGGTGGCATAAATGTGTCAGATGGAAAGTCCTTGTAGTATCGTGTCACGTAAATTTGTTTACACAGTTTCGATTTCACTGCATCCTGAAACAAACAATTACAATTATTTTGAATTGTTTTACAAAAAATTTTATCATATAAAAGGGATAGTCAAACGTATTCTAAAGTTGACTTCCTAACATATAACATTGATTGAGCAGAAATATACAATGTACCTCGTAAAGAAGTCAAGGGCGATAACTCTAAATACTGCTTTTGCAAGGATCATTTTAACTAAAAATCATTCAAATCTTCACCTTTCTAGATGTACACCGTGGTCGACAGAACAAACTCAAATGCAAGATAATTGCGATAGACAACTACCCACTTGATATAGATACTGTGACACAGCGCTCTAAAAATACCTTTAATCAGTTCTTCATACAATGGGTTGAAGACTTATTGTTATTATCTTAATTATTATGTTTTCAAGAAAATGTATGGAAGACATATTGTTCTCATCCGGAGCATTGGGTTTCAAGACATATGACGCGAAGACCTACTTTTTATCCGGAACTTTTCTTATTGTATTATTATTGTATAGTTATGTGTTCCCGATCCTGAAATAATGTCTTCATATATTTGCATGGGCCGAATTCCTGTGCCTCACGGAAGGGAGATAACCGAGGATGTGGAAAGCTACAAACCTCAATATCTACAAAATCTGTATCATGTAAAAAATAGATTTTGTGATATTGAACCTTTTCAAAGGGTATTTTCCTTGAAGAATTTTCCCTTGTAAACCACAAAGGATAACAACGTGACCTACAGCTCATTTTGAAGCTGATATATTGATTTCATTAGGACATTAACTTTTAAACGCTCATAGATCGTGCTATTCTGGACTTTTGATAATCGAGGATTTATTCTTTGGAAACATTTTGCCCGTTGACCACAAACGATTTCATCATGATCAATATATCATTTAGAAGCTGGACTAAAACGTTTGTTGGCCGTAATCTGTGAAGCCTTGTTGGTTAATTGACGAATTGTACTATGGCTAGATTGTCGAAGTCCTCTTAGTGTTGAGATATTAGTAATCCATTGTTATGGCATAATGGGACAACAGAGCTTCTGAATAATAGACCAAGGATTTCAAAATATGTCTATACCACACACTTAACAAGCATTCATTTTTGTTTGTTTTTTTTAAAACTATTTACGTCGCTTTAATATTTCCAAAATTCCACACTTTTGATAACTTGATGACTTTAGCAAACCATACCTCGTACACTCGTTGTCCTCCCAGTAACCACATAGTTTCAATCTCTCCCCTTTCATAAGCTTCTCTACCCACTTGTATCAACTCGTCGAAGGACTTTACCACATAAGGTTTGAATTCTGGCTCGTCTTCAGCCCTGAAATTAAGGGTCGGTGGTATGTATAGTTTAAACGGATGACGTCATCGGTCACTATCGGTCACAACTCAGTCACAATGAATTCTCAATATTCTCTTTAAAATTTAGATGATATTTGATCGGTAAATTGCCAATTCATACACAACCGCAGATTTTACAGGTAGGACCAACGATAGAGTTCATGTGACACACTTAAGGAGTTTTAAGACGTCCTTGACTCCTTGACCTTGACGGAATGTGAAAGTCAATTGAGAAATATTTATTTTATTTAATTTTATTCTTTCTGAATTTGCAGTAAAAACTAAAATTCCATTAAATTATTGTGCCAAGATATTTTATAAACATTGTCTTTTTTTCCCCTGGCATTAGGAACTACAACGTTGTTTTGACAATAATAATACTTGGGTGCAGTCAAGGATGATTTAAAATCTTAAGCAAGTTTTGAACTGCAGTTTTGCACGGTGGTTGGACGACTATTCGAAGAACTTACTGTAGATGGGAAAAGGATTATATTGAATTTTTAAGTCTAGATACGTGAATATAATAGAATAAAATACTTTTGCGAGATACGGAGGTTATATTGTGATATTGAACCACCATTATTTTGAAGCAGTTTGTTCAGGTATACAGGAACAACATCAAATATAATTTTCGTTTTCTCCTACGTTCTTGCAATGTTTCCCAACCATTTCATAATAATGAAATATATATGGTGTGCTTTTGGGTAGACCCTTTACTGTTTACGCTGTCTGTAACTGTTTGTGTTCTCACTGTTTTATTTGTTCAAGAGTACACCAATCCCAAGCTACACGTGCATTTTCAAGATTATGTTTAAGAGATTCGAAGTGAGGTTACCATTTTCGAAAATTGTTGTATCATGGTTTCAATGTCATCTGCCCATTTACCATTATTGGAAAGGATAACACCAAAATGTTTATGATTATTTACAAATATAACTTCACACCATCAACATTAATATGTGGTATATATAATTATCTTTCATCGAGAGAAGGATAGCTTCTGTCTTATCAGGGGTGAACTGGATTAACCATGTTTTACCTTATATATGTTGCTCACTTAAATTGGCATTCAAGCTCATTTCAATGTTTCTGTTATCTTGTGATGAGTATCTTAGAGACAACTCATCAGCAAATAAGCGTGTTAACAATAAACTTCATCTGTTCTTATTGAATAAAATCGGACCAAACACAGACCCCTGTGGAACACCAAGCACCAAGTTCTCAGCTTGGAAATTGATCCAAAGACAAAAATGACAGCGATCAGTTATGTCCTATATGATATTTACCTCAATGTTGATGAATGCATTTCAAAGATCGAAAGTAAGTCTAGATTTCATATAAGAAAACGTCACTTACTTCATGGTGCTGCTAATGACAGCAAAACCAATGGCGGGATGGATCTGTCGTACCGATTTTGTATTATCCCAAGTAGTGCGACCAACTACCAGCAGATTCTTCTTCGCTACAGGAGTAAATGTCACATAGCTAAGACTAGGTCGAAATGAGCTCAACATATTAAAGAATATTAATCCGGTCAAATCCATCTGATGTCTTCTCTTTTCTATATATTCCATTCACGGTAATGATATTGCACCATAACTAAATCATATTGACAAAGCTATGACAAACGAGTTTGAAACACATGTTCACACATGAATTTATTTGTATAAATGAACTATACTTACAAGGGTCTTTTTTGATCGCAACTTGGGTGGTCATATTTTCCCAATCTTCGCTTAAACATAGAAATACAGTGATCTATGACGATATATAATGGAACAGTTCACAAGAAGGTTTCACACTGTGTCAAAGTAACAAAAGATCGAAATACAATAACTCGCAAAGAATCAAAAGCAATTTTAAGTCAGTGTTTGGTCATCATAAATAGTAGGTTTCAAACCTGCAATTGTACCCCATAATACAATTGCATCAACTGTACTCAAACCATTATACACACTCACATTTGTCTTTAACCCGCATGACGGTTTATACGTCAGGAATGTGATGTTTATTTGGTATATGAACTTGATAACACCTCTTCCTCGGGCATTCAAACAAAGAGAGACTTTTGCCTACGTGTAGACCCTCAGGTGCTATGGCGAACTTGGGTATTCCTTGGGGCAAAGGCGTCCCTTTGCCTGAACACCCATGGATGAGGGTGTTATCCATCACAAAATATAGTCCAAACCAAGCAACATGAACATCTACTTTGGGCCAGTCTCAGATGCTGATGGGCGTTTAGATGAAATAGGGTCAAGGTAGAATTTTTTTTGGACATAATTTGTACAAACTCGAAACAAAGAGTAGGTCTGCCATCTGCCAATAACTTCATAAGGATAAGTATTATCGTTTACACCGGCTTAAAGACTTGACATAGCATGTTTTAACAACTGCATAGTTTAGTAATTCTATTAGTAAATTAAATTGGTTATATAAGTATGTTTTCTTTTTATTAATAATATATATTTTATTGTTGTTTTATCTTGAAACATGGTGTTTTGTTGCCCTGAGGGATACTTACGTGATATCAGGCCAGGGTAGTTGTCCTTTGTAGCCGATGCCTCTATTGCTGTCACACATAGCAACAAGAAGCTTAACCTCCATACTTTCGAATGTGTTTAGGAACTGTGCTGTAGGAATAAAACGTATTATCAACCTACCATTGTATAATCGTTCATTTCAGACAGTCTTTTGAAGAGGGTATCATACGATTAGCATTGGTTACATTTCTGTATCAGCCCGTGCAACACTTTAAGTCCCTACAGAGACAATAGTAAACCTTCTTTACAATGATTATAAACCCTGATACGTTCCCTAAAAGGGTGATATGAAAGCATAGATCTGAGGAAACTATCTGATACTGATTTTGAAAGAATTCTCAAATATATAGTACAAAATCAACTGAAAATGTTTGACGAAAGTGTCTCGAACCTGTAACCAGTAAAACATTTGGTTCATAAGCTAATGCTTAAGCCTATTGTGCAACAGAGGCAGAGACCAACGGTATAAAAGCAATTAACATTGATTGTGTGACTGTCACAGGGATTTCAGAGGAGTCCAGGGATTTTACGAATGATAACGCGATAACAAAGAATCTTTTAAGACCCTGCCTGCTGTAGGCCACAATAGTGGCCCAAAGGGTTTTCCGAATCAGAAATCAATGGGCTGTCACGTGATGTAATGAGTATCTCTGTACAATTTGTATATTATTGAGAAATGACGAATTAAAAATCGTGAACGTATTTTCAATCATAAAATTGCCTGCAGGTGCGTGTTTGACGTCGTAATAAAAACGTCCCCTATTCGATTCAAAGGGTTGAAATTCTCAGTGCATGCAAAATGCATACGTTTTGCATCATAATGTTCAGATTATTGTCACCTAGCTTATTATAAAAAAAATAGACATTGAATATATTCTTCTTAAGAAATAATTGCAAATTTGCGAAAATATCGACAAATGAAAACATCAATCGATTACATTTTGTAAAATCAGTGAAAATAAACAATTTCCCTTACACTTTGTAGAATCTCACAATCTTCCAAAATAAATAAACGTGTAGCTGTGCATTGTTTGTCAATTCATGTTTCCAAATACAGTAATGTATCCAACGTGTCGTCAAAAGCAATGCTATATCAGCCATTTTTTCAAGTCACCCCATGAAAAATGTCCTGCTCTTTCTGCTGAGCGATGAAATCCGAATAGCAAGGTGCTCCTAACCGTAACTATTTTTAGAAATGGTCGTTGATCTTACCATAAATTGTTAAAATTAAACAAATTGACACCAAAAACGATGTTGTTTAAAAAAATCTATCAAAAACAAAAATATGAGGTTCTAATAATTATTTCATCAGTTCGTAGAGTCAGTGTCCTTGACCCGATAAATTTGCATATGTCAACCTAGCCCGCAGGATTTAACATTGCTTTTACGATTAAAATCACTTCGAGTAAATTTCCATTTTGATAATAATTTATACATATATGAAAAATAAATGTCACATCCTACAATTATCGCAAATTATGATCATGTATGAGTTTATATTCGAAGTACGAAATGTGTTTGAAATGAAATGGAACAACTTTTCTATCTGCGATTTGACAAGTTGAAATTCAGCCGTGAAACAGTAGCAATAACCCTATCTCGCAAAAAAGTAAATTACGAATTACCAAGTCTCGTCTATGTGAATTAATTGTATGAATACAATTGCCAAATGATTTATGTTCATTATTTTAAAGTTTTCATTTGGAATTTGACAGAAGTTATACCAGTTTTCAAACGAAATCATAGATAGACATGTCTGTTTGAACTCATTGCAAATGGTCGTCACTATGTCGTCTCTGCTTGTCACACAATATTTTGGTCTGACATAAATTAAATGAATGCACATGTTAATACATCCATGAAATTAACAAGAATGACAAACAAATACATTTCAAACAATAACTGTGAACAACTAGTGTTTGATTCTGCGAATTTACAGTGTAGTGACAAATGAAACATTGATCACATTGGTCACATTGGTCACACTGGTCACTTTTCAAGACCATGTTTACATTAAATATTCAACAGTCATTTGGAAAAATGTGTTCTTACTTTGGTTTTAAACGGAATATTTACAAAGTGATTTTGATTATTAGATTTGTTGATTTGAACAAATCTGTAATCCGTGAAGGAAATGCATAACAATGGCGAGCGCCGAATGTTTGTTGACTGTCACAGCAACCATTGCTTTCATCTCCATACTGTCAATGCCAAATATATACGCATGTATGCATATGTGTGTATGTGTGTATGTGTGTGTGTGTGTATTTGTGTATGTGTGTATGTGTGTATGTGTATATAGTTAAATTATAGAAAAGTTGTTTTAATTTTGTTTTTATAGACATCTGGTTTTAAATAAATGCATGTATTCTTCTGAACTATTTTAAATTATTTATGTAACCGCAGGTGAAATTCATATTAGGTATGATTGTCCAATATGTCAAACTCTGCGTGATGATGCACAATTCATGTTCAATAACAACAGAAATAGTAATGGTTTAATAGACTTAATGAATTCTAATGATAACATTGCCATGTTAAACAAATTCAATACATATATCGTATAGGTTGAGAATTTTCAAGATAATTATATTATAAAAAATTAATAAAGAAAACATTCAATGGTTGTTATGGTTGTGCCTTGTTGAAGTTCATGAATATATTTCTTTGGCTATTAAGAAAATCATGTATAGGAAATATTTATCGATGTCAATAATTACGTTTCTGTTATCTTATATGACCGTATATGATACAAACATGTTTATATCAATTATCATTTGCATTTGGTTCATAAATATAAATACAAAAGTTATTACATTTATGATGCAAGTAAATGCGGTCACATTCGTTTGGCAGGTTTATGGTCATTCCTTAAGAAGTAGGAAAATGATATATAATATATGTTAAAGCCTTTATATAGTATATCTCATAATATTTTATTTGGCTCTCACACGTTCTTAACATATTCTTCATGTTGAAATTAATTTCATTACTTAATGATTTAAAGGGACTGTAGACTAAAATGGCCGCTAGAAGTTCTCGTTTTGTACATGACACTTCTTTTATGACTACGGATAATCAAGTCGAGTAATAGGCTGTTTAACCCTCTTAAGTAAAGATATACCTCATAAACGTTCATTATAGATGGCAAATTGGACATATAAATCGAAAACAAGTGCTACAGTTTCTTTAATATACACACTTTTCTACAATCGGTTTTTAACAGTGTGGGCATATCTGTTGCATCATATCATTTAGTTTTTCCAGGTTGCAGACTTCTATTTATCACCTCTCATTTAAATTATGAAATGTACAACTTTATGAAAGTAACATAAGGCAGCGTAGTATCCGATCACCAGTGAGAAATGTATTTAAACAACATATCGTTAGTTCACAAATTATATTTACAGCCAGTTAAATCAGAAAATGTAGTTCAAACGATGTACACCAATTGCGTTTATTCAAATTAATGTAATTTAAAATAATAAAGATTGAAACAAGCACATATGTAAATCACTGTTCATCACACATCCGGTTCTAAAATTATACATTTCCTGTTAGAATTTGGTTAAATTATGTGGGCTATAAATGGAATGTGTGATTGTTGTGAAATCGAACTGCGCGCATATGGAAAGGTCCCTATCGACCATCACATGGAATACAAGATAGATTGTACATACGCTTTTTATAATAGAATCTATATACATATTAATTCATGTAATTCACCAACATGTTGTTGTATATTTACCTGACTGGCTACGGGATATCTACAGCTATGAACTAGCTCACACAATTCTTGAACTTTAGATAGAGTCACCAATTCCATACTACGTTACCATTACTTTTAGCACTACCTTATATCAAATATTGTAATCAATTATTTTAATATCCTTTGTTTATATAATAGTCAATAATTGAAAAAAACATCACATTGTAATGTTGAACATCGCATTAACTTATTTTGATTGATAATTAATTGACAATTATATAGACATGAACTGTCCTTTATTGTCCCATTCCGATTAAATGAGAATGACATTTGATGAGGTACACATAATTACAGTTTGTGATTACAAAATGGTATCTGTATGAACGCAGGTGTGTTTTATTAACTTTTAATGGAAATATCAGATGATCAAATATTGAAAATGTGCAAGGTACTTGAAAAATATGCATAGTACCTGCATCACATGCCAGGTAATTGGACATCATGCAATGTATTTGATCAGCATGCATTGTACCCGATGAACGTGCAAGGTAACAGTGTGCATGGTAATTGAACATTTGCAAACTTCATGAATAATATACAACGTGCTTGAACATTATGCTACGTACTTGAACAGCATGCATGGTGCTTAACATCATGCAAGGTACTTTAAAATTAAACAAGGCACTTGAACATCATGCAAGGTACGTGAACAGCATGCAATGTACTTAAACAGCATACATGGTACGTTATGAACGTGCAAGGTACTTTAACACTTGAATATACAAGGTGCTTGAACATTGTGTTAGGTACTTGAACAGCATGCATGGTACGTTATGAACGTGCAAGGTACTTTAACACTTGAATATACAAGGTGCTTGAACATTATGTTAGGTACTTGACTACATGTTTAAACATTGATGACGTATGAACGGACAGTTATACAAAGTAAAATTTATATATGGCCTTGGTGTTCATGATTCACGTGTGAGAGGGTTTATTAATTAAACTCCCGTGAACGAGGCAAGCTTGAGAGCAAGTTCACATGAGAGTTTGAATACCGCTTTGACATCGTTCATTTCCAGTGCAAATACACGAACTGACATTCAATTCTTATAATTTCTTACGTTATTGTTCGTCATTACCTGTTTCATGAAACCTGTGGCCCTCATCAGGCTGAGTGAAGCGTTATCAAATCTAATCTTTCAGGGACACGAGATCAGAGTTATCCGTCCTTTGAATAACGTCATGGCATGGAGACTGCCATTTGTTGTTGTCATTATTATGTAAACAGCAGTCAGAAAAGAAATATATCATTACCACGACTGGTCAAATCCGACTCCCGTTTGTTCATAATGGTTAGATTGTAAGTATTTGCTTATAGATTGTATAATTTGTATTCAGTCAGAGATCGTGAATGTCTTTCGGTTCTAGAATAGGCCTCGTGACTCTCTTAGCTCAATAGCAAAAGTTATGCACAATCTTTTTATTGAAATGTTTTAGCCTATTTATTTTAACAATTGAGAAGGTATAATATGATTAGGAGATTATGTTATTCAATGAAATAAGTCGATAAATGGTAACTGCTAGAAATTTGCTATCAAAATACGCTCAAGAAAGAACGCTACGGTACCGTCCATTGTTCACACAACCTGAATGCGTTCAATTAAATTACCCAATTAAATAGCTGAGCAATTACTCTCATATGTTGCACGTATATAAAACTATTTAGCTGTCACTCACTCGCGTCCTTGTATTGTAATGTTTCTGTTTCCCAATCAATTAGTTAATATTGAATACCGTTATACATTGTATATCACAGGCGCGTGTAACACATGTTAGTCAGACCAGATAATTTGCAGCAATAGTCTACATTTCATATTGACCACATTATGATCCGTATGAAGTATTCTTTTCTTCTAAAATATTATAATCAACTGTGAAAGAATCACGGTCATTGTGGACTAATTCCTAATACTAAATTCACGATCAATGTCAAATAGCTCACCATCGATGCAATGAAATCAATTTAGTTTTTGTCCATAAAGCCACATTATTCATGAGGTTCGGTGTTCGAATCCCACCAGGGGCTCAGCAACCTTGTCCTGTTGAGAAATGTTGTTTGAGAACTGTTAATTGAACTGTTCTGTTTGCAGTAAGGTGCAATGTTACACTAAGTTTTAGCACAGTACCGTCCATGGTCTATTTAAGTATTTACATATGTATTAAAAGAGATTTTGTGTTTGGAACAAATGACGTACAGGCTATCTTTGTTTTTCAAACTGGAACTTTGTAATTATAGCTGCGGCCTGAAGGGAGGATGTGATATTCGAAATGTAAATACTGAGTTGGGTCAGATATGATTTTAACATTTTGATTTAAGATTTGCCGCTCATATATTTCTGTTTAACATTCAAGTTTGACCCCAGTGATTTTACTTGCAATATTAGATTTCAGATTAACTGAAAGAGACCCGTACCAACAATGAAATGAAGACTTTAAAATGCTTTGGACAAATGCTATATAGGAAGAACATTACAGACGGGTTAACATTGAAAGATCTTAATTTGTGCATGATATGAAGACGTTGCTGGCATTTGTTATACACAGCTTCAGTGTTAGACTTCCAGTTCAACTTAGAGTCAATGAAGGTTCCCAGATAAAAAAACAGTCTCAGCACGTTCATCTTTGATTATCACTGGAGGCATGTCACTTGGGTTACTCCAAAAGTCAATTGGTGTTTTAGCCATTTAAAAGTAAGTGATTGTCAGCTCACCAAGTTGTGAATGTAGTTATGTCATCTTTTACTCAACATTCTGTCATTTAATTATCCACCAATTGCTGCATCAGCTACAAACTTTATAGTGGAGCAGGTTGTGTTATAGCCTACACAATCGTTAGTATGCAGAGTGACCAGGACACAACCTTGCGTCACTCCCATTAACTTTCACATACTGCTGTCTGTCCAAAAGGAAGTGTTCAATCCATTTAAGTAGGAGGCATTGACGCCCATATCTATAATTTTCTGAATCACGATATCCAGCTGGATGGTGTTGTAAGCAAATGAAAAGTCAACGAACAGTATCCTGATGTACGACTTCAGTGTCTCTAAGATGGTTATATACATTATTTAGGAGTGACAGTGTGGCATCAACAACTCCTCTCCTTGGTCTTTAGGCGAACTGAAGCGGACCTAATATGTTGGCAACAGCCTTTCGGAGATGTTTTCGAGCGACTTCATAACTATGCATGTAGATGTGAGAGCAACAGGTCGGTAGTCGTTGAGTTATATGAAATGTAAAAACTTAATTAATAAAAGATGTTGTCGACATATTAACCTCACTGGACAAACATTGTCTGATGCATCGTTGCTGCGGGAGGTCACAAAACTATCAAACATGTCATGTTTGACTCTCTTATCTCGTATTGTTAAGGAGATTCCAAAATGATGGTTTCTTAAATGGCTTGTGTCTCGGAAATATTAACAAATGCTGTTTTGAAGAGTTCATACGACTTTACATTACATTATGATAGTGGATAAGTGTTTAACCGGAACAATTTACATTCTAATGTACAAAATGTATAAATATGTTTTATGAAGACAGGAAATGTTTCAGAAATGTAAGCATTTTTGTCTTGTTGATATTGCATATCGTGTATACAAAATTATTTCTCTATTGAAAAAAGGGATTTTGGGGTTTGGACGTTAGATCATTTTCCAGTTCAAATTTCGGTTTTGAAATATTCCCCCTGAGTGCATCAGTTTTGTATTTGTTGAAGTTATAACTTTTTATTGTGCTAATGTCAAAGCAATGGTCACGGTATTGCCAAAGCACTAACACTATGATTGTTTTGGGATATGTAAAATGCTGTTTGAACGTTCTCCATGTTGTGTCTCTTTTATCTTGACTTGAAGGTTTAAATCCTGGAAGATCTCTTGGGCCATTACGTGACTCAATCCTTGATATGGGACAAGACATCAACTTAAGTATGTTGGTTGACGAGGGGGAGCAGTTCCATATCGATTCTCACGTTTATATACTCACATTGCAACTAAAACTCAGAATTCAATATCAAGTGGGATCTTGAAAGAAAATCCAACACCAATAAGAGAGACTCTGGAAATTGCAACCTATGCATAGAGGAGGAGCTTGCCATACTCAGCTTGAGAGACAACATGAACAAAAGGAGCGAGCTACTATCAAGCTGTCGCAGCGGGAACAACCCAAGCCGACCCAGAAATAAATAAACCTTGTGCCCAAGTAAACATCCACATGCCTGATGATCGCCACACAGTGTGTGCGTGAAACTTTTAGTTGCAATGTGAATATATAAACGTGTCTCCATTTGTATTTACACTCTGCATTTTATGTATTGAGCACTCTCCTACTGTGAACTGGATAAACACATATGTAATTAGCTCCCTCTGGTAGAGCACCCTGACCAAGACACAGTTGTACACGTTGAAACCAAAGCACAATGGACCTATTTCAAACCAACTTCTCGGGCAAGAACATCCCTATCCCATCAAAGAGGGAATTTCTCAAAAGGTTACTAGAGAAAACAGAGAACCTCATAACGCGAATGAGATGGTAAGCATTTTTCTTCCTCCTTGTAGATACAGACAGCGACCACAGCAGCGAAACTAGCAGTGATGAAGACACACAAGAAAGAAGACACTTTGGCTTTAAGTCTAAGCACACCCCACCACAGATAGAAGATCTGACAATGTTTGAACGGGACCTACTCAACATGGTGGAACATGTGCAATTTGGAAAGGTAAATGACATGTTCATGAACACTTTGAAAGCTGATTTAAACAAAATCAATTCCGAAGACAAGCTGTTTGTCAACGCAGACAAATCACGCAATATGTAAAAGATGAAAGCTGAGCAATACAACAAACTCCTGACGGAAAACATATCTCAGAAATACAAGAATGCCAACCAGAAAGCAGTTGATAAAAACGACAAAGAATTCAGCGCCATAACCCAGGACTTGAACAAAGAAGATTGGATCACAGAAACTGTTAAAAGACCCCCATTCAGAACAATAAAGGACCATAAAGACAATTTTGAAACCAACACTAAATGCAGACTCATTAACCCCGCAAGATCCGAGATCCGAGATCCTAGATCGAATCAACAACGACATCAGATCACAGATCGACGTAAAGCAATGGCGAAACACCACATCAGTCCTTGATTGGTTTTGCAGTCTCAAAAACGAGAAATAGTTATCCTTCCTTGTTTTTGATATCGTCGATTTCTACCCCTCAATATCACAAGACCTCCTGAAGAAATGCTTAACATGGGCAAGGCAATACACACAAATCAAGGACACGGACCACGATGTAATATTGCACTCACGACGATCATTGCTCTACGACAACAAGGGTAAAACATTGGTGAAGAAGGACACTGACAACCAGTTTGATGTCACAATGGGCGCATATGATGGCGCTGAAGTTTGCGAGCTAGTCGGCCTAAACATACTGCAAGAACTTAAGAAAGTCAACCTCACAAGCACTGGCCTGTACAGAGATGACGGACTTGCAGTGTTAGAATCCTCCTCAGGGAGTCGAGCTGACAGAGTCAGAAAAGACATCATCAGAGTGTTCAAAAACTGCGGATTAAAGATCACAGTGGAAGCCAACCTAACATCCATGAACTTCCTCAACGTAAATCTTGACCTACAGACAGGTACATACCAACCATACCGGGAACCAAACTCTGACACAGTCTATATCAACGCCAAGTCCAATCACCCACCAAGCATTATTAAAAACATGCCCAAAGCCATTGTCCAAAGAATTTCAGCGCTCTCATCAAACAAAGAAATATTTGACAAGTCTATGCCTCACTATGAAGACGCACTAAAATCAGCTGGAAACGATTGCGACGCTGAAAACATGGCCGACTGCAACAACCAGGTCAGGACAAGAAATGCTAGATCAAGAAAAGTAACTTGGTATAAGCCGCCTTTCAGCAGGAATGTCAAGACTAACATCGGCAAGGCTTTCCTCAACATCGTGGACAAGCACTTCCCTCGTGGCCATAAACTCCATAAATTATTCAACAGATCCACACTGAAGATCAGCTACAGTTGCATGAATAACTTCGAGCAAGCAATCAAAGCCCACAACACCAAAACCATCAAAGCTAACCACTCAAACCAGGAAACAAAACTATGTAACTGCAGAAAAAAAGCCAACTGTCCACTCAACGGTAAATGTCTAACGAGTGACGTCATATACAAGGCCACTGTCGAAACCAGCACAAGCACTGCATCGTATATTGGCCTCGTGAGTGGCCAATTCAAGACCAGGTACAATAACCACACCAAGTCGTTTCGCCTTGAACGGTAAAAAAAGGAAACTGAACTTTCAAAATACATATGGGAATTAAAAAGGAAAAACTCAGAATTCAATATAAAGTGGGATATTGAAAGAAAATCCAACACCAATAAGAGAGATTCTGGAAATTGCAACCTATGCATAGAGGAGAAGCTTGCCATACTCAGCTTGAGAGACAACATCATGAACAAAAGGAGCGAGCTACTATAAAGCTGTCGCCACGGGAACAACCCAAGCCGAGCCAGAAAGAAATAAACCTTGTGCCCAAGTAAACATCCACATGCCTGATGATTACCACACAGTGTGTGCATGAAACTTTTAGTTGCAATGTGAATATATAAACGTGTCTCCATTAGTATTTAGGCTCTACATTTTACTGTGAACTGGATAAACACTAATAAATTTAAATGAAATATGATTAAACATGTGGAAACATGTTTTACTTTTTACATTTAGACCTTTTTTTTATTTGTTTTAACTTAACATTTTTAAACTAGTTTTCAGCAACTCAAGTGTTCTTAAACTAATTGATTATAGCATCATACTGTCATGTCTGAAATTGCGAGAAGCCTTTACACAGAATTTGCCAATCAAAGACATTCAAACTGAACGCATGAATGCTACGAGTGTAGAAAGGTTTATTAGGACATAAACAGTTTTTTTAAATCAGTGTTTGTTGCAATATATGTTACGTTTTAGGTATTCTCTCAATAATTATCTTTTACGGAGGTTTTTTCTAATTTCACGTATTTTGAATGCTGTGGCTCCTGCCTGTGGAGAGACAGTCCATACAGTCATTAATTTAATCTATATATAATTTAATATTTTCAAAATATTATTGTGTTGAACGTTCATACTAGTCTTCTTTTACACTTTTAAAAATCATGATAAAAAGATTTTGACAATCCAAAGAAAAAAAGGGATTTTAAAAGAAAACCAGAGTGACACTAGTTCATGACAATGTTTTTATTCATACAACTGTTGGGTAATGTCTTCTGCAATAGCTTGGTATGTTGGTGTCAAAATCCATGTTCTGTTATAATAGAAAAAGAAAGTCGATATTTGTTGATGTAACTTGATTTGTGTCATTTTTGCAAAGGAAGTGATGACACTTTACTAACTGACCTTTTAACAAAAGCCACTCATTAAGGCAGTATGAACATTCAAACTCTAAACATCATGACACTATCAAATTCAATAACATTGCATGAATAACACATATGGTTAGTATGGTATTGGCTTCTTTAAAACAAGAAGAAATGATTAATCTACATATTGAACTGAAATAATCTTCAATTTTTTCACAGAGTAGGTGTTTTGTCAATTATTATTATAAAAGACTGATATCTGGTTAGTATATGTTTTGATGTATAAATGTCATCTTTGTATCACAAATGTTGTTTACAAAAATCAATTCTAAAATTTGCAGTTTAGTTTCTTTCATGACAAAAGTTATTTTGGCAAAACAATGCAGTACCATCTCATTTTCCCTCATATTTTCAAACATTGGCATATGGTAGATTTTTATTTCCATCAATTAGTAAATAAATAAGCGAGTCCTATGACTGGGTGATAAAATCATTCAATTAGATATTGCCAGATCATGAAGGCACGACTTTTATTTTACAAGATCACACAGTACAAGATGCACTATTGAACATTTATCCGACTGTAAAATTATAGAACATCAAACGATTCTGTTTTTCGATATTTGACATGCACTTGTTTACTCCTGGTAATGAATTTTTAATTACTTATTGTCACTGAACCAAAACTGCTTGAACATACTCTCACATATGTTAAGTGAACGGTGTGATACAGCCTTGTCGAAGCACATTATGAACATGTATGGATAATATGTTCTGTACCAAATTTATATGGATTTAGGTCGACAGTGTAAATCATAACATACACTTGGAACTAAAATAAGCAATACCCACATATTTCACACCAAAATAGTTCTGATAAGAAAGAAAACAACAGGTCAGGAAAACAACTAGTTATGTTTCATAGATAATCATGTAGCAGTGTTGAAACGAAAGTTCACTGCTGGGTAAAGTCGTTGAAATAGCTTGGTAGTTTGGTGTCAAAATTCTAGTTCCGTTATAATAGAAAATGAAAGTCAATATGTGATTAGTGCCATTCTCTCAAAGGACTGACCTTTTAATGAAAGCAACTCATTATATAAAGCAGAATGAACCTTCAAACTAACAAAATCATGACACTGTCAAATTCAATAACATTACCTTAATAAGCAACTACGGTTAGTATTCATTCATTGATATAAAACGAGAAGAAGTGTTTTATTTACAGATTGAACTCAAATAATCTCACATTTATCCACAGGCAGACTTGCTTTGCGGCCATTTTATTTCATATAACAAAAACGATTCCCATGGCTTTACGGAACCATGTACACAAATGTTTTAACTTGATTTTCTGAGGAGAGGAGGGTGTTTTACTAAAAGTGACATTATTTTTTAAATACTTTTCATCGACTTATTTCAGCCAAAAAACGTGCTACTGCCCCTTTAAGCTCGCGGGCATTTATATGAAGGTAAACGTGGATGATTCACTGTCTACTTCAACTTCAAATCAATATTTGACATTCACTTGTTAACTGCTGATGATTTGGATCACTGCTTGTTACTGAAGCAAACCTACTTGAATTTATCCTCACTTATTAATGCTTGCTTTTGTGTACTGGCAAGCTTGACTGTCTAGACACAACAGAAACGATACAAACAAAATTGCACCATGTCTTAAAGGGGCAGTAGCACGTTTTTTCGCTCAAAAAAAGTTTATGAAATGTATTTGAAAAAGAATTTCACCAATAGTAAAACATCATTCTCTCTTCGGAAAATAAAGTTTAAAATTAGTGTACATGTTTCGGTAAAGCCATGGGAATAGTTTTTGTATTACAAAATAATAAATTGTGTTCACAATAAAATGGTCGCCATGCAATTTTTGCTTTATACGCAACATAGTTTTTACCACTACAGATAATTGGTTTGTGCAATAAGATGTTTTACCCTCAAATGACATAAACTATCATTATCAATGGGAAATTTGAAAACAATTTTTTGCAAAAAACGTGCTACAGCGCCTTTAATCCACGCATGATAGATACCACTGACAAATAATTACATCATGCTCCCAGAAGCCAATCAAGCGTTTTTAAAATTATTTTCAAACATTATCTGTTTATGTTTTAACAAAAATACCTTTTACAAAATAATCATTTTAGAATCGACTTAACCAGGCGAACTAGGAGTGTGAAAGTTGGCATTTTTGCTTTAGATCCTGCAGCATTAGAGCCTAATCAAATAAAAGCGAAGAAGGTACATTATGCCGATAACATCTTCAGACAAAATATCTTATAATTTAAACTGAAATGCCAATCATTGTCCTAACAACCTTTTGAAATAGCGATTCAGCTTCCACTGAACAAAATAAAAATAAAAGCAAATGTTTATAAATGACTTTCCAAGTTGACTTTATTTGCCAACATTGACACACACTGGCATCTGCATATTTTAAATTAATAATGAACTCAAGATCTATTAGTTCCCTTGGAAATACTGACATAATTTTTTATGTGTACCGAGGGAAGATAAAACAAGTTGATTCATTGAAAGAATACATCAAACCCTGACGTAATTCAGAAGCTCAGAACTATCCCATTTAACGCATGCGCAATGCTTGGCAAATCAGACTCAAGACATCGGATTGACTGCTCATGTATGCAGTAAACCTTTGCAGAGCAAAATCTCTCAGAAATACGTGACTCTTTTAACAGCCCTCTACCATGAGAAACCTGACCATTCTGTCCATGTTGTTCATTTTCCACGTCGTGGTGATACGAGAAGTTCAGATGGAGTGTCAACAAAACAAGCAGCAACTTCTGATAGAGAATTATGAAGGAATAACAGACGAATTCCTCATCTGGAAGGGTTTGGTTGCTTCCAAAATGAAGTGTCTCCACAAATGTTACTATGATTTAAGATGTATCACTTTCCAATATGCACAAAATGGAGCGTGTAGAACGTATGCAACCACAGGAGACAAGCTGAAAACCTTCAAGACTGGGACGGAGCAGGGAGCCTTTATCTACAAATTTTCATCGAGAGGTAGGTGATCTGTTGTAATGGATTACTTGATTTCAAAATAATCGTTTCCTATGAAAACGGCTTATCAGCTCGTGTAATGAAATGTTTTCCCCTCTAATGTAACAATATATTGTATAAACCTTAATAATAGATGGTTAATAATGTGGAAAATTTTAATGAAGGGTTTATCGCACATGAAAAATCTCTGTATTTAAAAACGATAACACTTGGAACATAGCAGATATTAGCCATATTATATGAATTTAAAAAAAATATATTACTTGAAAATCGCCCTGATAGCGAGTCTACCAGTATTTGAATCACAATAGAGATTACCCGGGTAGGTGTTTCATATGACTTTAACCAAACGAGCATGATTTATTGTAATGCCCAAGCAAGAGTGAGGGTTATACACAAATTCCATTCTATTCCATTTGACTCACGTAAATATAGCCAGAAAAGGGCCCACTTCTCTTGTGCTGGTAAGCTCCAGAGAGGTCTTGAACAATATTTTTTGACGTCACACACGTAAAAATACGGAAAGTCGTGGTGAAATACTAGTTGCTATGGGAACATGATACTTGTATGTGCACATGTGCTCATATCGATAATAGTAACTAGGTTATGTTCAACTATGTGGCTAATAATTAAGAAATGTATTTCATAAAACAGTGCAAGTTAAACTTTTATAAATGCTGGAGCTTGTGTTTGGCATTTAAACAACAATTTAACTTAAACTTTTAAACCGTACTGCACTGAAACAACTGTAATTTTTGTTGTGATTAATGACTCTTTTAAATTTGAGCACAACCTTTAACACTTTTGACACGTTTGTCACGCTTGGCGCCTCAATTCCACTGAAACGGCGGATGCAAAACACATATGGCATTCGAGATTCTGTCTAACCACTATTAATGTATGGAGTACAACAGGGACCTGTAATTGGATCGATTTTGTTCACTATATATGAGCAAACACTCTCAGACATTTTCTGTTCCCAAGAAGTAAATCAAAAGATATGCAGATGACATCTAAATATCAAAGAGTGGCTTCTTCAGGATACACTACATGAAATAATGATATTTACAAAGGATTAAATATTTATTAAAGATGGTATTTACAAGCTATTTACAAATATTAAAATACTTCTTTACAAAAATAATAAAGGTAATAAATATCTACTAAAGATGATATTTACAAGATATTTATTATTTTGTAAACATTTGTAAAGCTTTGTAAAAATCATCTTTAATAACGATAAAACGTTTTGTAAATATCATCTTTGACTTTGAATAAAAAATATGACTTTTGATGAAAACAACTAACTTTGATTAAAAAATGAATTTTGATGAAAAAATAATTTGATTAAAAAAAAATAACTTTGATGAGAAAAATGGCTTTCGATGAAGGAAAAATATCTTTGATGCAAAATTGACTTTGATGAAAACTTTACTTAGAATTAAAAAAAAGACTTCAATGAGAAAATTTAATTTGATGCAAAAATTTTTTGATTAAAAATCAAACTGGAAACTTGATGGAAAAAAATGACTTTGATGAAGAAAAAATATCTTTTATGAAAAAATTGACTTTGATGTAAACATGACTTTGAAATAAGAAAAATGACTTTTGATGAAAAATTGACTTTTATGAAAACATGACTTTGAAATAAGAAAAATGACTTTTGATGAAAAATAATTTGATGAAAAAAAATAACTTTGATGAGAAAAATGACTTTGATGAATGAAAATTATCTTTGATGAAAAATAGACTTTGATGAAAACATTACTTAGAATTAAAAAAAAGACTTCAATGAGAAAATTTAATTTGATGATAAAAATTATTTTGATTAAAAATCAAACTGGAAACTTGATGGAAAAAATGACTTTGATGAAGAAAAAATATCTTTTATGAAAAAATTGACTTTGATGTAAACATGACTTTGAAATAAGAAAAATGACTTTTGATGAGAAATTGACTTTGATGAAAACATGACTTTGAAATAAGAAAAATGACTTTAGATGAAAAAATAATTTGATGAAAAAAAAGAACTTTGATGAGAAATTGACTTTGATGAAAACATTACTTAGAATTAAAAAAAAAGACTTCAATGAGAAAATTTAATTTGATGCAAAAATTATTTTGATTAAAAATCAAACTTGAAACTGGATGGAAAAAAATGACTTTGATAAAGAAAAAATACCTTTTATGAAAAAACTGACTTTGATGTAAACATGACTTTGAAATAAGAAAAATGACTTTTGATGAAAAATTTACTTTGATGAAAACATGACTTTGAAATAAGAAAAATGAATTTGATTAAAAACCGACTTTGATGGAAGAAACTGACTTTGAGGAATAAAAAATATCATTGATGAACAATTTTGAACTTGACTTCGAATAAAAAAAAAAGAATTTGATGAAAAAATATAATTTGATGAAAAAATTAATTTTGACGAAAAAATAAAATTGATGAAAAAATGAATTTGATGAAGGAAAAATATCTTTGATGAAAATTTGACTTTGATGAAAACATTACTTAGAATTAAAAAAAAAGACTTCAATGAGAAAATTTAATTTGATGCAAAAATTATTTTGATTAAAAATCAGACTGGAAACTTGATGGAAAAAAATGACTTTGATGAAGAAAAAATATCTTTTATGAAAAAATTGACTTTGATGAAAACGTGACTTTGAAATAAGAAAACTGACTTTTGATGAAAAATTGACTTTGATGAAAACATCACAGCAAAAATGAGCTGGTTTTCAGAACACTGAAACTAACAGGATACCAAATGGAAACCAGTATTTCCAGTTGGTATCCAGACAGTTTTTATAAGTTTCCATGTGGTTTCCAGCAACACTGAAACTGAATTTTGCACCAGTATCCGGATGGTATCCAGTGCGAATAATTACCCACTCCTCCAAGTGGTATCCATCTGGTTTCCATGAATAACTTTCTTTTTGGTTTCAACTCAGTTTCCATGTGATAGTTTCCACTTGGTTTCCACTTGGTTTCCATATTTCTTAGTTTACACTTGGTTTCAACTTGGTTTCCATGTTCAGGTTTACTGTTGGTTTCAGTCTGGTTTCCATGTTAAGGTTTATTGTAGGTTTCAGTCTGGTTTCCATGTTACGGTTTACTGTAGGTTTCAACCTAGTTTCCATGTTGAGGTTTACTGTAGGTTTCAGTGTGGTTTTAGTATAATGGTTTACTGTAGGTTTAAGTCTGGTTTCAGTGTAATGGTTTACTGTAGGTGTCAGTGTGATTTCAGTGTTATTTCAGTGTAATGGTTTATTGTAGGTTTCAGTCTGGTTTCCATGTTAAGGTTTACTGTAGGTTTCAGTGTAATGGTTTACTGTAGGTTTCAACCTGGTGTCCATGGTTGGCATTTGCATGTTATGATTTAAATGAATGACGTGTCAACACCTACAGCAACTGCTATCTTCATCAAGAGCAATAATGCTTCGGTGAAAATAATTCTAGTAATGATAAACATAATTGTACTTTGTTATAAAGTTCCTTACATAAAGTGCCAATAGCAAAGTCAATCTAATCATATCTAATTGCAAAAAAGAATCCTAGATATACATTTAAAAATTGTATTATTTAAAATTACTTCATAAATCATCCAGCAAAATGCCATAACTGGATGACGAGGTAAAATAACAGGGCATTGCTGCTGATTAAGAAAGAGTATCACTGATAATTCTGTGGTTATATTCTCGATTTATACTGTGCTGCCGGCCAATCACTATTCAATGTATGTTATGAAAAGGTGGTTTTATTTTCCTCGGGTAAACAGCCCGGGGAAAATTACATCACTAATCCTCCGGGGTGATTTCAAACGCTTCAGCTTCAGCTTAATACGTTCTGTGTCCTCAATGGGAATGATCTTTCGACCACATGGTATGCTCATCTTCAAGCGCAGAAGTCTTTGACCGACCACATGCTTCCTTCATGTTCTTCTAGGCTGTTAAAGTAAAAATGATATTAATGACCAACATAAATTGAAAGTGGTACAACCTCTATTTTACTTATTTGAAGTGTTTTAGTAAGAAACACAATTATAAGTTCTGATTTGCCAGATATTATTATTTTGTATACTGCAATTATTACATTAGTTCTTAGGTTAAGTTTTGAAACACTTGTACCTGTTGTAGGCTAAGGTGAGAGGTCATCTATCGCCTTCTTCAAGTTTCCCATAAGTGCAGGAATGCTGAAATGTTATAAAAGTATCAAATCAATCAAAGAAACATGAATATTCAAAAGGCTATTTCATATTCTTACTAAATATAAAGGGGATACAATTTTTTAGAATGTAATTTCTATGTATTCGTATGAATTAAGAAAGTAGAGACTGTCTTGATACAATAATCATTGACATCGTGTCGATACAATATTTCGAAGGTATTTAATCAACTTTATTTAAATTGTTATTTCAATCATTAGCATATTGGACACACAATAAGAAAAACATGAACTGTACCTGCATGCAGTTGTAGAAATATCATGTTGTTTTGCCCTCCGTGAATGACAACAGTTGTTGCCACTGAAGTTCACGTACACCCGGCAGACAAGATTCTGTTTCTTCATTCAGTCACGGGTTATACTGGCAAATAATCACGCCAAAATGTGGATGATGAACAAAGCACTTTGTCTGGGAGAGCACATGGTCTGGCTATTATGTAACACCATATGGTGGACAGCGAGCGCCCGGCGATACGGAGCATACATTTGACCTACATCTAATTACTAAATTAAGGCTCACTGAATCTTAGAGTGTAATTGATATTATTGTGTAGATGTTAAAAAGTAAGTCCAACATTACACACGCAATACAATGAATAATACAAAAAAAAACATATCATGGTTGATATAAGTTAATGGCATTGTCGAAATGAAATGGAATACGGTACATATCATATCATATCAATCAAGGGTTTCAGTTATTTACTTGTTTATATAAATATAACATTTGCAAGACAATATTTTTCTCAAAAGTATAGTTAACCATCCTTTGTTAAAGCTTCATCTGAAAAATTTATTTGAACATGTTTATCATAATAATTAATATTGAATTTCTAGTTCTTTGCTTTGAATACACGTGCAATTTTAAATAATGGATAACTAATTTGGTTTCTATGGGTCTTTTGATTTGAACAAATGGTTAACAAATGGATACACGGGTTCTTAATTTTTTCATTATCTGTTTCCATTACACTACATTACACTACATAACACTTGATAGTTTCATGTTGGTTTCCATTTTCGGGAAACAATAATTGTAATTTACACTAATGGAAACCAGCATGAAACTTCACATTAGAGTTTCATGTTGGTTTCCCTTACGGAAATATTACATATCATAGAGTCCAAAATGGATTCTAGTTGGAAACCAGGTTGCCAAGTTTCAGGAATAGGATAGCAAGTGGATACCCCTATTACCAAGTTAACAGTTGGTTTCCCGATTTCAGGATACTCAGTCATGTGTGCTGTAGTAGTTTCATGTTGGTTTCCATTTAATTGAATCCTTCAATGCAGATTTCCAGGAATGGAAACCAACATGAAACCTCACTTGATAGTTTCATGTTGGTTTCCATTTTCTGGAATCAATAATTGCAATTTACAGGAATGGAAACTAACATGAAACTTCAGATTATGGTTTCATGTTGATTTCCATTTCATGGAAACATTGATTGCAATTTCCAGGAATGGAAACCAACATGAAACACATAATCAATGTTTCCAGTTGGTTTCCATCACGGAAATACTTAATGTTATAGAATCCAAAATGGATTCTAGTTGGAAACCAGGTTACCTAGTTTCAGCAGATGGATACCAAGTGGATACTCCTATTACCCAGTTTCCAGTTGGTTTCCAGATTGCAGGATACTCAGTCATTTTTGCTGTGCATGACTTTGAAATAAGAGAAATGATTTTTGATGAACAAATAATTTGATGAAAAAAAATAACTTTGATGAGAAAAATGACTTTGATGAAGGAAAAATATCTTTGATGAAAAATTGACTTTGATGAAAACATTACTTAGAATTAAAAAAAAAGACTACAATGAGAAAATTTAATTTGATGCAAAAATTATTTTGAATAAAAATCAAACTGGAAACTTGATGAAAAAAAATAACTTTGATGAAGAAAAAATATCTTTTATGAAAAAATTTACTTTGATGTAAAGATGACTTTGAAATAAGAAAAATGACTTTTGATGAAAAATTGACTTTGATGAAAACATGACTTTGAAATAAAAAAATGACTTTAGATGAAAAAATAACTTGATGAAAAAAAAATACTTTGATGAGAAAAATTACTTTGATGAAGGAAAAATATCTTTGATGAAAAATTGACTTTGATGAAAACATTACTTAGAATTAAAAAAAAAAACTTCAATGACAAAATTTAATTTGATGCAAAAATGATTTTGATTTAAAATCAGACTTTAATGAGAAAATGATTTGAATGAAAAAAATGATTTTGATTAAAAACCGACTTTGATGGAAGAAACTACTTAATTCTCTCCAAGAACTGACAGAACAGAAACCAGACCCATTACCAACAGTAGTCAAGTAATCAAGATACAATTTCATTGAAGATTGAGTTTGAAATGTTGCAGATGGGCAACTAATAGTAATCACAGCAAAGGGGACGTATTGCGCAGGGTCCTTAAAGTCGTATTCCAGTTTTGTCCTGTGATTGTCAACATTTTAATCTTTTTTTTTGTGCCATTACAATGCTGTAATTAGCCGCAGATGCAGCAAAATGCTCGTTTGCAGGAAACATATTTTCAACATCCTCATGTTTGTAAGAAGTTGGCTGTTGCTAATGACTGCTGCCAGGCAGGGGCTTACTGACATCCTCATAGTCTTTAATGTTCAATGAAGAAACCCGTCAGGACTGCTTTGTCCAGCATAGAAACACGTTGTGGAATTTATGATCCATTCATGCATATAACTAATTCAGGTGGTTTTGGAGAAGAATGCAAGCTGGATGACGAATGTCACTTCCCCAACTCAGAGTGCAGACAGTCTACATGTGGCTGCATCATAGGCTACAACTTCAATCCGATGAAACACACCTGCACCAATGGTAATATATCACAAAACCGGCTGATGTTTCTATATTTTCAATTTGAAAGTTTTTCTTTTCTTGTTTATGACCAGGCTAGTAATGCTTTACATATAATTCAATTCTTCCTGTGATAAATTTGAATTAAGAATTTGTTTTTGTTAACCACTTTTAATAAAATAATATTTTTCCGGTTTTGCTAGAGCACACACACGTTTTCTAAACATTGGCAACTTAAAAAGTTTTGGGCTGAAATGTTTTTGTTTATTAAGTTATATTTACTTCACATTTCTAGTAGGTGGAATTATTCTTAAGCTGACAGAAAACATTAAAATGTTGAATTACATCATCTTATAAGACAACCTTCAACTATTGTGGTAATGTAAACTTTCCTTGATTCTAACACTAATTGGGCATATTTTCATTTTTGTAGGCTATATAAGGAACATATTCTTAAATTACTGACTCATGTAACCATATTGTTGCAGGATGTACAGAATACGGCAATACCTATGCAATCTTTCCCTCCACTGGTCTGTATGGTTCTGACTTGGAATACATTGGCTCTGGTTCTCTGACAGATTGTAAGGATTTGTGTTCAAGCCAGAGCAACTGCAAATCGTTTGATTATTTACCAAGTAACCCATTGTGCATTCTGAAGAATGGCGGGGTGTTAGATGATCCTTCTCAATTGGCAGTGGGACTAACTACCACGATGCATGGGGTCAGAAACTGCAAGAACTAGAAATTTGAAAGCTGAAATGAGATAGGACATGTTGAGTGTTAACTTGGACTACAACTTGCTACAAGGTTTCGTGATTTATTTTATGTATCAGTCTACGACTGTGAGCGCCTTTTTATAGCTCTTTTGAGCATGGCCACTTGAAATACGAAACATGATATTCAGAAAGACCATGTTTTATATTCTCATTGTTCACATATAAACACACAACTTGATCAGGCCATTAAGCAGATGGCATGCAGGTCTAATGTTCAAAAGAGGAATATCAAAACCGAAACGGAATAACGTTTTTTGGTTAATACGAAATTGCCGATTCACAATTTAATGAAATATGATAATAAAATAAAACACTAACTATACAGTTTGCATAGCATAATGATTAAATTTTTCCCGCTTTCCTATGCATATCAAACTATTAAGAGTCTTTTTCACTCAAGCAAATTACTCATAGCGAAATGGTCTGAAGTTTGGTCGACCCTCGAAGTGATGTTTCTTGCTTGTCTGTTGAGGTGGAAGTCATGCTTGGTGACAATTCAATCGGTATCGTAATCAAAACGTAGGTAAAACGTCGGTAGACAAAACCTAGACCCTACATTACATGGGGTAAAGGAGCAAGAGCAGCCATATTGCTGATCTAAATGTCCAATCAACCTTAGGTCAAAATTTACGCTAAAAATTGTTGACATTCACAAATGAACGTATGTACATATCAACTAAACATTTCTCCACAAAACCACGATGTGTTACCCTATGACAACTTTAATAGCTCTTATATATATTTTCCATGAATCTAAAATAAAAAAATTCACTACTAGGAGAACAAGCTGAAAAACTGATTTACCGTGTGATCGTCTTATTTGGGAAATAAAAATCCTCTATCAGTTACAGTGACGATTGTGTCTATTGTTATTTTTTTTATACATTTTATCGCTATTCATCTTTTGTGACAAGTCATTTTGTTTAGGTATATTGTAGGTTTCAATGTTGTCCATGGTTGATATTTGATTGTTGTGCTTTACAGGCACATCAAAGATGATATAATTCAAATGGATACTACCAACTTCTTTAAAAGTAACAATGCCGCCGAGATAATAATTCTAGTAATGACAAAACAATTGTGTTGTGTCATGAGAATATTACAAAGAGTGCCAATTGTAGAGCAAAATACTTGACTAATGCTGTAAAAAGGAGATGACATCAACTCTATGAAATGTATTAAAATGATGTCAAGCACGCAAGACCATAACGTGATCTTATTTATGAAGATCATAGATACACATTTACAATTTGCTATATTTATAAACAGTCATCCAGCAAAAATGCATATGCCATCAATGATTGACGATGTAAATTAACAAGGCATTGCTGCTGATTAAGAAAGAAGATCACTGACAAAGCAAGAGTTATGTGGTTATATTCTTGGTCTATACCGTGCAGCCGGCCAATCACTATTCAATGTATGTTAGAAACAGGTGGTCTTATTTTCCTCGGGTAAACGACCCGGGTTAATAACGTCACTAGTCCGCGTGGGTGATTTCAAACTCTTTAGCTTCATACCATAGTATAATTTGGGAGTTATTTCTAAAGGTATAATCTAAAATATGTTCACATTTCCCTACGGTAACTAGTCCTGCCAATGAGATAATATTGGAAGGAACTGGAATAAACTTGTTATTTCATATTGATTTCTGACAAAGTACGACCATAACAGCATTATAAATTATCTCCCATACAGCATGGCTACCATACAACAATTGATTTTCTCTTTTGCATGTTGTTAGTTTCCTTCCTTGACAATGCTGCATACTCGATTTTGATTGGCTGATTTATCCGAAATACTAAACATCAATTGAAATTATTTATTCATTACAGAAATCATTGTTTTCATATCATGAATGAATACATACACTGACAACTTAGTACCATCAATGGTTATTGCTTTTTGCTTTTCAATTCGTTTTCATAAACTGAAAGAGATGAATGTTTCACGTGACGTTCTCTATTGTCTGCAATACAAATTGAATTGATCAAAGAAAGTGATAAATAGTCTTTGGTTAGTACCACCCGGTTTGTTCATTAGGATACCGCCACCTTTGCTATGAAGTAAACATTGAGAATATGGTTTAAATTTAGAAAACCTGATATTATTTTTTTAAACTAATCATTTGGATACCATTTACATGGAGTGTTAAGTACGAATACTGACACTTAGACTAAGGCACTTAATGTTTAACAATGCTGAGTTTCAGAGTAATTACTGTAAGAAATAAAGGTTAGGTAAAACTACTTAATTTCTTTTTGTTATGACAGGACGTTTTACAACCTGGATTTTGCAACGACAATGAGTTCATGATTAAAATCTGATAGAATAGATACACATCTGTGCGACTGAAAGTCAGAAAAAGTTATAAAGACTTAAGGGAGACTAAACTGATCTTTCGAAACTTCCTCCAGTTTCAAACAACATTATGAAATCAATATAATAGGTCTCTATCTTTCAATCATGCAAGAGCTATACCGTATGAAGACTAATACTGTGGCATAGATCAATATTATATGTAAGAAGTCAATAATCGTGTATATCTCATTGAAGCAAACATATTGGTATGAGTCACAGAACAGCAGCCTGTTCAACTAATCTATATATCACTGGTGTGTGCATCAAAATTCTCTCTGAATTGATCAGGTGGAACACCTTATTGAAAACAACAAGTCAGTCATCAATTTGAAACGTTTCAAATACGTTCCTTTGAAGGGCTGATTATCTTCTCGTATTCTTAAGTTGCTGCTGATCCCTGGTCTTCTTGAACAAGGGGCGGGATAACGCAGTGGTTAGCGCGTTCGTCTTCGGATCAAAAGGTCCGGGGTTCGATTCCCGCGTGGGGTACGGCAACTTTGTCTGCAGTAGAGAACTGTTCTACACGCAGTAAGGTTTGGGTGCAATGCGACACTGAATTGCAGAGTAGTACCACCCATGGTTCGCTAGTTCCAGCTGTCGCTCGCAGGTTTCACCGCAATGCATAGCCACATGGCGTTTCGGGCTTTCTCCCTGCCGTAATACTAGCAGCCGTGATATAAGTGAAATACTCTTAAAAGCCGCATTAAACCCCAACTCACCTCTTCTCGAACAGCAACTTAGGATGAGAAAACTGACAACTCTCTTCCTTTCCCTTGTTTAAATGATATAATTAAAGCCATGTCCTGGTTTGTGACACTGTGATGTGCGCATGCGTTCAGTTGAAATACTATATATTAACTGATTTAAATTGAGATAATACATGTTTAGGCAATCACTTGTAAACAAATTTACTTTATAATCTGATGTTTACCAGTAAAATAAGAGTTTGATTGGTTCGTTAATAATACTGCTCGTTAATTATTACTGTTCCTTAAAAAGTAACAAAAATTGTTAAATTTAACAGTTTTATATAAAAATGACGAGTCTCAATGGCTGTAGATGACTTATATTTCATCAAATCAAAGTAAAAATTAATGAAACAACGACCCAAAATTATAGTTATTTGTTTTTTTCATCGGCCTTCTGTGTCACCTCAAAATGTATTCCTTACGAAAAAAGAATTCGAGACAAAAAAACTTTTGGTCTCATTTGCTAGCAAGACAGAATAAAAACATTTTATCACCCAAAACTGTGGAGATACAGGAGATATTTCTTGCTTATCTCCTAGGAGATATCGTTTTGGCAGTAGATTTTGCACAATGCCCCATCACCATCAACTACATGACATCACACTGCTTTTACATCATCGAGTAATGACATCACAATGCTATAACATCATAAACATGATGAGGTCACAATGCTATGACATCACCGTCCTGGAAGTCAAATGGCAGAGTTGTGTTCAGAGATGTACACTATTTTCATGGAGAGAGTATTACTGTAAATAATTGCGTTTCAAACGATTTTCTGTTGACAAAAAAGTAATTAGACAGTTTTCAGTTTTAGGTGTTTTACATGGAAAGTGTTTAAACATGGATAAGTGTCCTACATGGATAAATGTCATACATTGATAAGTGTCCTACATTGATAAGTGTCCTACATTGATAAGTGTATCCATGGATACGTGTTTTACATGGATAAGTGTCCTACATGGATAAGTGTCCTACATGGATAAGTGTCCTACATTGATAAGTGTATCCATGGATACGTGTTTTACATGGATAAGTGTCCTACGTGGATAAGTGTCCTACATGGATAAATGTCATACATTGATAAGTGTCTTACATGGATAAGTGTCTACATGGATAAGTGTCCTACATGGATAAGTGTCCTACATTGATAAGTGTATCCATGGATACGTGTTTTACATGGATAAGTGTCCTACGTGGATAAGTGTCCTACATGGATAAGTGTCCTACGTGGATAAGTGTCCTACGTGCATAAGTGTCCTACATTGATAAGTGTCTTACATTGATAAGTGTCTTTCATTGATAAGTGTCCTACGTGGATAAGTGTCCTACATGGATAAGTGTCATTGATAAGTGTCTTACATTGATAATGGTTTTACATAGATAAGTAAGACCCTAAGTTCACAAAGTGAAGTTTGCGCTTACTAATTATGTAAACTTGGTTATTATAGGACAATAATAAACATCCAAGACTAAATTTCTGAAAGGTTTGCCTGTCAAGTAAAATAATTACACAAACCCGATTCAACATGGGTTTTTTGTTTAAGAGGGTTTGGCATATACTTCATGAACTAAGTTTTAATGGCGTACACTTCTTACAATATAAACATGAACCAATTGCTTAATTAGTCGCGACCCGGTAACTGGATACATGAGCTTAGTTCAATGAAAATGTCTTTAAACATTGATTAGTTTATATATGGATCGCAATGCTAACACTCATAACGACATACATTCCTTTCTTTTCGCAGCATGTTCCTTGAACTGTGTCTTAGCAAATATTTGTTATAGGCATGTCATAGTTTGATCAATAGAAAATGTATGTACTCCTTTTAAAGCAGTTGAGAAGTTATTGTTTTAATGTGCAAACATAATAGCATGATGCCTAATGTTTGGGCTATAAATACTGACATTACTTAGGATTGAGCAAAAATAAGTTTAGAGGGATGTCTAAGGGATTATTGATGAAAAGGTTTGGAGCTAATAAATCTCTGTTTACAGAGGTGTCCTTTTAGCCTGGTGTCAGTTTCGATGTAGAGTCGGTTTAGAGGAGGTGTTGGCGAAGAGGGAGTAAGAGATAAGAAGGACAGTTTCGGTTAAGAGGTTGAGACGGAGAGTCCAAATACAATGAATGTAATGGATATATAGCAGTTTAACAACTAGACATTTACATTGCAAATTTTTGGTATTTTCTGACAAATGAAATTCAATATTTGTTGTTGTAATGACAATCCACTTTTCACTGTGAGGCATAACTCGTGCCACTCTCTACCTCTTGCTTTTTGAAGCGTTGCTGCAATTTATCTGCTATTCTTTCAGTGTAACAGAGTGCTGCACCGGACTTGGTAATTGGCGATCTGTTGTACATAAACGCACCTAACTTGGTAATCGGACATCTCTTGTACAATAAAGCACATAACTTGGTAATCGGAGATATCTTGTACAATAAAGCACCTAACTTTGTAATCGGAGATCTCTTGCACACCCGACATGGAAATCGGAGATCTCTTGTACACAAACGCACCTAACTTGGTAATCGGAGATCTCTTGTACATAAACGCACCTATCTTGGTAATCGGAGATCTCTTGTACATAAACGCACCTAACCTGGTAATCGGACATCTCTTGTACAATAAAGCACGTAACTTGGTAATCGGAGATATCTTGTACAATAAAGCACCTAAATTTGTAATCGGAGATCTCTTGCACACCCAACATGGTAATCAGAGATCTCTTGTACACAAACTCACCTAACTTGGTAATCGGAGATCTCTTGTTCATAAACGCACCTATCTTGGTAATCGGAGATCTCTTGTACATAAACGCACCTAACTTGGTAATCGGAGATCTCTTGTACATAAACGCACCTATCTTGGTAATCGGAGATCTCTTGTACATAAACGCACCTAACCTGGTAATCGGACATCTCTTGTACAATAAAGCACGTAACTTGGTAATCGGAGATATCTTGTACAATAAAGCACCTAAATTTGTAATCGGAGATCTCTTGCACACCCAACATGGTAATCAGAGATCTCTTGTACACAAACGCACCTAACTTGGTAATTGGAGATCTCTTGTTCATAAACGCACCTATCTTGGTAATCGGAGATCTCTTGTACATAAACGCACCTAACTTGGTAATCGGAGATCTCTTGTTCATAAACGCACCTATCTTGGTAATCTGAGATCTCTTGTACATAAACGCACCTAACTTGGTAATCGGACATCTCTTGTACAATAAAGCACGTAACTTGGTAATCGGAGATATCTTGTACAATAAAGAACCTAAATTTGTAATCGGAGATCTCTTGCACACCCAACATGGTAATCAGAGATCTCTTGTACATTAACGCACCTATCTTGGTAATCGGAGATCTCTTGTACATAAACGCACCTATCTTGGTAATCGGAGATCTCTTGTACATAAACGCACCTAACTTGGTAATCGGACATCTCTTGTACAATAAAGCACGTAACTTGGTAATCAGAGATCTCTTGTACATAAACGCACCTACCTTGGTAAACGGAGCAGCAAGGCTTGAATTAGCCAGTTAGTTTGATGCCATTATGTCAAGTGTACAAATGCCATCTTAACAATACTACAAAACAAGTTGTTATGAAACTTCAAAATCACCAAATTGTGAAAATGACAAATTCATTAAATTTGCTTTATGACCAAATCCTGTACTTATTAACTTTAAGGTTCCCGCTTAAGTAAAGTTGCTAGAGGAAGGTTGAACTCAGAGGAACCCAAATATATTCCACAAACGCTCGTTAGACACCAAGCAAATCACTCAATCGTTAATAAGATGCTTTTTAACCGGACTTTGTTAAGTCTTCTCAATGGTGTGTGTGACTCGTTTAGTTTAGTCACATGGAACTAATTATGAAGGGAAATCTAACAACACGTCTTACAGACATGTTTCCATGATTAGTAATACATTATTTAAGTTTAAATATATAGATTATATTGATATTGTACGAAACGTTGAAACTACATGGAATAATTCACTTCTAAGCTGTCGGTTTGCAGTGAACAGACTTATATTCAGTACGATCCAAGGCTGTTTCTTTTATTGAGGCAACTTGCTTGAAGCAAAAAAAAGGGTTCATCTCACAGCAAAACAAAGTTGACGCCGTTCAGCAATACTTGAAGTCTGCAAGAGCAAGACCCCAAGTCACTACTCCTCACCTGTACACACATATTCCTTGACCACAGAAATGAAGAACGTCACCAAATTCTTTATTCTGGTTATTTTCCACGTCTTGGTGATCAGAGAGGTTCTGTTGGAATGTCAACCCATCAACGAACAAGTTTTGATCGAGAGTTATGATGGACTCACAGAGGAATTCCTCATCTGGGGTGGTATGGTTAGCTCCAAGATGGACTGCTTCAAGAAATGCTTCTATAATTTCCGCTGTATCACTTATCAATATAATGAAGACGGTTATTGTCGGATGTATGCAGCTGATATTGATATGTTGAAGAAATGGAAGACCCAGTCTCGTGTTGGTTACATGACCTACCAGCTGCCAAGGAGAGGTGAGTATTAACAAGATATGGAAAGGGTGGAGGAAGGGGGTGGGGATGGTCAGTATTGATAAAAGGTGAAGGGGGGGGGGGGGGGGGGGGGGGGGGGGGGGGAGGAGGTGTTTATTGGTGAAGCTGTTATAATGATGTTGACAATTTTAGGGGAGGGAGTGATTTGAGGTTTTAGAAAAAGGGAATATGCAAAGGAGTGATTATCAAGAAGAGACGAGAGGAGAGAGTTTATTTATTGGGAAGGGAGAGTTGGCTGACAAAGTATTTATAGTGGGAAGTAACCAACCTTCAGTGATGCGAAGTGAAGATGCTATTAGATTACTTTAGCAGGGCAGAGGTGTTATTGGATTAGGAAGAAGATTTGTAGAGTTGTTGGGTTCATGGAGGAGGCGCTTGTGCATGAATTGTATACGTGGATGGCAGGAAGGTGGTGTTATCAGAACTAGGGTTTGGCAGCTGTATTCCATTATTGGAAGGGAGGACTTTTGGCTAATTGGTTTGCGCCTATCATCTTTCATTACGCGTACTCATGTATTTTTAATTGCTGAGCATCTCATTTGTGTGTAGATTCGCGTCTTTTCATTCCGTTTCGCTTATTTACGATGTAAATTCGTTTCTTTAAGTGTGCATTTCGATTCTCTCCGTTGCAATTCGTTTTTTTCTTTGGTAGGCCTGTGGTTCGTGGAGAGATATGTGTTGTTTGTTAAGGGAGGAGTAGTTTGTGGTTATTGGAATTATTGATCAGATTGTTAAAGAAAAATGTTTTGAGTTATTGGGTTTCTAGAGGTGATGGAAATACTTGATTGGATAGTTTTGAAGAAGGCTGGTAAGATTATTTTTTTTTTTGAAGGAAAAAGTGATTTTGATGAAGTTGAGGAAATAGTCTACAGATCAGAGGTAGCAGGGCGATTCAGATTTTGGAGAAAGTAGTGGGCCGTGGAAGGGGGATAAGGCGTTGTGAGGGTTATTCGAAAAAAAAATGTCTAAATAAAATAAAAATCGTGTCATCGCATCATTTTTTTCAGCTTGTAAAGACCAGAAACATTTAAAAAATATTTTGTGGGCCTTATTTGGGGATGAGGCTTGATGGAAACAATTATTTTAGTCAGATGGTGGAGAGAATGGTTTTCATCCGTCCATCTTGGAAAAGAGTACCTGTCTTCCGAAAACATTTTAGATTTGTTTCTTTTCGTCATATGATATTGACACGTTTCTTCAATTTGCAATGTAATGTTATTTGTTATTTTAAAAACTATCATATTGAAAAAGATGTTGACACTTTCCATTCTTTTTATCAATCTTTAGTTACTTTTGGCATGTTCAATTATTATTATCAGTTATTAGAATCTTTAAGTATTTGTTATAGTATATATATATATATATATATATATATATATATATATATATATATCTATATATATATTTAATCCAGTGGCTTTTGGTAAAGACTGCGTTTCCAATGACGAATGTTACTTCCCCAACTCAGAGTGCAGACAGTCTACATGTGGCTGCATCATAGGTTACAGCTACAACCTAATAAACAACACCTGCACCAATGGTAATATCACTAAACCAGTTTATTTATCCCTGTTATCAATTTGAAAGTCTCTCTTTCGTGTTTATAATCAGGCTATTGTTGATTTACATATTATTTAATTTCTCGTGTGACAAATTTAAATTAAGAATTTGGTTCATCCAATCACTTTTAATGGCATAATATTTTCTTATCTTGCTAGAGCGTACAATGCTGGCGTAATATAAACATTGGTAACTTAAAATGTGTTTGGCTGGGATGTTTTAGTTTAATAAGTAATATATACTCACTGGTATTCATGTCTAGCTTGAGTAATTATGTTCATGCTGACAGAAAACATTAAAATATTGTATTACATTATCTTATAAGACGACTTTCAAATATTGTGGTAATGTAAAAATTCTTTGATGCTAACACTAATTGGGCATATTTTCATTTTTTAGGCTATATAAGGAACATATTTCCCTCAAATATCTTCATTTGAAGCTACTACCACAATTACTGACCATTTTGTTACATTGCAGGATGTACAGAATACGGCAATACCTATGCAATCTTTCCCTCCACTGGTCTGTATGGTTCTGACTTGGAATATATTCTTTCTGGTTCTCTCAAAGATTGTAAGAATTCATGTTCCAGCATGAGCAACTGCAAATCGTTTGATTATTTACCAAGTGATCCAAAGTGCATTCTGAAGTACAGCGGGGTGTTAGATGACCCTTCTCAATTGGCAGTGGGACTAACTACAACGATGCATGGAGTCAGAAACTGCAAGAACTAGAAATCTGAAAGCTGAAATGAGATAGGACATGTTGAGTGTTAACTTGGGCTTCACCTTGCTAAACAAAGGTTGAACAACTGCTGCAATGTTGTCATGATTCCTGTCACACTTTCATCGAAATTATTTATTAATGTAAGTTATGAACACCTTTTAAAGCTCTTTCGCACATAACCCCTCAAAATACGGTACATGGTCTTCAGAAAGACAATGTTTTATATTCTCATGGTTCACAGATAAACACACAACTTGATCAGGCCATTAGGCACATGGCATGCAGGTCTAATGTTCAAAAGTGGAATACTAATACAGGAACGGAATAACGTTTTTTCGGTCAATACAAAAATGAGGATTCACAATCTGATGAAATATGATAATAAAATAAAACACTAACTATACAGTTTGCATAGCATAATGATTAATTTTGTCCTGCTTTCCTATGCATATCAAACTATTAAGAGTCTGTTTCACTCAAGCAAGTTACTCATAGAGAAATGGTCTGAAGATTGGTCGACCCTCGAAGTGATGTTACTAGGTTGTCATGCAGAGTTAAAAGTCATGTTTGATGTGGACATTGTTTGAGATGCTGACACTACAATATTGATCACTTGATATTGTAATTCAAACGTAGGTAAAACGTAAGTAAAAAAATCTACACCCTACAATACATGTAGTAAAGGAGCAAGAGCAGCCATATTGTCGATCTAAGAGTCCAAAATTTACCAAAATAATAATTGGTGACATTCACAAATGAACACACATACCTTTCAACTATACATTTCTCCTCAAAACCCGGCTGATTTCGACGATGTGTCACTTCTAGGACAACTTTAATAGCTCTTATATATATTTTCCATGAATCTTAAATAATAACATCACTACTAAGAGAACAAGCTGAAAAACTGATTTACTGTGTGATTGTCTTATCTGGGAAATAAAAAATACTCTATCAATTACAGTGACTATTGTGTTTATTGTTACTCTATTGAGCGTTGACACCTTTATCGCCATTCATATTTTGTGAAATAGAGGATATCTGTCTTTTCTTGACTAATACCATGTTTATCTCATCGAGTGAGGTAGAAAGGTTATATTTTCACGAGTGGCGCAGCCACGAGTGAAAATATATAACTTTTCTACCTCACGAGATGAGATAAACATTGTATTTGTCAAGAATTGACGGATATTCTATTTATTATATGATATTATCCATGTAATTACGACCGAAAAGGGTCGTTTTCACGCCAAGCGGCCGCAAGGAACAGCCCGTCACCACAATAACACTGTGACGTCATAAGCCAAATCGCCGCGCGAGACCATTGTTTTATGACGTCAAATTATATCAGTCACCGTTCGCAGTGAAAATATAAGTTATTTTCACTGTAGCTTGATAGACAGTTTACTTCACTGATAAATCCCAGTATTTCACTGTTCGTCATATAATAAAAGTCAATATTGTCATAAAAACTTGCTTTCATGAGAACTATTGAATTTTCAAAGACGTTAACAAATAAAAGATATGACATAAGCTATGGTTTCTTTGGGACTCGATAATTTTAAAGTATGTTCACATGTGTGATCTTAGGTATTTCGTATGATTTTAAGTAAAGTTTGTAATCTTGATATATTTTAAAGATTGATGTCCAAAGCGAGATCAGAATAATGATTTGTTGTCAGTTTTGGAAGGCTGTAGTATTTTGAGATGTACCTTTCTTTGGTCACATTCTTATTAGGGTTGACTATTGACCATCAAGCAATAGTCTATTGTGACCTACTATTGCGATAGCGACCTTTTTAAAATCACGTCTATCCAAGTGACAGAACTTGGTGCTAAAACGACAACTCCTGTTGTTATTTTAGCTCTCAGTGATCTGTTCGGAGTGCTCCAGCATTTTTCGAATCTGAACGTATCATTTGTGTGCAAATTTTACTTTTAGATTCAAGTAAATAACTGGATCGAATAAACTATTGACAGTTTTGATAGTCAGCAGTGCTATTGATACTATTGATTGTTTTAAACATTTCTATCAAAAGTATACTATGGACAGAACAACTATTGCGATAAATCGATAGTTCGATCTATTGTTACACCCCTAATTCTTGCTATCTGATACTGATGGACTCAATAAACCCTTATACTATCCCTCTCTCTATAGTAATAGTTTAACTCGGAATTAGTTCTTAAAAGTAGAGTTGAATTTCTAAAGTAGGTTTACATTTCCCTACGTTAACTAGTCCTGTCAATTAGATAACTTCAGAAGGAAATGGAATAAACTTGTTACTCTATATTGATTTCTGACAAAGCATAACAGCATTATAAAATATTTATCATACGGCTTTGCACCCAGACAACATATTCATTGATTTTCTCTTTTGCAAATTGGTAGCTTGTTTCTTGACTGTGCTGCATACTAGATTTGGATTGGCTTATTTATCCAAGATACTGAGCATCTATTTAAAACTGTTTAATTAAAGAAACCTTTTTTTTAAAAATCAAGAATGAATACATACACTGACAACTTAGTACCTGAAATTACAGTAGTTATTGCATTTACCTATTTGATTTGTTTTCCAAAATTGAAAGAGATGAATATTTCATGTGACGTTCTCAATTATCTTTAATACATGAAGTTGAAGTGACTGAACAGTCAGTTAAGGCTTCTTTTATCGGTTAGTCCCACCCAGTGTGTTCATAGAGATTATTAACCAAGAGTGTTTCCGTTTCCATTAATATAATATTTTTGGAATAATACATTATTTTTTGTATTCAAAAATATGATTTTAATGATACGGAAACACACGAGGTTAATAATCTCTTCATCATATTATGTCATTATTAAAATATAAGCATGTTTTTGTGTTATAAGTGATAAGATAATTGACCCAATTTTAGAGGAGTTATATCATAGATGGTACACCAACATGATGGTCATGATATCGTCTGTGAAGTGCCTAGAAATAGTTCTCAATTAAACAATTTAAGAGCACGATGTGCGTGGTTCTTTCAAAAATCAACAATTGGTCCCCGATTTCTTGTTCATAAATATATTTTGAAACAGTTTATAAGCATTTATCTAATGATTAAAACGCACTCATTAATCACGTTGCTAGAACAAGGGAAGTAATTCTAGAAATAACATATATAATTTTGTCTTTCTTTAAAGATCTGATGAAATGATTTTTTTTCAAGAATGACAGATGATTACCTCTACGTATATTGTACATCGGAATCAATTAAGCAGAAAATCGAGACAATATACACTTGCAATTGATAATTAAAACGATTTTAATTCGCCCATTTTAACACTAGCGCAATCAGCAGTTCGATTCATTTACTAACTGCTCACTGAGGCGTGACTGTGATAAGCGACAGAAATTAACAACCAAAATGTGGCGAAATTACGTTGAATTATGACTATCGCCGAAAATCAGATTCCTCCTGATACGTCACAGAAGGGGCCACACCCCCGCAGACTTTCATTCTGGTCGCCGGGGCTAAATAAGGCGTTTTTTTAAAAAGCTGTATATAAGTAATTTATGGACCGATTTCAGAAATTTAAAATCGAGCAATTGTCAAATTGACATCCCATTTTAATGAATCCGATTTTGACCATATGTTATTTCATCTATCCTTTAAATGTCTTCAAATGGGCTAACTGGAAACGAATACGTACATGTATTAAATTCCATGTAATTGGGTTATTATGTGCAGGAATTGTAATTTAATTTAAGATCGCACAGTTCTCTTCCCTTAAAGGAGAAATAACCCCTAATTGAATTGATAATCAGAATCATATTTATAATAACATGTGTACTTGTATAAACTAGGTTAATCATAACTGACCTACTTATAATTAAAACTAGGATAAAAAGAAAGTTTGGAAAGAAGTTAATCAGAAATTGGCATTACCCTGTGTGCAGATGTATGTCATCTGGTTGAAGCTGTAGCCTATGATACAGCCACATGTAGACTGTCTGCACTCTGCACAAAATATGTGCTAAATTAGTTGCGAATCGACCTTGTTAAGGTAAGCTTAGTTCAATACAAACTTTGAACATTGATTTGTTTATCAGATAGATACGAAAGCAAACATGACCATATTTTGTTTACGTGTCTTGTTCGTTGAGGTATGTAATTTAAACTCTATTTTCATAAAGAGAGAAGCCCATGAAACTTTGCAAGGCTTAAATCAGCCAGTGATATAGAGTGCCACGATTGATGGCTTTCGGGGAAAATCGATGCCATTTTGTCAAGGGAAAAATGACATCTTTAGCAACAGAGCATTAACTGCAATTGTCCCTCTAAATTAAGGAAGTAGTTTTAGAGGATTGAACGCAAATGAAATATGAACATTTGCTCCGAAATCGGTCGTTTACATAAGTGGTTTTTCTTCTTTTCTCTTTTCAATTCATTGATTGGTTCTGTTCAAATAAGCCGTAATCGTTTGTCCGCCAATGCGGGTTTGTTTTATGAAATGTCTATACCATTCCCTTATAAGTATAGAAGTAGTAGTGAATGCAAAAAGTCTAAAATAAATATCACATTTAATCGAAAATATCTTGTTAAATGCCAAACCACTTAGTTTATATATACAAATGGATTTAAACGGTAAGTTCAGTAAGTCTTCTCTATGGACTGGGTGACAGGTTTAGTTCAGTCACATGGAACCAATTAAAAGAAAGTCATACAAACAAATCTTACACAAATAAGTTCCCATGATTAGTGCTACTTGCAGCATAAATTATGAAAGATTCATATTACAAGCAGTAAGTTCACCAGATTAATACGATAATCAATCAAAAATAACTAATCAATCTCATGGAAACAATTATGTCTGAGTTGTCGGTTTACTATGAATGTTATGTGGACTCCAAGATGAATTGCTTCAAGAAATGCTACTATACTGAGCGTAACTAGAAACCTGACACTCACATATTTTATCTGAATTTTTTTCGGGGAAGAAATAAGTCGAATCTTGTGTTATAAAATTTATGATAGAGGTGTACCCAATGATGCATGGACGGGGCGGGTGGCAACGAGTAAATTAACGTATTACATGTCAAGGACGTAAAACATGATATTAACGTGCACAGGGTCACGTGATCAACACAGGTAACAGGAAAACACATTAAAATTTACGGATAAAAATTATTGACTGAATGTAATGTCTCACGAATACAGAACGTGATCGTGCTATGGGTAGGCTGCACGCCGGACAATCCGTTGCTGAAGTTCGATGTAGCCGACAGACAATTCAGTAGCTCAGAACCCGTGTGCAACAGACAGGTGTAATTGTGGATCGTCCAGGACGTCCGCGCGTGACGTCACCCCGAGAGGATGGACAAATCAGGTTACGTCATCTCCGTAATCGATTCGAGACGGTTGCGTCCACGACCAGACACAGAGGTTTGGTGTCACCATCCATTATCAGGAATCCACTGAATTGAACAGTGTCAGGTTTCTAGTTACGCCCAGTATATAATTTCCGATGTCTCACTTACCAGGATACTTATTGTCGGGTGTAAGCAGCTGATACTGATACGTTGAAGACATGGAAGACCGAGTGTTATGTTGCTTACATGACCTAATCATAATAAATCAATCATAAATAATCATAAAATAAATATGCGTCACTCTTGAAAATATACACTTTCTGCCTCACTTGATGAAATAAACATGGTATTAGTCAATAAAAAAAAGATACCCTCTGTGAGAAATATTATTAATGATGATGGCAATATACTGACTTTGGAACAATTGAGCAGTAAATAGGATATACAAGTTGACTTTACATACCAAGGTATTAAGAGAGCTTCGACTGTATATTTAAAACAGAGAAATTTCATTTTCAATAATTTAGAAAAATCATATCCTGTCTTACCATACAATGTTTCTAAAATAACAAATAGTAAATATTTTTATAAAGCACTTTGCCAAGTGAGTTTTATTAAATCCATGGTCAATTAAAGTGGGAAAGGATATTTAGAAAAGAGCTTCCACAGGATGAATGGGAAAACATTAAGTTGATGGCGAATACATGTAATGACAGTGTCAATTTGAAATGGATACAGTACAAAATAATTTATAGCATCTTGACAACAAATAACTATTTACATAAGATAGATTGATTCACCTTTGTGTTTGTTTTGTAACCAGGTATCTGGGAGTGTTTTATTATTTGATTGTATCCATTCTAAGTGTGGAAAGAGTTGGCGAAATGACTGGAACAGTTGGCAGAAGGAAGTAATGTCCTAACAACAGAACATATTATTTTGGGTTTTAAAGGGAGGAATAATAATCCACTTAATATAATGTGTTTATTGGTGAAACAAACATATACACTATGAATAGAAATGGGAAATACCTAATAATAACCAGTCAATTTTGTTTTGCTTTTTGGTCATCTCTCCACACATTATTTTTAGATTTATTAGAAAAGTGAAGTATAAAGCTTAATAGTGCAGTATATATGTAAGCCTCGCATGGAATTAGATACAGCTGCACCTTTGTTTGTATTTTATAAGAACATCTTGAATATATATAAATTATTTTCTTTTTATACGTATGTACATTGCATAATGTTAACAACTGATGGGGAAATGCAAATATAAAACCAAAAAAATATGAACAATAAATGTTCTATTCAGTGTAAAAAACAGAGTCAGATAGAACACTTGAAACTATTGCAAACTCATGTGATTGTCACATCATTGAAATAAACCTTCTATCAGCTTCAGTGACCATTTTCTTTATTTTTACTGTACTGCACAGTGGTAAACCTAATCACCGTCTATCATGACAAGTCAATAATGTCATACAAGTTTGCTTTCATAAGTAACATCGGATTTTCATAAGCGATAAAAATCATTGTAAATATTTTCAAAGCAATGATTTGTCACTTATTTGTTCACACAATAATGGCCTTCAAAGATCTTCAATGAGTTAAGGAAATCTGTAATCCAAGAGGCAAGGCACTTCATCCACATTGCACTCAGTCCACGTGGCTGTTTAAATGGGTACCTGAACACGATAGGTATGGACCTTTATGGTCGCGCGGAGCGCTTAGTAGCGGCACCGAAAGTACAATTCCTTCAGGGTAATAATTGTACCGCCATTGAGCAGTGCTTGCAATGGATATTAGGCGTTAAAATGTATATTATTATTATTATTATTATTATTATTATTTCTAATTTAATAATTTATAAACTCTACTCTGAGTATTTAGGTATCGCTACATCAGTCAGATCACTTGAATTACCTTCGAGCGGCCATTTTAATGTAAATTCAATAAAAATTCCCGTTTGGAAATGGCTTAACCCAACAATGTACATTCGTATTAGAACTCTATTTATTGATTCATGAGTAGTATATAGCCATCGGTAACACTTATTTATATTTTTGTGAGAGCAGTTTATTTCTGTAAGAAAATAGTGCTACAGCGCCTTTAATGACAAATAATAACACAGGTACTTATTAGATTATCACAATTACTATACCTTTCTGACTGGAAACAATGCATGGTTCAGCAAACGTTAATATCGTTTAGCCTGACTCGATAATAAATAATAAAGTACTTGACCTCCTTAAACATGGAAAGGGATCCAGATATCCTGTCAACACTTCTGATAATTGTCCCAAAATAGTTGAAAAGTGAGCCGCAGAGTAAAATCTTTCTTGCCTAAATTGGGGAGATATGTTTTGTCAGTACAAACCCTTACAAGGATATGAAAATTATTAGAATTCACATTCAAATTCTTTCAATGCATAGTTTATACAGTGAGACCTTGTATATCCGGAAACCCATCTATCGGCACGGTAGTATTTCAAATCTTCTCTATTCATTTCTATGCAAATAATTCGTTTAACCACACACCTCGCTATATGGACGCTTTTCAACTCTGAGGTAAACAGAATATTATTTTACCAAGAAAAATGAAACAGTATATGGTTAGTATATGATAATAATTGTGTATTCTGTTAAACAGAAAAGGAAAGTAGTTCATTTTTTTAGACAGTGATCATGTATAAGCTTTCTTGTTGACTGTGGAACTATTTGTCAAACTCATTCAACTATTGGTATAACCTTAAATAATTATGGTACATCAAATAAAATTGCTTGTAATATAACTCTCAAAGATTATGAAATGCAATCAGGTAATTAGAACTTACCTGAACTTACGTATCTCATTCAGCCACTTCATTATAATACACTGAATCAATAATGTACCATTCCTGAACCCTGTCTCATCAGTCATGCACATTTTTCTGTGAAAAATAAAAATAATAATATGAGTGAGCGTGTGAAACGGGTACATGTTTTATTTTCGAGAAATGGTTTTCCGCAACATCAGATACATCATGACTCAAATCGTTATGATAGAATTGATATTAACGTGTGCGTTTGAAAGATATCCACCAAATTGTTATGATAGTCAGACAGTCAGACACAGTTATATGGACTTTGTAGAGATTAGACGAAGAATTTTTTATCCAGTTTCAAACAACATAAAGTCGAAGGCAAATATTTTATGGATGATCAACTTCTTTATTAACAATAGCGACGTTTCGGTATAGATCCTTATACCGTTATCAAGCATATGGAAGACATGGTGAAACAGTGTCTTCTACATCACATCAACTTCTAGAATGCCTCTCAAACAGAACATAAAGTCGCAAATCTCTAAGTTTCAGTTATGCTAGATTTATATGACATAAATCATCTTTTCAAAACTTCTTTAATGTCAATGCAAATGTACCCGGAATAGTAGAAACGGCAAACATAAAAAAAGATTCACGGTGAAACAATTATTGCTTGGCAAACGTGATATTTGCACATGGCCTCGTATCGAAAATATTAACTCATTAACTATTTACAATCATATGAGCAGTTGAAATAAATATTAGTTTAACAATGTAAACTTTCTTAATACGGGGCAATTATCACAATCCAAGAATAGATTTCACATTTCACATCTAGTAAAGAAAAGTCCATTTTAAGGGCATTGTTTGTTTAAGAGGGTTCGTCATATTCTTCATAAACTAACTTTTAATGGCCTACAAACCTTACACTATAAGCATGAAATCATTGTTAAATTAGTTGCCAATCTATTAAGATGAGCTTCGTTCAATACAGACGTCTTTGAACATTGATTTCTTAATCTATGGATTGACACGAAAGCTCTAACAACATGACTAAATTTTCTTTTTGTGTCATGTTCTTTGTCTTATTTTAAAATATATATCTTAAGGATGCTCGCTCCTTCCTGTTGAACTTTAAAAACGAAATATGATTAAGTAAAGATTTTTTGTCATTTTTATTTACTTAATGATATTCTACATCATCTATATAATTTTAAAAAACAAATGAAATAAAGAAAATATGACTTTAGAACCTCTAAAAAGTGGTTTAACAGCATAAATGGCCTAAATTTGACACAAAAAAGGCGGTTTTCAGGTACATTTTGTGTCAAAGCCTAAAAAAAAAAACCACACTACCATATATATTTTTTTAATGATTTCGGTAGGCGAACATGGACTTTATAACACATCAAAAGAGGAAAAAAAGTTTAATACTAGAAATGTAGTATTTTAAAGTTTTTAGCACTTTTTTTTCTTCTCATTTTTCCATAGACTCCCATGTTGAAATTGTACTTCACTCCATTATCTTACAGGCGTCATATCTCGAAAAAAACCCACACTACCCCCTTTTATTAATGCTAATTTTTCAATCATATACTTTGATCTTTTAAAAAATACAAGTTAGAAAAAAAGTTTAATACTATAAATTTGAGGAGCGGACATCCTTAAAAGCGGAAAGCCAAAGAAACGTAGCGAGGCTTGCATTAGCCAGTGATTGAGATATCCTCGAGGAAAGCCTTGCAGGAAAAGTTTACCCTATTTTGTCAAGGGAACAAATGTCAGGAAGAGAGTATTAACTGCAATGGTCCCTCTAAATTATAGAAGTAGATAAAGATGATTGAACGCAAATGAAAATCGAAATTTATTCCGAAATTTATCATTTACATAAGCGATTTAAGCGAATTCGCTAAATTAAAGATGGTATTAAACAGGACTTTATTAAGTCTTCTCTATGCACTTGTTGACTCGTTTGGTGTAGTCGCATGGAACTAATTAACATAAAATCACACAAACAAATTTTACAGAAACAACTTCTACTGATTAGTACTTCTGACAACATTAATTATGAAAGATTTAACTTTGGACGTATATTTCTATAGATAATATTGATGGTAATGCAGCGTAGAAAACTCCCGCCTGCCCGACCGCCCGAGACGGCCTGTTTTCGAGCCGGACGGTTAACTTTCACAAGTAGCCCGTCCGGTGGTCGGGTAGATATTTACAAAGGCCAACTGTAATAGTATACTCAAATTGACGCAAATGAAAAAAAAAAAATCCAAAAGAAATAAAGTGTTTCGTCAGGTTTCGTAAGTCAAATTATCAAATATGACAAAGGGCAAGTTACATTGCTGCCAGCGCATTTGTCTCAGAAGCGATAACCACTCAGGGGAGATAACCAGGACAGCACTCCTTGCAAGCAGAAAAACGAGGTCAAAATAGGGGTGTTCTGTTACGAATTTTTGTAACGTTGCCTTTGATTGGACAGAAATTCCAAATAAACCAATAGAAAGAAGGATAACAAAGCTAGAGACACTTATTTTTAGATTTTGACAAATGTGAAGTAAAATGTTGACTTTGTGAAGATAAAAACTTTAGAAGTGTAAATTGCATATTTATGCAAAGCGCACATGTCTATAAAAAAAATCAATAGGTCAAAGTATCATCCAGCTTCAATAAGCAATATTAATTATAATTTTCTAACAACGAAATCATGTCTAAATAAATTCGTAAAGGACGCTACCGTCTTACCCGGAAGTAACTTTCGCTACTGGCGTGAAAGATCTCGGAACTCATCAGCTGTGTTTTTTACAGTGAAATTGATAAGTGACAACATAGTTCATAACTGAACTACCCTATATCTTGAACTTATGTACAAATTTGAGCCATTTAATAGTCTGTTTAATTTTAATTTATCCAATTTATGAGAAAATATCGGAGCATGCTGATCGACTTGGCCTATTTTGACAATGTCAATGACGTGTTTAGTGACACAATAACAATTAAATGCCTGCACATGTTTTTCTGAACTAAAGAGGATGAGTCTGAATGTCAATAAAATTTAAGTCACAGTACCGGTAAGAAAGTAAGTAATAATATATTAGATGTCTCCATGATAACCATTATTTGTATCAATGTTCACGTCTATGTAAGAGAATTATATTCTGGGAAGAGGACAACGTAAAACATTATAATAAGAGAATGAATTAGTCATTAAAAATGGCATAAAAATTATCAGTGGTGAGAAAATATACTTTGACATATTTCCTTAGAAAGTGTATGCCTATGATGGAAGATAAGAATGTTTTTCATCCAGTTGCAGATAGTCACTTCTAATGTTTCATTACTCACAGTTGAATACTGATGGTGTATATTTGAAGGTTTATGCCATTAAATTATTCAGAATCTTAATTTCGTCATGTCTTTATTGTAAGAACCGGACAGGTAAGTTCTGATCCGGACTGGCAACTTTTTGGAGTTACCAGTCCGGCTGTCTGGCTTGATTTTTTGGGAGTTTTCTACACTGGGTAATGGCTGAATTAATCAATAAATCAATCGCTTATCGTAGGTAAATGTAAATGGAAACAATCACGGCTATTCTCTAAGTGTACAGTGAATAGGCTGATATGATTTGGTGAAGATCACAACGTGGGAACAAGCAGTATAATCAAGACAAGAACTCAGCTTATAGTGAAGAAATTATATCTTTCAGCCATTCTTGAAGTTTGCAAGTTTGCCCTGATTTCTTATCTTCGCCGCTGGGCACAACTCAACAGTCCACAGACATTTCCCCAAAAAAATTATTCTGTTTATTTTCTGCTCGAATGTCAACCGACTAATAAACAAGTTTTGATCGAGACTTAGTATGGACTCACAGAGGAGTTCCTCATGTGGGATTGTTAGTTAAGCTCATAGATGGATTGCTTCCATCCTCGGTTACCCAGGGTTTGATATATGCTCCGTTACTCTCAACTATATCACCCATGGGAAATTTCATCAGATAATCATGTACTCAAATTACCCGCCCTTGGCCGGCGTGAGCCAATCAAACCGCTACGCAGCTTGGACCCGAGATCACCGAAATGAGAAACGTCACCAAATTCTTTATTCTTGTTATTCTCCATGTCTTGGTGATCAAAGAGGTTCTGTTGGAATGTCAACCCATCAACGAACAAGTTTTGATCGAGAGTTATGATGGACTCAAAGAGGATTTCCTCATCTGGAGTGGTTATTTGAGCCCCAAGATGGATTGCTTCAAGAAATGCTGCTATAATTTCCGATGTATCACTTACCAATACTGCCAAGATACATATTGTCGGGTTGATATTATTTGAAGAGGGGGGAGTCGGTGGTTATGGGGATATTTGTTGAGGTATGATGGGTGTGGTTGACTAAGGTAATGGTTAGGGTTAATGTTTTTTTGATTGATTTACGGGGTTGCTAGAGGAATTATTTGGTAGATTAGAATACTCAGGGACAGAAGTCAACATAGTTAAAGACACAAAATAAAGTCGATTTTGAATGCCTGTGATGAGGATATATCTCTTATACAAAATTTCCTTCATGAGGGTGTGATACTTAATAGTTTATATCTGTTCAAACACACATTGGATGATGAAACTGCTATGACAACGGAAGTTTTTAAAAATAATATTTGATATTTAAGGTATAATTTTATTTAATTTTACATTTTAAGTTGTTATCGGTATAATGTACCTTCTTGGACTTTAAATCGATGACATCTCGTTACTGTAGGATGTCATAAAACAAGCCACTCTCCCATCTCGTCCTGTTGAAGATATTTAAAGAAACATGAAACTGATAATGTATCAAAAACTACAAATTAAATGTACTTGGCTTTAATAGATATGATTTTCAATGGGTCAGTGTTATCTGTTAAGCATGGATCAAAATATTTTGCATGTTTGTTGTTATCGTTTCTTTTGCCCATCGATTCAACCCCATCAGCTCATGTCTTACGGTTCGGTTAAAGGTCCACCCATCATGTTTCAGAAAATTCTATTAGGCTTTAATACGTTCTGACTCACCATATGTGCTGTTTACAGTGCAAATAAATTCACTCGGCTTGCACATTTATCCCCAATCGCCAAATATATTATAATTACTAGTTTCAAATTAAAATCGAGTAACATCATTATGCATGTGCAGAAACCGAAACTGCACGTCCCATTTACATGCACAGTAGTTATGTGACCTATTAAACATTATCAACTCAAATTTGTCGTTTTGGCTGTTATAAATAAGATTCCAAAATTACGTTTGACTCATTGACGCTCGCCACACGCTGTGCATTATTTGGTTTTCGATCCGAAATCGACACTTTGTTGGTTTACTGAGTCGACTATCATTTAAATGGCAATTTTCGGCAACAGTCAGTATTTCTCGAAAAATTAACATCATTTATAGCGTTTGGCATGTGTGACCCACAACAACCCAATGGATGTACCTTTAAGCAACACGGAAAGTTTTCCCCATTATTGATTATTAAAAGGTGTTGGCCGCAAGCAACTTTAGTTTCATTGGTCACACAATTTTATATGACTACGGTTAATGAGATCATGACATGTACTGCTTATTTACTACATACACTTTTATTATAAACAGCAAAACTATACAGAAAGGGCTACAGTATCTTTAAAATTACATAAAATACACATCGATACATTTGATGTAGTAAAAAATATTTACTTGCAACACGGCTGATTTGAGTAAATATATAGCGCTCTGATAAAATATACAGGTGCAACAACTTGACAGCCGTCAAACTCAGAATCCCTTGTGCAATTTCACAACGCACTTGCAAAACATTCTTCTTTCCATGTTCTGCTCGTGAGGTTGTACATTAGTGTTTGTGTTATTTAGCAGATGCAATAGTATAAATAGATATTCTCTTTCGTAAATTGTCGACATATTAGTTCCAATGACAAGTAAAAGTTATTATTGACCATGTTTTCCGCAGTTACTATTTACTTCTCACTTTTAAGAGTTCTGATATGTCGAAATTCTAATTATTAAAGGTGCATAAATTGTGTTTCATAAAATTGTGTTTAATACATGCCAACAAACTATATGTGCTGATATCAGATCAAATAATTTCACTCAACTTGCATATTCATCGACAATCGCCAAATATATAATAATTACAAGTTTCAAATTAAAGACTAGCAACATCATTATACATGTGCAGAAACCGAAAGTACACGTCCTATGTACATGCATAATAGTTATATGAACTATTCAACATTACTAACCCAAATTTGTTATTTTGTCTATTCTAAATAAGATTCCAAAATAACGTTTGACTCATTGGCGCGCGTCACACGCGATGTATTGTCCGGTTTTCGATCAGAAATCGACACTTATACCTTCATATCGTGAAAATACTCAGTCGAATATGATCAAAATGGTAGTGTTAGGTAAGATTTGGTACTTCTCGACAAAGTAACACCATTTATAACGTTTGGCATATTTGACCCCCAACAACACAATGGATGTACCTTTAATATTTGAAATAAATATTTTTCTTGTAGCAGCAAGAATGAAGTTCATTCAAACTTTGTACACATTCAGACGAATATGAAAACATAGACAATGTATACGATTTTTGATTTACAGAAAATCAGTTTGTTTCTATAAAATAAGTCATAATTTTACTTTAACAATACCACAAATCCAAGAGTAGATTGCCTATAGGTTATTAAAAGCTACAGTGACGTGCCAAAAGTATTGCAGCAATCACTGTTCCCAATATGATCCCATGTTAATTCAGTGTAGCATAGTTAATTCAGATTTTTTCAATTTTCAAAATATTTTACTGACAATAAACAAGAAAACAGTAAATCTTCTCTGCAACAGGTAGAGCAATACTGATTTTGGATACAACGCTATTTATCAAAACAGTTAAAAGATTACCGAGGTATATCCATTTTTTCTGCCCTTTAGGTCTGTTTACATAATGGTGGCAATGGGGAAGTGACGTAATAGTATAAATAAGCAGTCATTATTCTGCCGTTTTCCAAAACAATGTTAAAATTTAATAAATTTGAAAATTATAAACAAAATCTCAAGATGTTTGATTACAAACATAAGTTTTTGTTCAATGTCACGATCGTCAAAATTATTTACGCTTCACAAAAAAACCTTGGGTTCTCATGGGAAAACAGAGATTGTTACAATACTTTTGGCACGTCACTGTAGTACAACGCTAACAAATGCACAGAGCTGGTTCAAGCAGTGTGTATGGTTTAATAGGGTACGTTATGTAGGAATGTCATAAACTAAGTTTTAATAGCCTTTTAATATCGACATGAACTAACTACCTTGTACGAACCTTGAGACTTATTCTGGAAACCTTCACCTTAAGAATTCTTAACTCTGATCGTAGCCCATGTGTTAGGAATGTACTGAAAAGTTTCGATAATACGAGCCCTGCTTTGTAAAGATGAAATAATTTACATTCTTTGTCAAAGTATGCATCGAAATGAAATTACTAACAACGGGATATAGTCGACTGTTTTATGTAAATATTATAATAAGTAAATATCTAAACAATGATATGAACTTATTGACATTAAAAATAGTATATGCCTCGACATAATCATACCACAGACAGTTTTAACGTAAACGAATTAAGAAATGAAATCCACAAAAACAATTCACAGAAACATTTTCCCACAGTCACTGCTACTCTCAGTATTGATTATGAATTATTTAACCTTATGACGTATACTTTCTGTGGATAATATTGATTATGATGATGTAATTGACTGAACCAATCAACATATCAGTTGATAATTGGAGATAAACTTTAAACTATTGGTTTACTGTTTATACATGTCTATACATTGGTGAAGATTACAACGTTGGAACTACTTGCAGGATAAAGAACAGAACAGTTGATTGCTGCGCCAACCTGGCCGAAGGACTCATCTATAGGAACAAAGATCTGACAATATTTCAAGATTTCTAGAACAAGACCTTGATCATTATCTTCACCTGAACGTACAGATCTCTAGACCACAGCGATGAGAAGCGTCACCAATTTCTTTATTCTGGTTATATTCCACGTCGTGACCATCAGAGAAGTTCTGTTGGATTGTCAACCAACTAATGCTTTGATGGAGAGGTATGATGGACTCACAGAGGAATTCCTCATCTGGAAAGGTTTTGTGGAGTCCAAGATGGCTTGCTCCATGAAATGCTACAATGAATTTCGATGTTTGACTTTCCAATATAACCCAGACACTAATTGTCGGGTGCATGCAACTGATATTGACACGCTGAAGAATAGGGAAACAAGCACTACGATTGGCTACGTGACGTACCAGATGCAAGGGAGAAGTGAGTATTAGAAACGGGAGTGTGGTTATTTGTGAAGCTTGGAGTATCAGAATAGAGGGGTAGAACATGGATGTGTCCACGTCCATCTTCAATCAAACAACTTAAATTTTCCGCATCGAATGTTTAGATATCAAACTAGGTAATTCGGCAGATGACAATTACATAGTTATTGCATAAACATGTTTTTTTGCCGATTTAACAAACCTCATAAATTCATCAAGCGACAGTGATTCTCATCATTAATTGATTAATGAGACTCCACGTAGCGCGTCATAGACGACAGTAGCGCCTACGCGTTTGGGGCATGCACGTGCAACATGCTACGCTCGAGGATCACAAAAAGCAGTACTGCATTTGGTGGTATTTAACGTTGCTTTCCATAGACATTCAAGCATGTCAATTGAACATGGCACGAAGACGATTGTCAATGGATCTCAGAAATCAAATTATTGGTATGCGCTCTGCAGTTCTGGGCTACCATTTCATTTTTTTAGTCGTTTAGTCCGGAAGCATACGCAGACAGAGAGTGCAATGGACTGTCCTAGGTCTGGAAGACCTACTGTCACTACACCTCGAGAGGACCAGCACCTTCTTCGACATGTACGCCGAACCCTTCCTAATCAGCTGAAACGTCTGTGGTCACCAAATCTAAACTAAAGGCAAGAAGGGTAATTAAATGTCCCTTGTTGAGAGACCATCATAAACGCACTTTTGGCATGGTGTTTGGACAGACAACACTGGAATCTGAGGACCTGGCTGAAAATCCATTGGTCTGACGAGAGTCGATTCTTGCTCCATGTTACTTTTGGGCGTGCACATGTTTGGAGACAGAAGAATACAGCTTATACCCCAAGGAACATTCAGTCAACAGTTGCGTATGGAGGTGGCTCTGTTATGGAATGGGGATGCCTGTCTCAAGACTGCAAGCTGTATTTGGTCACCATCAGGGGCAACTTAACGGGAGCTCAATACAAAGAACATTTAGAAGTGACAGTACCAATGCGAATGTGTTTTGTTTCACTTGCAGCTCCATACTTTTGTGGACATTGTATCATGGTAAAAACAGTACCTGTGTAAAGGACGTCATCGCTATTAAATAATAATAACAGCTACATATTGTTGCGTTTCTGTCTTGCCAGATGGCTGTTCCATCTGAAAAATAATAATCTCAGACTAATTTAGGGTCATACTAGAGCTTACTTGTTTCTGACATTCAGCTATATGAAAATATCAGGGGGTGCTTAACTTCTTTCTTTTTGTATATAATGTACATAGAGGTAATAATCTGTCATTCTTGATAAAAATGCATTTCACGGGATCTATAAAGGATTGTGGTATTGAGATAGTTAGGTTATTGAAGGAATGTGGTGGTGAGATAGTTAGGTTATTGATGGAATGTGGTGATGAGATAGTTAGGTTATTGAAGGAATGTGGTGGTGGGGTAGTTAGGTAATTGAAGGATTTTGGTGGTGAGATAGTTAGGTTATTGAAGGGATGTGGTGGTAAGATAGTTAGCTTATTGAAGGAATGTGTTGGTGGGGTAGTAAGGTTATTGAAAGAATGTGGTGGTAGGATAGTTAGGTTATTGAAGGAATGTGGTGGTGAGATAGTTAGGTTATTGAAGGATTGTGGTGGTGGGTAGTTAGGTTATTGAAGGATTGTGGTGGTGAGATAGTTAGGTTTTTGAAGGGTTGTGGTGGTGAGATAGTTGGGTTATTGAAGGAATGTGGTGGTGAGATAGTTAGGTTATTGAAGGAATGTCGTTGTGAGACAGTTAGGTTATTGAAGGAATGTGGTGGTGAGATAGTTTGGTTATTGAAGGAATGTGGTGCTGAGGTAGTTAGATTTTTGAAGGAATGTGGTGGTGAGGTAGTTAAGTTATTGAAGGAATGTGGTGGTGGGGTAGTTAGGTTATTGAAGGATTGTGGTGGTGGGGTAGTCAGGTTATTGAAGGAATATTGTGGTGGGGTAGTTAGGTTATTGAAGGAATGTGGTGGTGAGATAGTTAGGTTATTGAAGGAATGTGGTGTTGAGATAGTTAGGTTATTGAAGGGTTGTGGTGGTGAGATAGTTAGGTTATTGAAGGAATGTGGTGGTGAGGTAGTTAGGTTATTGAAGGAATGTGGTGGTGGGATAGTTAGGTTATTTAAGGAATGTGGTGGTAGGATAGTTAGGTTATTGAAGGAATGTGGTGGTGAGATAGTTAGGTTATTGAAGGAATGTGGTGGTGAGATAGTTAGGTTTTTGAAGGAATGTGGTGGTGAGGTAGTTAGGTTATTGAAGGATTGTGGTGGTGAGATAGTTAGGTTTTTGAAGGAATGTGGTGGTGAGATAGTTAGGTTATTGAAGGAATGTGGTGTTGAGATAGTTAGGTTATTGAAGGAATGTGGTGGTGAGATAGTTAGGTTATTGAAGGAATGTGGTGGTGAGATAGTTAGGTTATTGAAGGAATGTGGTGTTGAGATAGTTAGGTTATTGAAGGGTTGTGGTGGTGAGATAGTTAGGTTATTGAAGGAATGTGGTGGTGAGGTAGTTAGGTTATTGAAGGAATGTGGTGGTGGGATAGTTAGGTTATTTAAGGAATGTGGTGGTAGGATAGTTAGGTTATTGAAGGAATGTGGTGGTGAGATAGTTAGGTTATTGAAGGAATGTGGTGGTGAGATAGTTAGGTTTTTGAAGGAATGTGGTGGTGAGGTAGTTAGGTTATTGAAGGATTGTGGTGGTGAGATAGTTAGGTTTTTGAAGGAATGTGGTGGTGAGATAGTTAGGTTATTGAAGGAATGTGGTGGTGAGATAGTTAGGTTATTGAAGGAATGTGGTGGTGGGGGAGTAAGGTTATTGAAAGAATGTGGTGGTAGGATAGTTAGGTTATTGAAGGAATGTGGTGGTGAGATAGTTAGGTTATTGAAGGATTGTGGTGGTGGGTAGTTAGGTTATTGAAGGATTGTGGTGGTGAGATAGTTAGGTTTTTGAAGGGTTGTGGTGGTGAGATAGTTAGGTTATTGAAGGAGTGTGGTGGTGGGATAGTTAGGTTATTGAAGGAATGTGGTGGTGGGTAGTTAGGTTATTGAAGGATTGTGGTGGTAGGATAGTTAGGTTATTGAAGGAATGTGGTGGTGAGATAGTTAGGTTATTGAAGGAATGTGGTGGTGAGATAGTTAGGTTATTGAAGGATTGTGGTGGTAGGATAGTTAGGTTATTGAAGGAATGTGGTGGTGAGATAGTTAGGTTATTGAAGGAATGTGGTGGTGAGATAGTTAGGTTATTGAAGGAATGTGGTGGTGAGATAGTTAGGTTATTGAAGGAATGTGGTGGTGAGATAGTTAGGTTAGTGAAGGGTTGTGGTGGTGAGATAGTTAGGTTATTTAAGGAATGTGGTGGTAGGATAGTTAGGTTATTGAAGGAATGTGGTGGTGAGATAGTTAGGTTATTGAAGGAATGTGGTGGTGGGATAGTTAGGTTATTGAAGGAATGTGGTGGTGGGATAGTTAGGTTATTGAAGGAATGTGGTGGTGGGATAGTTAGGTTATTGAAGGGTTGTGGTGGGATAGATAGGTTATTGAAGGAATGTGGTGGTGAGATAGTTAGGTTATTGAAGGAATGTGGTGGTGAGATTGTTAGGTTATTGAAGGAATGTGGTGGTGAGATAGTTAGGTTATTGAAGGGATGTGGTGGTGGGATAGTTAGGTTATTGAAGGAATGTGGTGGTGAGATAGTTAGGTTATTGAAGGGTTGTGGTGGTGAGATAGTTAGGTTATTGAAGGAATGTGGTGGTGAGATAGTTAGGTTATTGAAGGAATGTGGTGGTTGGGTAGTTAGGTTATTGAAGGATTGTGGTGGTGAGATAGTTAGGTTATTGAAGGAATGTGGTGGTGGGGTAGTTAGGTTATTGAAGGATTGTGGTGGTGAGATAGTTAGGTTATTGAAGGAATGTGGTGGTGGGGTAGCTAGGATATTGAAGGAATGTGGTGGTGGGATAGTTAGGTTATTGAAGGGTTGTGGTGGTGAGATAGTTAGGATATTGAAGGAATGTGGTGGTGGGATAGTTAGGTTTTTGAAGGAATGTGGTGGTGAGATAGTTAGGTTATTGACGGAATTTGGTGATGGGGTAGTTAGGTTTTTGAAGGAATGTGGTGGTGAGATAGTTAGGTTATTGAAGGAATGTGGTGGTAGGATAGTTAGGATATTGAAGGAATGTGGTGGTGAGATAGTTAGGTTATTGAAGGAATGTGGTGGTGGGATGGTTAGGTTTTTGAAGGAATGTGGTGGTGAGATAGTTAGGTTATTGAAGGAATTTGGTGATGGGGTAGTTTGGTTAGTGAAGGATTGTGGTGGTGGGTAGTTAGGTTATTGAAGGAATGTGGTGGTGGGTAGTTAGGTTATTGAAGGAATGTGGTGGTGAGATAGTTAGGTTATTGAAGGAATGTGGTGGGATACGTAGGTTATTGAAGGAATGTGGTGGTGAGATAGTTAGGTTATTGAAGGAATGTGGTGGTGAGATAGTTAGGTTATTGAAGGATTGTGGTGGTGGGTAGTTAGGTTATTGAAGGAATGTGGTGGTGAGATAGTTAGGTTAGTGAAGGGTTGTGGTGGGATAGTTAGGTTATTGAAAGAATGTGGTGGTGAGATAGTTAGGTTTTTGAAGGAATGTGGTGGTGAGATAGTTAGGTTATTGAAGAAATGTGGTGGTGGGGTAGTTAGGTTATTGAAGGAATGTGGTGGTGGGTAGTTAGGTTATTGAAGGAATGTGGTGGTGAGATAGTTAGGTTATTGAAGGAATGTGGTGGGATACGTAGGTTATTGAAGGAATGTGGTGGTGAGATAGTTAGGTTATTGAAGGAATGTGGTGGTGAGATAGTTAGGTTATTGAAGGATTGTGGTGGTGGGTAGTTAGGTTATTGAAGGAATGTGGTGGTGAGATAGTTAGGTTAGTGAAGGGTTGTGGTGGGATAGTTAGGTTATTGAAGGAATGTGGTGGTGAGATAGTTAGGTTTTTGAAGGAATGTGGTGGTGAGATAGTTAGGTTATTGAAGAAATGTGGTGGTGGGGTAGTTAGGTTATTGAAGGAATGTGGTGGTGAGATAGTTAGGTTATTGAAGGAATGTGGTGGTGAGATAGTTAGGTTATTTAAGGAATGTGGTGGTAGGATAGTTAGGTTATTGAAGGATTGTGGTGGTGAGATAGTTAGGTTATTGAAGGAATGTGGTGGTGAGATAGTTAGGTTATTGAAGGAATGTGGTGGTGAGATAGTTAGGTTATTGAAGGGTTGTGGTGGTGAGATAGTTAGGTTATTGAAGGAATGTGGTGGTGAGATAGTTAGGTTATTGAAGGAATGTGGTGGTTGGGTAGTACGGTTATTGAAGGAATGTGGTGGTGGGATAGTTAGGTTTTTGAAGGAATGTGGTGGTGAGATAGTTAGGTTATTGAAGGAATGTGGTGGTAGGATAGTTAGGATATTGAAGGAATGTGGTGGTGAGATAGTTAGGTTATTGAAGGAATGTGGTGGTGGGATAGTTAGGTTTTTGAAGGAATGTGGTGGTGAGATAGTTAGGTTATTGAAGGAATTTGGTGATGGGGTAGTTCGGTTAGTGAAGGATTGTGGTGGTGGGTAGTTAGGTTATTGAAGGAATGTGGTGGTGGGTAGTTAGGTTATTGAAGGAATGTGGTGGTGAGATAGTTAGGTTATTGAAGGAATGCGGTGGGATACGTAGGTTATTGAAGGAATGTGGTGGTGAGATAGTTAGGTTATTGAAGGAATGTGGTGGTGAGATAGTTAGGTTATTGAAGGATTGTGGTGGTGGGTAGTTAGGTTATTGAAGGAATGTGGTGGTGAGATAGTTAGGTTAGTGAAGGGTTGTGGTGGTGGGTAGTTAGGTTATTGAAGGAATGTGGTGGTGAGATAGTTAGGTTAGTGAAGGGTTGTGGTGGGATAGTTAGGTTATTGAAGGAATGTGGTGGTGGGATAGTTAGGTTATTGAAGGAATTTGGTGATGGGGTAGTTCGGTTAGTGAAGGATTGTGGTGGTGGGTAGTTAGGTTATTGAAGGAATGTGGTGGTGGGTAGTTAGGTTATTGAAGGAATGTGGTGGTGAGATAGTTAGGTTATTGAAGGAATGTGGTGGGATACGTAGGTTATTGAAGGAATGTGGTGGTGAGATAGTTAGGTTATTGAAGGAATGTGGTGGTGAGATAGTTAGGTTATTGAAGGATTGTGGTGGTGGGTAGTTAGGTTATTGAAGGAATGTGGTGGTGAGATAGTTAGGTTAGTGAAGGGTTGTGGTGGGATAGTTAGGTTATTGAAAGAATGTGGTGGTGAGATAGTTAGGTTTTTGAAGGAATGTGGTGGTGAGATAGTTAGGTTATTGAAGAAATGTGGTGGTGGGGTAGTTAGGTTATTGAAGGAATGTGGTGGTGAGATAGTTAGGTTATTGAAGGAATGTGGTGGTGAGATAGTTAGGTTATTTAAGGAATGTGGTGGTGAGATAGTTAGGTTATTTAAGGAATGTGGTGGTAGGATAGTTAGGTTATTGAAGGATTGTGGTGGTGAGATAGTTAGGTTATTGAAGGAATGTGGTGGTGAGATAGTTAGGTTATTGAAGGAATGTGGTGGTGAGATAGTTAGGTTATTGAAGGGTTGTGGTGGTGAGATAGTTAGGTTATTGAAGGAATGTGGTGGTGAGATAGTTAGGTTATTGAAGGAATGTGGTGGTTGGGTAGTACGGTTATTGAAGGAATGTGGTGGTGGGATAGTTAGGTTTTTGAAGGAATGTGGTGGTGAGATAGTTAGGTTATTGAAGGAATGTGGTGGTAGGATAGTTAGGATATTGAAGGAATGTGGTGGTGAGATAGTTAGGTTATTGAAGGAATGTGGTGGTGGGATAGTTAGGTTTTTGAAGGAATGTGGTGGTGAGATAGTTAGGTTATTGAAGGAATTTGGTGATGGGGTAGTTCGGTTAGTGAAGGATTGTGGTGGTGGGTAGTTAGGTTATTGAAGGAATGTGGTGGTGGGTAGTTAGGTTATTGAAGGAATGTGGTGGTGAGATAGTTAGGTTATTGAAGGAATGCGGTGGGATACGTAGGTTATTGAAGGAATGTGGTGGTGAGATAGTTAGGTTATTGAAGGAATGTGGTGGTGAGATAGTTAGGTTATTGAAGGATTGTGGTGGTGGGTAGTTAGGTTATTGAAGGAATGTGGTGGTGAGATAGTTAGGTTAGTGAAGGGTTGTGGTGGGATAGTTAGATTATTGAAGGAATGTGGTGGTGGGATAGTTAGGTTATTGAAGGAATTTGGTGATGGGGTAGTTCGGTTAGTGAAGGATTGTGGTGGTGGGTAGTTAGGTTATTGAAGGAATGTGGTGGTGGGTAGTTAGGTTATTGAAGGAATGTGGTGGTGAGATAGTTAGGTTATTGAAGGAATGTGGTGGGATACGTAGGTTATTGAAGGAATGTGGTGGTGAGATAGTTAGGTTATTGAAGGAATGTGGTGGTGAGATAGTTAGGTTATTGAAGGAATGTGGTGGTAGGATAGTTAGGTTATTGAAGGAATGTGGTGGTGAGATAGTTAGGTTATTGAAGGAATGTGGTGGTGGGATAGTTAGGTTATTGAAGGAATGTCGTGGTGAGACAGTTAGGTTATTGAAGGAATGTGGTGGTGAGATAGTTAGGTTATTGAAGGAATGTGGTGGTGAGATAGTTAGGTTATTGAAGGAATGTGGTGGTGAGATAGTTAGGTTATTGAAGGGTTGTGGTGGTGAGATAGTTAGGTTATTGAAGGAATGTGGTGGTGAGATAGTTAGGTTATTGAAGGAATGTGGTGGTTGGGTAGTACGGTTATTGAAGGAATGTGGTGGTGGGATAGTTAGGTTTTTGAAGGAATGTGGTGGTGAGATAGTTAGGTTATTGAAGGAATGTGGTGGTAGGATAGTTAGGATATTGAAGGAATGTGGTGGTGAGATAGTTAGGTTATTGAAGGAATGTGGTGGTGGGATAGTTAGGTTTTTGAAGGAATGTGGTGGTGAGATAGTTAGGTTATTGAAGGAATTTGGTGATGGGGTAGTTCGGTTAGTGAAGGATTGTGGTGGTGGGTAGTTAGGTTATTGAAGGAATGTGGTGGTGGGTAGTTAGGTTATTGAAGGAATGTGGTGGTGAGATAGTTAGGTTATTGAAGGAATGCGGTGGGATACGTAGGTTATTGAAGGAATGTGGTGGTGAGATAGTTAGGTTATTGAAGGAATGTGGTGGTGAGATAGTTAGGTTATTGAAGGATTGTGGTGGTGGGTAGTTAGGTTATTGAAGGAATGTGGTGGTGAGATAGTTAGGTTAGTGAAGGGTTGTGGTGGGATAGTTAGATTATTGAAGGAATGTGGTGGTGGGATAGTTAGGTTATTGAAGGAATTTGGTGATGGGGTAGTTCGGTTAGTGAAGGATTGTGGTGGTGGGTAGTTAGGTTATTGAAGGAATGTGGTGGTGGGTAGTTAGGTTATTGAAGGAATGTGGTGGTGAGATAGTTAGGTTATTGAAGGAATGTGGTGGGATACGTAGGTTATTGAAGGAATGTGGTGGTGAGATAGTTAGGTTATTGAAGGAATGTGGTGGTGAGATAGTTAGGTTATTGAAGGAATGTGGTGGTAGGATAGTTAGGTTATTGAAGGAATGTGGTGGTGAGATAGTTAGGTTATTGAAGGAATGTGGTGGTGGGATAGTTAGGTTATTGAAGGAATGTCGTGGTGAGACAGTTAGGTTATTGAAGGAATGTGGTGGTGAGATAGTTAGGTTATTGAAGGAATGTGGTGGTAGGATAGTTAGGTTATTGAAGGATTGTGGTGGTGAGATAGTTAGGTTATTGAAGGAATGTGGTGGTGAGATAGTTAGGTTATTGAAGGAATGTGGTGGTGAGATAGTTAGGTTATTGAAGGAATGTGGTGGTGGGATAGTTAGGTTATTGAAGGAATGTGGTGGTGGGATAGTTAGGTTATTGAAGGGTTGTGGTGGGATAGTTAGGTTATTGAAAGAATGTGGTGGTGAGATAGTTAGGTTATTGAAGGAATGTGGTGGTGAGATAGTTAGGTTATTGAAGAAATGTGGTGGTGGGGTAGTTAGGTTATTGAAGGAATGTGGTGGTGAGATAGTTAGGTTATTGAAGGAATGTGGTGGTGAGATAGTTAGGTTATTTAAGGAATGTGGTGGTAGGATAGTTAGGTTATTGAAGGATTGTGGTGGTGAGATAGTTAGGTTATTGAAGGAATGTGGTGGTGAGATAGTTAGGTTATTGAAGGAATGTGGTGGTGAGATAGTTAGGTTATTGAAGGATTGAGGTGGTGGGTAGTTAGGTTATTGAAGGAATGTGGTGGTGAGATAGTTAGGTTAGTGAAGGGTTGTGGTGGGATAGTTAGGTTATTGAAGGAATGTGGTGGTGGGATAGTTAGGTTATTGAAGGGTTGTGGTGGGATAGTTAGGTTATTGAAGGAATGTGGTGGTGAGATAGTTAGGTTATTGAAGGAATGTGGTGGTGAGATAGTTAGGTTATTGAAGGAATGTGGTGGTGAGATAGTTAGGTTATTGAAGGAATGTGGTGGTGGGATAGTTAGGTTAATGAAGGAATGTGGTGGTGAGATAGTTAGGTTATTGAAGGGTTGTGGTGGTGAGATAGTTAGGTTATTGAAGGAATGTGGTGGTGAGATAGTTAGGTTATTGAAGGAATGTGGTGGTTGGGTAGTACGGTTATTGAAGGAATGTGGTGGTGGGATAGTTAGGTTTTTGAAGGAATGTGGTGGTGAGATAGTTAGGTTATTGACGGAATTTGGTGATGGGGTAGTTAGGTTTTTGAAGGAATGTGGTGGTGAGATAGTTAGGTTATTGAAGGAATGTGGTGGTAGGATAGTTAGGATAATGAAGGAATGTGGTGGTGAGATAGTTAGGTTATTGAAGGAATGTGGTGGTGGGATAGTTAGGTTTTTGAAGGAATGTGGTGGTGAGATAGTTAGGTTATTGAAGGAATTTGGTGATGGGGTAGTTCGGTTAGTGAAGGATTGTGGTGGTGGGTAGTTAGGTTATTGTAGGAATGTGGTGGTGGGTAGTTAGGTTATTGAAGGAATGTGGTGGTGAGATAGTTAGGTTATTGAAGGAATGTGGTGGGATACGTAGGTTATTGAAGGAATGTGGTGGTGGGATAGTTAGGTTATTGAAGGAATTTGGTGATGGGGTAGTTCGGTTAGTGAAGGATTGTGGTGGTGGGTAGTTAGGTTATTGAAGGAATGTGGTGGTGGGTAGTTAGGTTATTGAAGGAATGTGGTGGTGAGATAGATAGGTTATTGAAGGAATGTGGTGGGATACGTAGGTTATTGAAGGAATGTGGTGGTGAGATAGTTAGGTTATTGAAGGAATGTGGTGGTGAGATAGTTAGGTTATTGAAGGATTGTGGTGGTGGGTAGTTAGGTTATTGAAGGAATGTGGTGGTGAGATAGTTAGGTTAGTGAAGGGTTGTGGTGGGATAGTTAGGTTATTGAAGGAATGTGGTGGTGGGATAGTTAGGTTATTGAAGGGTTGTGGTGGGATAGTTAGGTTATTGAAAGAATGTGGTGGTGAGATAGTTAGGTTATTGAAGGAATGTGGTGGTGAGATAGTTAGGTTATTGAAGAAATGTGGTGGTGGGGTAGTTAGGTTATTGAAGGAATGTGGTGGTGAGATAGTTAGGTTATTGAAGGAATGTGGTGGTGAGATAGTTAGGTTAGTGAAGGGTTGTGGTGGGATAGTTAGGTTATTGAAGGAATGTGGTGGTGGGATAGTTAGGTTATTGAAGGAATGTGGTGGTGAGATAGTTAGGTTATTGAAGGAATGTGGTGGTGAGATAGTTAGGTTATTTAAGGAATGTGGTGGTAGGATAGTTAGGTTATTGAAGGATTGTGGTGGTGAGATAGTTAGGTTATTGAAGGAATGTGGTGGTGAGATAGTTAGGTTATTGAAGGAATGTGGTGGTGAGATAGTTAGGTTATTGAAGGAATGTGGTGGTTGGGTAGTTAGGTTATTGAAGGATTCTGGTGGTGAGATAGTTAGGTTATTGAAGGATTGTGGTGGTGAGATAGTTAGGTTATTGAAGGAATGTGGTGGTGGGGTAGTTAGGTTTTTGAAGGATTGTGGTGGTGAGATAGTTAGGTTATTGAAGGAATGTGGTGGTGGGGTAGTTAGGTTATTGAAGGAATGTGGTGGTAGGATAGTTAGGTTATTGAAGGAATGTGGTGGTCAGATAGTTAGGTTATTGAAGGAATGTGGTTGTAGGATAGTTAGGTTATTGAAGGAATGTGGTGGTGAGATAGTTAGGTTATTGAAGGAATGTGGTGGTGAGATAGTTAGGTTATTGAAGAAATGTGGTGGTGGGGTAGTTAGGTTATTGAAGGAATGTGGTGGTGAGATAGTTAGGTTATTGAAGGAATGTGGTGGTGAGATAGTTAGGTTATTTAAGGAATGTGGTGGTAGGATAGTTAGGTTATTGAAGGATTGTGGTGGTGAGATAGTTAGGTTATTGAAGGAATGTGGTGGTGAGATAGTTAGGTTATTGAAGGAATGTGGTGGTGAGATAGTTAGGTTATTGAAGGAATGTGGTGGTTGGGTAGTTAGGTTAATGAAGGATTCTGGTGGTGAGATAGTTAGGTTATTGAAGGATTGTGGTGGTGAGATAGTTAGGTTATTGAAGGAATGTGGTGGTGGGGTAGTAAGGTTATTGAAGGATTGTGGTGGTGAGATAGTTAGGTTATTGAAGGAATGTGGTGGTGGGGTAGTTAGGTTATTGAAGGAATGTGGTGGTAGGATAGTTAGGTTATTGAAGGAATGTGGTGGTCAGATAGTTAGGTTATTGAAGGAATGTGATTGTAGGATAGTTAGGTTATTGAAGGAATGTGGTGGTCAGACAGTTAGGTTATTGAAGGAATGTGGTTGTAGGATAGTTAGGTTATTGAAGGAATGTGGTGGTGAGATAGTTAGGTTATTGAAGGAATGTGGTGGTGAGATAGTTAGGTTATTGAAGAAATGTGGTGGTGGGGTAGTTAGGTTATTGAAGGAATGTGGTGGTGATATAGTTAGGTTATTGAAGGAATGTGGTGGTGAGACAGTTGGGTTATTGAAGGAATGTGGTGGTGAGATAGTTAGGTTATTGAAGGAATGTCGTTGTGAGACAGTTAGGTTATTGAAGGAATGTGGTGGTGAGATAGTTTGGTTATTGAAGGAATGTGGTGGTAGGATAGTTAGGTTATTGAAGGATTGTGGTGGTGAGATAGTTAGGTTATTGAAGGAATGTGGTGGTGAGATAGTTAGGTTATTGAAGGAATGTGGTGGTGAGATAGTTAGGTTATTGAAGGAATGTGGTGGTTGGGTAGTTAGGTTATTGAAGGATTCTGGTGGTGAGATAGTTAGGTTATTGAAGGATTGTGGTGGTGAGATAGTTAGGTTATTGAAGGAATGTGGTGGTGGGGTAGTTAGGTTATTGAAGGATTGTGGTGGTGAGATAGTTAGGTTTTTGAAGGAATGTGGTGGTGGGGTAGTTAGGTTATTGAAGGAATGTGGTGGTAGGATAGTTAGGTTATTGAAGGAATGTGGTGGTCAGATAGTTAGGTTATTGAAGGCATGTTGTTGTAGGATAGTTAGGTTATTGAAGGAATGTGGTGGTGAGATAGTTAGGTTATTGAAGGAATGTGGTGGTGGGATAGTTAGGTTGTTGAAGGAATGTGGTGGTGGGGTAGTTAGGTTATTGAAGGAATGTCGTGGTGAGACAGTTAGGTTATTGAAGGAATGTGGTGGTGAGATAGTTAGGGTATTGAAGGAATGTGGTGGTGGGGTAGTTAGGTTATTGAAGGAATGTGGTGGTAGGATAGTTAGGTTATTGAAGGAATGTGGTGGTGAGATAGTTAGGTTATTGAAGGAATGTGGTGGTAGGATAGTTAGGTTATTGAAGGATTGTGGTGGTGAGATAGTTAGGTTATTGAAGGAATGTGGTGGTGAGATAGTTAGGTTATTGAAGGAATGTGGTGGTGAGATAGTTAGGTTATTGAAGGAATGTGGTGGTGGGATAGTTAGGTTATTGAAGGAATGTGGTGGTGAGATAGTTAGGTTATTGAAGGGTTGTGGTGGTGAGATAGTTAGGTTATTGAAGGAATGTGGTGGTGAGATAGTTAGGTTATTGAAGGAATGTGGTGGTTGGGTAGTTAGGTTATTGAAGGATTGTGGTGGTGAGATAGTTAGGTTATTGAAGGAATGTGGTGGTGGGGTAGTTAGGTTATTGAAGGATTGTGGTGGTGAGATAGTTAGGTTATTGAAGGAATGTGGTGGTGGGGTAGTTAGGTTATTGAAGGAATGTGGTGGTAGGATAGTTAGGTTATTGAAGGAATGTGGTGGTGAGATAGTTAGGTTATTGAAGGAATGTGGTGGTAGGATAGTAAGGTTATTGAAGAAATGTGGTGGTGAGATAGTTAGGTTATTGAAGGAATGTGGTGGTGGGATAGTTAGGTTATTGAAGGAATGTCGTGGTGAGACAGTTAGGTTATTGAAGGAATGTGGTGGTGAGATAGTTAGGTTATTGAAGGAATGTGGTGGTAGGATAGTTAGGTTATTGAAGGATTGTGGTGGTGAGATAGTTAGGTTATTGAAGGAATGTGGTGGTGAGATAGTTAGGTTATTGAAGGAATGTGGTGGTGAGATAGTTAGGTTATTGAAGGAATGTGGTGGTGGGATAGTTAGGTTATTGAAGGAATGTGGTGGTGAGATAGTTAGGATATTGAAGGAATGTAGTGGTGGGATTGTTAGGTTATTGAAGGAATGTGGTGGTGAGATAGTTAGGTTATTGAAGGAATATGGTGGTGAGGTAGTTAGGTTGTTGAAGGAGTGTGGTGGTGAGATAGTTAGGCTATTGAAGAATTGTGGTGGTGGGGTAGACAGGTTGTTGAAGAACAATTTCATGATTTTAGGTTATTTAAGAATATTTAATATGACATTCAATCAGATTGTTGATGAAATTTGACAACAATTCAAATTCATCTAGCAGTGATTTTGTAAACAAAACTAGAAACTAAATTATTACTTCAGCTATCAGGCATTTGGTAATTTATGAACAGTTTGGTTGCATTTCATTAATTTGATAGATACCTTGTCAATGGGATGCTTCAATAATTACTTTTAGGCCGATTGGGCAGTGGATGGATGTGTGGTTGTTTCTGAATTTGGTATAGGACGATGTGTTGGGATTTGCTTGTAGAGTGGTAATTTGCTTGTGAAGTAGGGGGTTGTTAGTGTGTTTGTCGGTGTGTTTGTTAGTTTTAAGAAGGGTAACATTGGGTTCTTGGGTTGTTGAAAAAGAGGATGTTTGGGTTAATGTTTTTCTGGAGGTGATGGACATTTATCATCCAAAACTGGCTCCCACAGTAGATATCGCTTGTGTGAGATCAAACGATATCCACAATCAAATCGTCACAAAGTCCAGTTATGTTTTATGTCGAGGGAAAAGGATATAATCGTTGCAGGAGGGAAGGTTAGGGTAATTCGTACTTTGGATAAGAGATATTGTGCATTATTAATTTAATTATTTAATTATAAACGAAAGAAGACCGTTTGAAGATTTAGCTTTGGTTTGTTTTTGGTTTGTGCTTACGTTTTTTTTTTTTGGTTTTTATTGTTGTTGTTTTTCTTTTTTGTTTTCTTGTTTGTTTGTTTCCCTTTGTTTTTTTTTAATTTTGGGAGGAGGCTTTTTTTGGGGACACATTCATAGTGTTTCCATCAGTCACTGGTTACTGTTGATGCTTTCAGTTGTTGTCATCAGTCACTAGTTACTTTTGAAATGTTCAATTGTTTTTCATCACTGGTTAATGTTTTTTATTGCAGAAAATGTAGTGCTACCTGCTGACTCATTGTTTTTATCAGTTACTAGTTCCATTTAGTCACTAATCACTAGTTATTAGTAGAAATAGTCAGGATACATTTCTATTCTATGTATATATTTTTTTAATCCAGTGGCTTTCGGAGAGGAATGTACAACGAATGAAGAATGTCACTTCCCCAACTCAGAGTGCAGACAGTCTACATGCGGCTGCATCACAGGCTACATCTTCAACTCGGCGATACACGCCTGTGGTAGGATATGTAGTTTTGTTGGATGATTGGAGTTTTAGGTTAAATAGGCTGTTGAAAGATGGTAGTTTATTGTGGTTGCTGAGGGATATTTATATGTAGGATATTTATAATCTTCAAAATGATAGTGGAAGAAAAAAATTGTTGTATATGGAGTAGGATGATGGTGGTAGGATTTTAAGGTGGTTGAATGTTGGGGTGGTAGGGTATTTTGGATGGAGTAGGATGGTGGTGAAGGGTAAGTTATTTGTTGAAGGTTTGAGGTGAAGGGATATTTAACTTGCTAAAGAATGGGTTTGCAAGAACTTGCAAAAGGGTTTTTAGGTTGTTTGATGATGGTAGTGGAAATGAAATGGCAGATAACAATGGTGGTAGGATATTTAGGATATTGAGGGATGGTGGTTTTATCATATTTTGTTGTTGAAGAATGATGGGGATGGTAGGATAATAAGTTTGTTAAGGACGGGGGTGGTAGGATATCCCAATCATTCAACAAGTGGAGTGGGTAATTTCTGTTGCTTGAAGACGGTTTGATGGTGGTAGTTGAATATTTTGGCTGTTGAAGGAAGAGGATTGAAGGAGTAATTTGGGTTATTGAAGGATATATTTTTGTTTTTGAAGGATTGTAGTTGGGTGGGTAAATTTGATTGATGGAGGATAGTGGTGGTGGCTTATTTTTGTTGTTTAAGGACCTGGATGAAACGTAAATTTGGTGGGATAGTGGTATTAATGGTAATAATAAGAATGAGAATACTCCACACCACTAAGGCGCATGCTCAAAGTACACACACATTAATATCCTAGTGTAAAGACCAACACGGTTCCTTTTTCCTTCTCAACTCAGTAGGACTATGCAACCTAGCTGCCAATTAAGATGCTTTTTAAAAGTTTTCTGTCACATTGCCTTCACTTCCACACTAGGTATCTAATTGCACTGCTGGGTGATAAGAGGGACAATTTTACTAAATCTCTTACCCAAGGTAAAACCATACGTTTCACAACTAATGTCTCTGTATGGGACATGAAACCAACCTTTCAAATTCTCAGCTTATCCAGTAATTAAGTGGATCACCCACCCTTGTGGCAACCCTCGCCGATTCGTGCTGAATTTCACCAATAGTGGTCAACAGAGCTGTGCACATTTAGTTGTTAAGGAAAGGGTTCAGAAGGGATTATTTGGGTTCTTGAATGATGGTTATACATTATTGTGGTTATTGGAGAAGGTTGCCTAGGTTTAATTGAGTTTTTGGAAGCGGGAGTGCAAATATTATTTTAGGAGAGATGTTATGTGTTTGGCTTTTGCAGTTATATAGTGGGTGTTTGAAGTTGGAGGAGGGCTGGAATAAGTGGTAGTAGGGGATATTGGTTTGTTAAAGTTGGGCAAGTTATTGAATAATTGAAGGAAGGAGTGGGCATGGTGGTGAAGTAAGTTAGGACCAGTGGTGGGCAAGTAATAGCTACCACAATAATTTCCGTATTTTTCCTTGAGGCCAACACCATTATTCTTATAGCTTCCGAGATAATGACAAAACTATGGTATTAACTGACTTACAATGTACATCTCATTACCTCTGTTTGAAGTAAGGAGAAAATTAAAATCATGTTAATATACATAACCTTTCTCTGATTTGTGAATGAATTTCATGACTATGGATATTTAGCATGAGTGTGTAAAAGTGCACAAAGTAAATTTTTGAAGATTGTGTGCTTCACGCAGTCCATTGCTATATGGGTACTTTGCAAAATATTTTAACAATTTGCCCTTTTCTCTGTGGGTTTTGAAGTAATCCGATGCCTTATCTGTGGTGGAACTTTGGAAAGTGAATTCTTAATAGAAAAAAAATCGCTTTAACTTTCAATATTTAGCGAAATTAAATAGGGTAGCCATCAATTCCAGGGCTTTTATCATTCTTCATAGAGAGAACTACCTTACCAATTTCTTCAAGGCTTATTTCTTTTTCCAGATTGTCAAACTCTTCCTTGTTAATTTTTGGAATGTCAATATTTAAATTTAAATTTAAATCAATATATTTATCTTCTTCATGATAGTGTATATCTTTACTGTATAGTTTACTGTAAAATTGTTTCAGTTCATCTAAGATAGTACTGCCATCTGTAATCAAATCACCATTATCTTTTATGATACTATTGATAAACTTACTAGTGTAATTCCTATTTTCTAGGTGGCAAATTTAATTTGTAGGTTTTTCACCTTCTTCGTACCATTTAATTATTTTTAGGAATTGAGATCGTTTTATGTCTTCTTCATTAAGTTCTTCCAAAAGCTTTTTCTTTGTTGTAAGTTCTAATAAAGAATCTTCACTTTAATTATGAAAATCAATTCTTATATTTTCCTCGAGTGATTGTATTGTATCTTCAAGATTTTTTATTTTTTATTCCTATCTTTTTTAATGAATGTAGAACAAGAAATAGTCTTACCTCTTAAATTCATTTAAAAAGTTTAAAGAAGTAAAGATTCAGACATTTTCAATTCAAAAGTTCCATCCTTGATATGGTTGTTTAATTCATCTTCAGTGTTTAATGGTTTTGCATATTCTGAAATTAATGTATTTTTAACAATTTGGATGTATTCTTCATTCCGTAATAGGGAAGTATTGAACTTCCAGTAGCCACGGCCTCATTCATTGCTTAGTTTATTTGACATTGATAGCGTAATTGGTGAATGATAAGATTTATACCCTGGGACAATGTCGGTTGCATATGATACATTACATAGATCCTGTGAGAGTAAAAACGAAAATCAAGCCTAGCTTGCTGTTTAGGATTTTCTTCCACCGAGTGAATTTTTTTGCATTTGCTATTTTGTTTTCCTCAAATATCGATTAAGTCTAGTTCTTCAATCTTTTCTAAAACAATATTTCTGGCGTTGAGATTATTTATATTTTTTTTATAGTTTTCAAGATCTAAGGCAGGGTTAAGTACCAGATTCCAGTTACCACAGATAATGATTGATTCATTTCCAAATTTCACAATATCATTGAATAGTTTAGAATAGAATGCAGGTTCATCCTTATTTGGGCTATACATATTTGTCAAGGTAACATTCATTCCATCTATTGTAATATCCGTTGTAATATAATAAAGTTGCCATCAATAAGTGATTTATGAATTTTGATTTCCATGTTGTTGTTAAAAAGAATTGCTACTCCTCTTGAGTTAGATCGAAAGATAACATAAGATAATACTTTATTACCCGAAGGGAATTTTGTGTACAGCAAGAGTTAAGTACATAGAAAATACAACATAAATGACATGGGCAATAACAGTGGTATTAAAACATATAGCTGGCAATAAAGAGGATAAGATATAACATAAATATGCGAAGAAAGCAATATTCAACATTTGTTTAAAAGTGATATACTGGCTTGGATAAAAGAGTACTTACTTCTGTTAGTTTTAACACTTGGTAAAAGATATCTACGGCCAGACGGTAAAAGATCATAACAAGAGTTTAAAACATGGGTAGGGTCTTGTAAAATCTTAACAGATAGATTTACAACAGATGACATGTACAGGGTGTCTGAGGAATCAAAGTTAAAACAGGAAATTTTCTCTGCAACTTTAACAATCTTTCTTAGTTAATTCTTATTTTGAAGAGACAAAGGGCCGTACCAGCATTGCATACAAAAAGTTAGAATTGATTGTATACATGATTTGTAAAACAAAGACTTAAAAGTGGGATCAATGTTAAAAAAGCGCAACTTTCGTAAAAAGTGAAGCCGAGACTGGCATTTGTTGTACACTGTCTTGGTGTTCTGGTTAAAAGTCAGTTTGTTGTCTATGATTGTACTTCTTCGACAACCTCCACTGTCTGACCGTTGATGATGACTGGCGTGATGACAGATTTCTTCCTTCGAAAGTCAATAATGAGTTCTTTAGTCTTTTTAACATTAAGTTCCAGATAATTGCTACTACACCAGAAAATCAGCAATGATACAATTTAGTCCCCATTCATTCTTCATAATATCTTTATCTTTTTCTGAAATATGTATATCTTGCAGACAGATAATTGAATAATTCTGTCGTTTCCATATTCCCTCTCACTACAGCTGGTTTTGTGTTGTAATGGTTAGTTTACTTGGCCAGGAACCAGCAGGTCACGGGTTCGATTCCATGTTTCGACGCATTTTTTTAGTTTGATTTGTGTTGATAACTGCTATCTTCTGTAGTGTATCAACCTACATTTTCGGAGAAGAATTCAAAGAACATTGTTTTTAAATCAAGAAGTAGTCTATCTAGACTGGTATTAAGTATTGTACCAGATGTTCATAAGATGGACACGGTATTCATAATGAACATAAATTGAATACCAGAGTAAAACAAATAAACCAGTGTGTAAGTGAAATTACCTTCTGGACAAGCTTCAGCGGGCACACAACTCGGCAGCACCAGTAATATCTCACACAAAGAAGTATGACAAACAACTACATGGCTGACAATAAGGGAGAGGATCGAATTCAAATTGTTGATGTTTGTCTTCAAGGCGCTAAACAGCCTTGCTCCAGAAAACATCCAGGAGCTCATCACCCCCCTTTCAGCTAGGGAGGACTTCAAGATCAGTTTCTACTCTTACAGTCACTGTCCCAGTCACACGAACTGTCACACATGGTGACAGAGCTTTCTTTAAAGCAGGGGTTGTTTTATTGAACAAACATCAAGCCTACTTACGTGAGAATACCAATGCCACAAGTTGACAATCTTAACTAAAAGTCCTATGTTCAAGAGAGCATATGACTTAGCGCCTCTTAGCAGTTTTCTGTATTAGGCACTGTATAAATGCTTAGCATTATTATTATTATTAAGTTAATAGCTTTTTGAAGAACAGAATGATTAGATTTATGCGTTCCTGCAGTCGATTGGGGTTTATTGATTTATTGAAATATCTGGATTTGTTAGGAATGATGAATTGGGTTATTTGCTCCTTTGACGGAAAAGCTGTTGAGTTGTGTTTGAAGTCGAGATTAAAGATATACTCGAACATGTGTAGAAGGTATAATTGGAGCAGGGGTGGGCGGAGGAAGGGTATTGGGCGTAATCGAGTTATTGGAGAAAGAGGATTTTTAAATGTTGTAGGCTTAATATGGTGATTTACCAGTGGTTTGGGGGTTTTTATTCGGGAGGGTTATGTTTAGGGGATTTAATTGACATATACATGGTTGTGGTTTGGTTTATTGAAATGTGACAGGTGATGGAGAGGTGGTATCATATTTTGTATTCCAAAGAAGCGGTTTGATTTGAATGATTGAGCCTCTGGTGTGCGTTAATTTGTGTTAGTTTGCTTGGTGAGAGAATGGTTGGGGTCCGTTCTTCCTTCCCGAAAAGGGGTACCTGTCTTCAGAAATCAATATGGAAATGTTTTTCATGTTAAGAAACGAAAATATTTTTCTTAAAATCGGTTTGTTATATTATTTGATATTCTTAGAACTCGGGTTATTAGTATGTTGAGTCGGTTCCAGAAAAAACGGATGTCACTTGATCAGTCATGAGTTATATATTTACTTATGACACAGTTCACTGTTTTTGTCAATCACTGGTTACTGGTGATATAATCGTCTTAATTCAGGTCTTTATGGAGAGGAATGCACATTGGATGAAGAATGTTACTTGCCCAACTCAGAGTGCAGACAGTCTACATGTGGCTGCATCGTAGGTTACAGCTTCAACCCAATAAACAGCACCTGCATCCATGGTAACATGCCAATACACTGGCCTATTCATCCCTATTTTTAATTTCTTTTGTCAAGTCTTTCTTGTCTTGTTCATGATCAGACAATTGTTGATTTACATAGTAAACATTAGAGATTGTATTTTAGAAACAGTTTTCATTCATATTTCGGAAAAAAACCAAGCATTTTGATGAATTGTCGTTTTAGAATCTTCTCAACTAGAAGTGATAGTAAATTTAAAAGGCGTTTTGGGGCTTGTATAATGAGTTAGCAATGATGTGTCAATAAATTCAAGTACAAGAAGATTTTTAATGTCCGCAAAATCTTTTATTAATAACATTTCTGCGTTTTTATATTTTGTTTTATAAATTGTTAACTGAAGTGCCATACTTACTGGTCAAAAACAGTTTGACACAGCGATATGAGCAGCCCAAGTGTATTTGAACTGAAAAACATGTATTATGTACAATGCATGTACCTTTGAATGACAGTCAAACGAAATTTTCTCACGTAGCAGTATGTCATGTTATACTCTGTTTAAAATGTGAAGACGTTTCTTTTTGTTAATAAAAAATTCTCATTTATTGCCACTATCCAAATCACCTACTTAATATAAAGTTGTTATATTGCAGGATGTGAAGAATACGGCAATACCTATGCAATCTTTACCGGCCTTGCAATAATGGGTCTTGACTTGCAATCAATTTACGTCACTTCTCTTCAACAATGTAAGGATGCCTGTTCCAGCATGAGCAACTGCAAAGGGTTTGATTATGATGCGCCAGGCTCTTATTGCTATCGGAAGCACAGTGTGGTGTTAGATGACCCTTCTAAATTGAGACAGTCTGCCACAAACATACATGGGGTCAGAAACTGCAACAACTAGAAACCATTAACTGGAATGAGATAGGACCTTTTGAATCGTTGGACTACAACTTGCTATACAAAGGTTAAATAGATGCTACAAAGTTGTCATGCTGACTGAGGTTCATGGCTCATCTTACATCTTCATAGCACATTTCTTATCAATGTGTTAAGTGCGCCTATATGTAGCTCTTTTGGCAGGTCACTTGTTTAATTTGAAATATGGATATCATTCTATGAAAATACAATGCGGACTGGTGACAACTACCCGTCAACATGCGCAACTTTAGCTTCAGAAAGACCCCTTTGTGTCTGGATGCTTTTTCAAAGACAATAATATTCAAATGCTCTTGGTATGTAATGCAGTTGTGAGTCAGCGCTGTATATTAAAGGAGCAGTAGCATGTTTTTTCGCTCAAAAATATGTCGACGAAATGTATTTGAAAAATAATTTCACCAATCGTAAAACACCCTACTCTCTTCGGAAACTATAGTTAAACATGAGTGCACATGGCTCAGTAAAACCATTTGGGATCGTTTTTTTCATTCGAAATAATAAAATGTGTTCACAATAAAATGACCGCCATGCCATATTTGCTTTATACGCAACACCATTATTACTTCTACGGATAATTGGTTTGTGTAATAGGATGTTTTACCCTCTAAAGTAAATTTAGATGGCACAACGTATCATTATAAATAGGAAATTTTAAGAAATAAATTTTGCAAAAAACGTGCTACTGTCCCTTTAACTATTACCATTGTTATGTCAAAGTTTAGGTAGATGAGGTCTAATAGCGCAATGGATAATTTGCTGAATACCAAATATCGAAACTTATTTACAAGTTAGCATGGAGTATAAGAAACCATGTTCCTCGAGTTAGACAGGGCACGATTACATTTACTTATCTCCTTAAATGTGAAACTGCTGAACAAGCAAGACGGAAACTCTCAAATGATACTTTTGAACAAACATTTGCAATGAAAGGGATATGAAATTCTTATAACAGCTAGATTGAAAAGAATAATGTTCATGTGATTTTTCATCAAAGGAGAACATTACTTCAGGAGAACAAGTTGAAAATATACAATTATAAACTTGTGGTAGGGTCAATACATGTTTTATGGACCCGAGAACACAATATTGTCAAAGGATTAACCACATTGTCAATATTGTTTTCTCGGGTCCGAAAAATAGGTATTGACCGAATCGTCCAGTTCATGATTGTTTTATTATTTGTTTATTACAGAAAAGAAACGAAAATAATTAGATAATTAGGTAATTAGGTAAAAAGGTAATTAGGTCAAGACAGTAAGGACTACGGTCAAATGGCATTAAGATAACAATTGTATGATGCCAGGATAACAATAAATGACGTATGAGCGGTGATAAACTTATTTTTGTTTTACTCGCTCGTGTAAGATACTTCAGTGTATCATGCTAACGGCAATATTAATACCGCCACTTTATGGCATCACAATAGTTTGCCATTATGTCACAATGTCACAATGGGAGTAACGTCATCACAATTTTATCAGACTTGCGGGAATCATAGTTTTAGAGCCATGTCGGCTATTCGCTGGATTATAGGAGGGCGAGTAATAAACAGAATACTAGACGAATTTCCCATCTGGGATAATGAAGTTTATCTTATCTTATCTTCTATTCAAAATCATTAACTCGCTTGATAAAAATGTTATTAAACAGATGGTCGTTTATATTATCCTCAATGTCTCAATTTCCAGCTTCAATGACGATTATGTTTATTATTTCTCTACTGAAATGTAAATAACTTTATTGCTTCAACCCTCTATCAACTTCAATGACCATAACATTTATTGTTATGTTACTGAGAAATTATAAAGTTCATCGCTTCAAAGTTCTATCCTCTAGGTGACAATGATGTTTATTGTTACTGTAATGAGCAGTGAAAATATTTACCCCTCCGATCCTTTATACTGTACTAGGCAATGATTAAATGTATCGATTCAAGCCTCTATCAACTTCAGTGACGATTAAGTTTATTGTTACTGTACTGAGCAATGATTAAATTTATCGCTTCAACCTTCTATCAACTTCAGTGACGATTATGTGTATCATTACTGTACTGAGCAATGATTAAATTTATCCCTCCAACCCTCTATCGACTTCAGTGACGATTAAGCTTATTGTTACTGTACTGAGCAATGATAAAATTTATCCCTCCAACCCTCTATCAACTTCAGTGACGATTATGTTTATTGTAACTGTACTGAGCAATGATTAAATGTATCCCTCCAACCCTCTATCAACTTCAGTGACGATTATGTTTAATGTAACTGTACTGAGCAATGATTAAATCTATGCCTCCAACCCTCTTATATGTATCCCTCCAACCCTCTATCAACTTCAGTGACGATTATGTTTATTGTAACTGTACTGAGCAATGATTAAATTTATCGCTTCAACACTCTATCAACTGCAATGTTTGCAAACTATGTTTATCATTACAGTACTGAGAGATGATGATACCTCATCTGATAACCCAAACACTGGTATTGATATGGATGTGTCTATTTCGATCAGTTCTGACCCTTGATTGATCCGTGCAGATGTCGACAGAACGTGATGCCAAGATACAGAGATTATCTCAGATAGGTCTATTTTGGTTTTATACTGTTTGAAATGTTGAACTTATGAATAATGCCATATTTATAACTTGACATTCTAATGAAATAATAATCACAAAACATCCAATATCAGTTTTGTATTCACAAGAATATTTGTTTCGGTGAACAATGGTGGTCATAAATGTGTGAAGTGTTTTTTATATTTGTTTTCTAAGCTTTGTGATTTTTTTTGTACAGTAATTATACAGAGTATTGCTAAGTGGTGACCTCGGTTCTTTCCCAGCAGATGTGTTTATTTTTGAGACAGTCAGAATGTACACTAAATTATTCCTGTTTTCTTAGTTGGACGGCTTCTAAAATAAATGATTTGAGTTTTTGGGGTTCGTAATGAAAGGTTCTAATTAAAAGAGGTACCTGCAAAGCATTATATTATTGTCTTATATGTTCTTAAAATTTCTAAGATTGCATAGCATGATGTACTATTTATTCTGTGACCACGGGGATCACTCACATCAGAAGATTGGTGTGCCTTTTTCAGGGATGTTTGACCTGATGTAGTATTGGGAGGACAGTTCAGTTTGTTGATTATTTTAAGTGGATACTCAAACAGCAGCAGTGCAAGATCTCGACAGAACCTCCAATAGAGAACACCTAATGATGCCAAGATAGAGAGACTATATCACAAAGGTCTATTTTGGTTTTATACTGTTTGAAATGTTTAACTTATGAATAATGCCATATTTATAACTTGACATTCTAATGAAATAATGATAACAAAACATCTAATATCAGTTTTGTTTTCACAAGAATATTTGTTTCGGTGAACAGTTGTGGTCATAAATGTGTGAAGTGTTTTTTATATTTGTTTTCTAAGCTTTGTGATGATTTTGTGTACAGTAACAAGTTAGCAATTATATAGAGTATTGCTAAGGGGATTCGGTTCTTTCCCAGCAGATGTGTTTAATTGTGAGACAGTCTGATTGTACACTAAATTATTCCTGTTTTCTTAGTTGGACGGCTTCTAAAATAAATGATTTGAGTTTTTGGGGTTCGTAATTAAAGGTTCTAATTAGGTACCTGCAAAGCATTATATTAGTTTCTATTATGCCCTCATATATCAATTGCAAAATTCAAAATTTCTAAAATTGCATAGCACGATGTACTATTTATTATATGACCACAGGATCACTCACATCAGAAGGTTGGTGTTTACGCCTTTTTCTTTTGGTTAATTTTGTGTTAATCTATTGATTGGTTTTTAGATTAGTGCTGTAATTTGAAAGAAAATCTTGATACCATTTTTAAAAGCGAAATTACCATCTTCATTTAAATATGCAGCTGGTAAACTCCATAATTTTGTAACAAACTATTTGTCTTTGTTATATTGTATGTATCTGTTAAAATGTAAAATTCACTTTGTTTTAACAGTATATTTTGTGATGTAATATTGCTATTTTCTATAATTCTTTATTTATCTAGCAGCATGCACTATGTTTGACTTATAAATGTCACAGTATATATAAGCTTTGATTGTTGTCAGTGATATAGATATATTATTGGACGTTTGACTTAGATATGTTATTTACTGTATCGATTGTGTTGTGTATGGAAATACATAAGAATTTTACGTTTTGCTGATAGGGTTTCAATTATTCTTTCCTTCTGCTGTTCCAGAAGTACCTTATCATATGGAGAAGAAAAAAGAAGTTGATCTTTGCGTATTATGTCACTCCATGGACAAAAGTTGATTTTATCTTAACAGGAACAACAGACTCTATGCGTCTTTAAATACTAGTGCTCACATTGTTTAGATTCTGAAGTTTTTACTTCATACATTTTTGGGAGGAATTGAGTAAAGTTTGTGTTTCGTTATTGTAATATGTTCTGGGTAATTGTTTGATTTGTTTTCATTAAATATCAAAACTGTTTTCCTTGTTATCCTTTCTCTTTAGTTAATTTATATAACCATGAACTAGTTATTTGAGAAGTGACGTCACACTCCAATGGGAACCCGAGATTTCTTGAAACATTGGGAAACTGGTTGCTCTTTGGGTGCCCTGACACCACAAGGGTTTTAATTGCATCGTCAGCAGGATTTTGATTTTGGCATCTGGTTTGTCATGGTTTAGGCATCAGTTAAGTTAGGATTTCTAAGTGAGGATTTCTAAGTTGGGATTTCTAAGTTAGTAGTTTTAGTATTGCAAGTTAAGAGTTGGTTTTATTGTTATGAATAATTAGAACCAAGTGGTCCGATCTTTACAGAATTAATTCTTAAATATTTAACATGCAGTATGTCAACAAGACAACATACACAAGTGCATAAAAGAAAGTGTACAGCTGTTCAATGAGCCCACAAGGTAGTTATAGGGTAGGGCCTATGTAGGTGATAAGTGATACACGCAGCTGTGAATGAGCCAACAAATGAAAGAGAACGCAAATTATTTAGAAATTTTGTTAAATGCAAAACAGGATGTAAGTTACATCAAATGTCCGCAGTTAATTTAATCAATTTATCTATGAATGTTCGAATTAATGACTAATCAGAGACAAGTGATGTCATGATATAAAACAGCAAATAAGCATTTTTTTTAAGGTAACATCGCAAACCAATTATCCATATTGGTAATAAAGGTTTTGCGTATAAAGCAAGAATTGAATGGCGGCAATTTTAATGTGAGCACATTTTAATATTTTGAATTACAAAAACGATTTTCATGGCTTAATCTAACCATGTACATTAAATTTCTAACTTGATTTTCCGAAGATAGAAGTGTACTTTATTATTAGTGACATTATTTTTCAAATACATGTCATCAACTTATTTAAACGAAAAAACGTACTACTGCCCAATAAAAAGACTTTGATTAAATCGGTGATACACAATTTTAGTCGTTGCGAAAAAATATTCCTTGTATCGATAATGATGACAGTATTCCTAGGAGAGCAAGATGACAAAATGATGTATTATGTGATTGTCTTATATGTCAAATAAATCCTCTATCTACTCTACCTTACTGGACTATCTACTTTATCTTATCTACTAAGCATTATTTCGTCATGTGTACGCAGTGGTTAGCGTTGGCCTTGATTAAGGGGTTCAAATCCCGCCAGGGGCAAGGCAACTGTGTCTGCTGCAAGACCTTGTCACTAGACTACAGGGGATTGGTGACTAGGAAGGGTTGATTGTTGGTTCCTACTTTGCTGTCCGAAACTTCGATGATATTTTATGTGCGCTTTATTTGACTTGGATCACCTGCACTGAAATTAAAACATTTAGACAATTTCACCCAAACATTAGTCTTTTTTCGGTATAGAAAATAGATGACACCCTCATCCTCGGGCTTTCTAGCAAAGAGAGGCCTTTGCCTACGGGGAGATTCTCGGGACTTTTCCTTCCTGTTAACTGTTACTGATGTTACGTGAAATATTATATCCTTACCTTCCAAGCTGCAAGCAAAACAACATAGTTCCATTGTGTAACCTCTTTAAGAATGACGCTATTGGAGTGGTTACTAAAGAGATTCAGTCTTTTACAAAATATTTTATTTGGCTTTGATTTGTGCCAAAGCATCAATGAGCAGATTTCAGTCCAAATAATTTCTCTCAACTTGCATGATCATCCCAATTCGTCAAATATATGACTATTACTATTTTTAATGAATTCGACTAACAACGTTTTACGACCATATACCATCACTACAGGTACACAGTAGCTGTATGACATATACAACATTACCATCTCAAGTCTGATGTAGAAAAGTTAAAGTCCACAGCTTAGGTCTACTTCTGCCTACAGTGCACTTTGCCTACAGTCAATTAAGTGTGACTTTGCCAACAGTCGGATAAGACTGTAGGCAAAGTGCCCTGTAGGCAGAAGTAGATGCCGCCATTCCAAAAGTACATTCAACCGCAAAAGAAACGTCTCCATACACAATTCGTATTTCAATCCACAAGTGACAAATGTGACTGAAACAGAGTTACACCATGTCTTCAGAAGCCAACTAACCCAACTTTGAATGTTTTAAACATTGAGTATCCATAATTCTGAAAGACCAACCTTGTTGAAAACCGTTGTAAAATAATTCATCTTTCATTTTAAAGCACGTTTTTTGCAAATTTTATTTTTTCAAAATTCCTATTTATAATGATAATTTATGTCATTTATATTAACTTAAGAGGGTAAAACATCTCATTACACAAACCAATTATTCGTAGTGGTAATAAAGGTGTTGCCTATAATGCATTGCATGGCGGCCATTTTATTGTGAACACATTTTATTATTTCGAATGACAAAAACGATTCCCATGGCTTTATGGAACCATGTACACTCATCTTTTAACTTGATTTTCCGAAGAGGGAAGGGTGTTTTACTATTGGTGACATTATTTTTCAAATACATTACATCGACTTATTTCAGAGAAAAATGTGCTACTGCCCATTTAAGAAAAATCAAGTACATGTAGGCGTTTCTTTTGGCCGACAGTGTAAATTCCTTGGAACAGAATTGACTACATTCGTGAGGAGATCAACTGATTTTTGCGGGACATTATTCAGAAACATATTAAAAAACTCAACACAGTGTGTTAAACCCGCGTGAAGCGGGAAATAATGCATCATCTGTGAATTAGAATATTAAAATGTACTGGACGCAACGAGTCCTTCGGGAGATTTGCGCTATATAAATGCGATCCATTATTATTATTATTATTATTATTATTATTTGGACGTTGAACTTTAACTTGTTATTGCCTTTGATCGGAATCAGCCAAACAATCATGTAATGATGTCAAATTGTTGATGGTAAGTATCTTGTAAGAAGATCTAAGTCGTGACTGTCAAGCGTGTGACGTAGTTAGTGCAAAATACATTTACGTGGTAACCGTTGCATAAATATCATGGATAGTCATTTCCAAAATAAAACGTACATCAGTATCTAAAAGGATCTAGATGTTACTTTTCCTTGGTTTTAAGTTTTCAAATGCTTGGATGTATATTCATTGAGCAACATTTAGTTATCCTATATTGTACTTATACCTGAAAAGCCTACAGGCATATTAATTTTGCAGGTGGAAGCCCATCCCATCAAATAATGCTTCTGTTTACCAATGTTTGACATGTACCAGGTGACTGATATTGACAGGTCACGGCATATAGCCTTCATTGGAGTCATGCATGGCTGCTCTCTTCTACTCACTGGATATAGGGTATGTAATGGATAACACCTGGATACGAGGGCGTTCTAGCAAAGAGAGGCCTTTGGGCAAAGGCCTCTCTTTGCTAGAAGCTTATCCCACCTAGGGCTAGCTTGATAATGGTCAACTGTTTGTATTAGAAGAATAGGTATATTATGCTTGTTTTATGACGTCCTAGAGTGAAGATGCGTCAACAAAGTTAAGCCGAAGAACGTTATTTATGTCGACAACATCTTTATTAATTAAATTTCTATATTTTATGAATGTTTAAGGTAAATGGCAAAAATGCTGGCTAAAGCGATTCTAACACCTCAAGTGTAATTGAATAGATGTAAATATAAAAGTATCATACTCTGATGTATGAAATAGCTTGTACCTCTTTAAAAACCATGTCCCTATAAAATGCACTCAAACGACTTTCTCCGGGAGCAATATTTTATTTTTTGCTACACTTTTGAAACACTGGTGACTTCTTTTTGTTGTTGAATGTATGCTTTGTTCAGGAGCGACGAGAGAGGGTGTTTGTGGACAAAACTTTATTTGATGAACAATTTGCTAAATAAAAGAGAGTATGTAATAAATATAAACTGCCAGACAAAATAAAGTACACAGCTCATTTGGTTTCAAATTTTTAAAAGAAATGAGATTCATCTGATTATAGCATGATACAGCACCCCTTATCTGCAGTTGTTTGAATGAATGAATTAATTGGTGATTGGTTATATTTTAGTTAAAATATCTTTGTTAAATGTAGACAGGGGTAAGAAATGAAATGTACACCAACATGACCCCTACAATGTTTGATATGTAATGTGTACAGAATGAGGCACATTTATTGATTTTCACATAGAATATGTCGATATATTTATGAAATTAAGTATTGAAGAATTCTAAAAACAATAATTGAAAATTAAAAACGACGTAGACATATTTTTTTACTGATTACTAAAGGCCTACACTATTCAGTTTTAGAGTACGACTTCCAAAACTCAAGATATGTTTTAATATTTGTTATTGAACATCATACATATGATAAAACCAACAAAGGTATATACTTCCTTTAGAAGATAGTGATATGCTGTGTATAGTGTTATAAATTTTATTTGATATTCTATGCATTTATTATGAAATGTCCTGTCCCTCCATGTTATTTTTATGGCGTAGTTCACTTCCTATTGTATACGGAAAACTGGTATTTAATACCAGTATTCGGGTCGGTCTTCAAACGCTCATCCACAGTTGGTTCACTGCAAAGAGAAATTGCACATTTGCTAAACTACCAGGCAAAAGAAAGTACGCACATTAGTTGGTTTTATTGAATGTATGATTTTCAATTACAAATATCTTCAGTTTTCTAAAATTTAATAGAGCAGGAGTTCTGTCATCAGAGAATACTTCTAGTTGGTTTTCAAACTTAAAAAAAAAAGAATTTTAAATTTAAAAATCTTCTCAAAATTAATTTGGATAAAACACAAGTGCTCATATACATAAAAGACAATGTGCAAATTAAGGTATCTCATTCTGTAGACATTTACAACATTTTAAACATGGTGTAAATTTAATTTCATACTACATGAAATGAAGATATTGCGACTAAAAATTTACCAGTCACCGATTCATTCATTCAAACAACTGCAGATAAGTATTATTGTATCTTGTCATAATCAATTGCATGTCATTTCTTTTAAAATATTGAATCAATCGAAAACAACTTGGGTGTGTACTTAGTTTATTTAATACTTCCATGGTATAGCATAACAGCATAAATGTTCTTATCGGGGCGAGGTGAAATGTGAATATTGACTGATCTATACTAGATCTAGGTATTTAACTAGTAATAAGTAATAAATGTTATATTAATATGCAGTTACCTTGTTTTCACATACAAATGTTCAAAGGGTGGCATAAATGTGTCAGATGGAAAGTCCTTGTAGTATCGTGTCACGTAAATTTGTTTACACAGTTTCGATTTCACTGCATCCTGAAACAAACAATTACAATTATTTTGAATTGTTTCACAAACAATTTTATCATATAAAATGGATAGTCAAACGTATTCTGAAGTTGATTTCCTAACATATAACATTGATTGAGCAGAAATATACAATGTACCTCGTAAAGAAGTCAAGGGTGATAACTCTAAATACTGCTTTTCCAAGGGTCATTTTAACTAAAATCATTCAAATCTTCACCTTTCTAGATATAGATGTACACCGTGGTCGACAGAACAAACTCAAATGCAAGATAATTGCGATAGACAACTACCCACTTGATATAGATACTGTGACACAGCGCTCTAAAAATACCTTTAATCAGTTCTTCATACAATGTGTTGAAGACCTATTGTTATTATCTTAATTATTATGTTTTCAAGACAATGTATGGAAGACATATTGTTCTCATCCGGAGTATTGGGTTTCAAGACATATGACGCGAAGAACTACTTTTTTATCCGGAATTTTTCTTATTGCATTGTTATTGTTTAGTTTTGTGTTCCCGATCCTGAAATAATGTCTTCATATATTTGCATGGGCCGAATTCCTGAGTCTCACAGAAGGGAGATAACCGAGGATGTGGAAAGCTACAAACCTCAATATCTACAAAATCTGTATCATGTAAAAAATAGATTTTGTGATATTGAACCTTTTCAAAGGGTATTTTCCTTGAAGAATTTTCCCTTGTAAACCACAAAGGATAACAGCGTGACCTTCAGCTCATTTTGAAGCTGATATATTGATTTCATTAGGACATTAACTTTTAAACGCTCATAGATCGTGCTATTCTGGACTTTTGATAATCAAGGATTTTTTCTTTGGAAACATTTTGCTTGTTGACCACAAACGATTTCATCATGATCAATATATCATTTAGAAGCTTGACTTAAACGTTTGTTGGCCGTAATCTGTGAAGCCTAGTTGGTTAATTGACGAATTGTACTATGGCTAGATTGTTGAAGTCCTCTTAGTGTTGAGATATTAGTAATCCATTGTTATGGCATTATGGGACAACAGAGCTTCTGAATAATAGACCAAGGATTTCAAAATATGTCTATACCACACACTTAACATGCATTCATCTTTGTTTGTTTTTTTAAAAAATATTTACATCGCTTTAATATTTCCAAAATTCCACACTTTTGATAACTTGATGACTTTAGCAAACCATACCTCGTACACTCGTTGTCCTCCCAGTAGCCACATAGTTTCAATCTCTCCCCTTTCATAAGCTTCTCTACCCACTCGTATCAACTCGTCGAAGGACTTTACCACATAAGGTTTGAATTCTGGCTCGTCTTCAGCCCTGAAATTAAGGGTCTGTGGTATATATAGTTTAAACGGATGACGTCATCGGCATACTTGCATCAACTCAACAGCATCTCTAGAAAAGGTAATTGAATCAGCAAAGCAAGAGATCGAAGAAGAAATGTGAAATGAGAAATGTGTTGGATAACAATATATTGTCACTATGAATTCTCAATATTCTCTTTAAAATTTAGTTGATATTTGATAGGTAAATTGCCAATTCATACGCAACCGCAACCGCAACCGAAACCGAGTAGTCAGATTTTGCAGGTAGGACAAACCGTAGGAGTTAAGGAGTTTTAAGACGTCCTTGACTCCTTGACCTAGACGGAAAGCGAAAGTCAATTGAGAAATATTTATTTTATTTTATTTTATTCTTTCTGAATTTGCAGTAAAAATTAAAATTCCAATAAATTATTGTGCCAAGATATTTTATAAACATGTCCCCCCCCCCCCCCCCCCCCCCCCCCCTGGTATTAGGAACTACAACGTTGTCTTGACAATAATAATACTTGGGTGCATGTATACAACAGTCAGTCAAGGATGATTTAAAATCATGAACAAGTTTTGAACTGAATTTTCCCTTGTAAACCACAAAGGATAACAAAGTATTGATCGACTAAAACGTTTGTTGGCCGTAATCTGTGAAGCCTAGTTGGTTAATTGACAAAGGATTTGACCACATAAGGTTTGAATTCTGGCTCGTCTTCAGCCCTAAAATAAAGGGTCTGTGGTATGTATAGTTCAAACGGATGACGTCATCGGCATACTTGCAACAACTCAGCAGCATCTCTAGAAAAAGGTAATTGAATCAGCCAAGTAAGGGATCGAAGAAGCGGATGAAAGATGTTGTATAACGATATATTGTCACTATGAATTCTCATTATACTCTTCAAAATTTAGCAAATTGCCAATTCATACGCAACCGCAACCGCAACCGAAACTGAGAAGTCAGATTTTACAGTTATGACAAACCGTAGGCCAAACGAGAGAGTTCATGTGACACCCTTAAGACGTCCTTGACCTTGACGGAATGCGAAAGTCAATTGAGAAATATTTATCTTATTTTATTTTAATCTTTTTGAATTTGCAGTAAAATTAAAATTCCAATAAATCATTGTGCCAAGATATTTAAAAAAAAATTGTTCCCCTGGCATAAGGAACTACAACGTTGTCTTGACAATAATAATACTGGGGTGAATGTATACAACAGTCAGTCAAGGGTGATTTAAAATCTTAAACAAGTTTTGCACGGTGGTTGGACGACTATTCGAAGAACTTACTGTAGATGGGAAAAGGAATTTATTGAATTTTTAAGTCTAGATACGTGAATATAATAAAATAAAATACTTTTGCGAGATACGGAGATTATACTGTGATATTGAACCACCATTATTTTGAAGCAGTTTGTTCAGGTATACAGGAACAACATCAAATATAATTTTCGTTTTCTCCTACGTTCTTGCAATGTTTCCAAACATTTCATAATTATGAAATATATATGGTGTGCTTTTGGGTAGACCCTTTACTGTTTACGCTGCCTGTAACTGTTTATGTTCTCACTGTTTTATTTGTTCAAGAGTACACCCATCCCAAGCTACAAGTGCATTTTCAAGATTATGTTTAAGAGATTCGAAGTGAGGTTACCATTTTCGAAAGTTGTTGTATCATGGTTTCAATGTCATCTGCCCATTTACCATTATTAGAAAGGATAACACCAAAATGTTTAACTTCAACACCATCAACATTAATATGTGGTATATATAATTATCTATAGATCTACTATCTTATAGAAGGATAGCTTCTGTCTTATCGGGGGTGAACTGGATTAACCATGTTTTACCTCATATATTTTGCTCGCTTAAATTGGCATTCAAGCTCATTTCAATGTTTCTGTTATCTTGTGATGCGTATCTTAGAGACAACTCATCAGCAAATAAGCGTGATAACAATATACTTCATCTGTTCTTATTGTATACACTGAATAAAATCGGACCAAACACAGACCCCTGTCGAACACCAAGCAACACGTTCTCAGCTTGGAAATTGATCCAATGACAAAAATGACAGCGATCAGTTATGTCCTATATGATATTTACATCAATGTTGATAAATACATTTCAAGGATCGAAAGTAAGTCTAGATTTCATATAAGAAAACGTCACTTACTTCATGGTGCTGCTAATGACAGCAAAACCAGTGGCTGGATGGACATATCGTACCGACTTTGTATTATCCCAAGTAGTGCGACCAACTACCAGCAGATTCTTCTTCGCTGCAGGAGTAAATGTCACATAGCTAAGACTAGGTCGAAATGAGCTCATCATATCAAAGAAGATTAATCCAGTCAAATCCATCTGATGTCTTCTCTTTTCTATATATACCATTCACGGTAATAATATTACACCATAATTAATCATATTGACAAAGCTATGACAAACGCGTTTGAAACACATGTTCAACGAATTTGTTTGTATAAATGAACTATACTTACAAGGGTCTTTTTTTATCGCAACTTGGGTGGTCATATTTTCCCAATCTTCGCTTAAACATAGAAATACAGTGATCTATGACGATATATAATGGAACAGTCCACAAGAAGGATTCACACTGTGTCAAAGTAACAAAAGATCGAAATACAATAACTCGCAAAGGATCGAAAGCAATTTTAAGTCAGCATTTGGTCATCATAAATAGTAGGTTTCAAACCTGCAATTGTACCCAATAAGACACTTGCATCAACTGTACTCAAACCATTATACACACTCACATTTGTTTCTAACCCGCATGACGGTTTATATGTCAGGGATGTGATGTTTATTTGGTATATAAACTTGATAACACCTCTTCCTCGGGCATTCAAACAAAAAGAGACTGTTGCCTACGTGTAGACCCTCAGGTGCTATGGCGAACTTGGGTATACCTTGGGGCAAAGGCGTCCCTTTGCCTGAACACCCATGGATGAGGGTGTTATCCATCACAAAATATAGTCCAAACCAAGCAACATGAACATCTACTTTTGGTCAGTCTCAGATGCTGATGGGCGTTTAGATGAAATAGGGTCAAGGTAGAATTTGTTTTGGACATAATTTGTACAAACTCGAAACAAAGAGTAGGTCCGCCATCTGCCAATAACTTCATAAGGATAAGTATTAACGTTTACACCGGCTTAAAGACTTGGCATAGCATGTTTTAACAACTGCATAGTATAGTAATTATATTAGTAAATTTGTTATATATCTAAGTATTCTTTTTTTTTTATAATATACAGTTTATTGTTGTGTTATCTTGAAACATGGTGTTTTGTTGCCCTGAGGGATACTTACGTGATATCAGGCCAGGGTAGTTGTCCTTTGTAGCCGATGCCTCTATTGCTGTCACACATAGCAACAAGAAGCTTAACCTCCATACTTTCGAATGTGTTTAGAAACCGTGCTGTAGGAATAAAACGTATTATCAACCCACCATTGTATAATCGTTCATTTCAGACAGTCTTTTTAAGAGGGTATCAACGGTTAGCATTGGTTACATTTCTGTATCACCCGGTGCAACACTTTAAGTCCCTACAGAGACAATAATAAACCTTGTTTACAATGATCATAAACCCTGTTATATATATATGTTCCCTAAAAGGGTGATGTGAAAGCATAGATCTGAGGAAACTATCTGATACTGATTTTGAAAGAATTCTCAAATATATAGTACAAAATCAACTGAAAATGTTTGACGAAAATGTCTCGAACCTGTTACCAGTAAGACATTTGATTCATAAGCTAACGCTTAAGCCTATTGTGCCACAGAGGCAGAGGCCAACGGTATAAAAGCAGTTAACATTAATTGTGTGACTGTAACATGGATTTCAGAGGAGTCCAGGGATTTTACGAACGATAACGCGATAACAAAGCATCTTTTAAGACCCTGCCTGCTTTAGGCTAGAATAGTGGCCCAAAGGGTTTTCATATATTGACAGGTCACTGACGTTTGACCCTTTGACATACATACGACAAAAGTGTATGACAAAGTTCTATGATTCAAGAAACGGTTCACATTTTCCGAATCAAAAATCAATGGGCTGTCACGTAATGTAATTAGTATCTCTGTACACTTTTATATTATTGAGAAATGACGAATTAAAAATCGTGAACGTATTTCCAATCATAAAATTGCCCGCAGGTGCGTGTTTGACGTCGTAATAAAAACGTTCCCTATTCGATTCAAAGGTTTGAAATTCTAAGTGCATGCAAAATACATAAGTTTAGCATCATTATGTTCAGAATATCGTCACCTAGCTTATTATAAAAAATAGACATTGAATATATTCTTGTTAAGAAATAATTGCAAATTTGCGAAAATATTGGCAAATGAAAACACCAATCGATTACATTTTGTAAAATCCGTGAAAATAAACAAAGAATTTCACTTACACTTTGTAGAATCTCACAATCTTCCAAAATAAATAAACGTGTAACTGTGCATTGTTTGTCAATTGTCAATTGTTTGTCAGTTCATGTTTCCAAATACAGTAATGTATTCAACGTGTCGTCAAAAGCAATGCTATATCAACCATTTTTTCAAGTCATCCCATGGACAATTTCCAGCTCTTTCTGCTGAGCGATGGAATCCGAATAGCAAGGCGCTCCTAGCCGTATCTATTTTTAGAAATGGTCATCGATCTAACCATAGAGTTTCATAAATTGTTAAAGTTAAACAAATTGACACCAAAAACGATGTTGTTTATAAACATCTATCAAAAAAAAAAAAAATGAGGTTCTAATAATTATTTCATCAGTTCGTAGAGTCAGTGTCCTTGATAAATTTGCATATGTCAACCTAGCCCGCAGGATTTAACATTGTTTTTACGATTAAAATCACTGTGAGTAAATTTCCATTTTGATTATAATTTATACATATATGAAAAATAAATGTCACATCCTACCATTATCGCAATTTATGATCATGAATGAGTTTATATTCGATGTACGAAATGTGTTTGACATGACATGGAACGACTTTCCTAACTGTGATTTGACAAGTTGAAATTCAGCCGTGAAACAGTAGCAGTAACCCTATCTAGCTAAAAAGTAAATTACGAATTAACAAGTCTCGTCTATGTGAATTAATTTTATGAATACAATTGCCAAATGATTCATGTTCATTATTTTAAAGTTTTCATTTGGAATTTGACAGAAGTTATACCAGTTTTCAAACGAAATCATAGATAGACATGTCTGTTTGAACTCATTGCAAATGGATGTCACTATGTCGTCTCGGCTTGTCACACAATATTTTGGTCTGATATATAAATTAAAGGAATGCACATGTTAATACATCCATGAAATTAACAAGAATGACAAACAAATACATTTCAAACAAAAACTGTGAACAACTAGTGTTTGATTCTGCGAATTTACAGTGTGGTGACAAATGAAACATTGATCACATTGGTCACATGGGTCACATGGGTCACACTGGTCACTTTTCAAGACCAAGTTTACATTAAATATTCAACAGACATTTGGATAAATGTGTTCTTACTTTGGTTTTAAACGGAATATTTACAAAGTGATTTTGATTATTATATTTTTTGATTTGAACAAATCTGTAATCGGTGAAGGAAATGCATAACAATGGCGAGCGCCGAATGTTTGTTGACTGTCACAGCAACCATTGCTTTCATCTCCATACTGTCAATGCCAAATATATACGCATGTATGCATATGTGTGTATGTGTGTATGTGTTTATGTGTGTATGTGTATATAGTTATATTATAGAAAAGTTGTTTAATTTTGTTTTTATAGACATCTGGTTTTAGATAAATGCATGTATTCTTCTGAACTATTTTAAATTATTTATGTAAAGTAACCGCAGGTGAAATTCATATTAGGTATGATTGTCCAATATGTCAAACTCTGCGTGATGATGCACAATTCATGTTCAATAACATCAGAAATAGTAATGGTTTGATAGACTTAATGAATTCTAATGATAATATTGCCATGTTAAACAAATTCAAAACGAATATCGTATAGGTTGATAATTTTCAAGATAATTATACTTTTTAAAATTTTATAAAGAAAACATTCAATGGTTGTTATGGTTGTGCCTTGTTGAAGTTCATGAATATATTTCTTTGTCTATTTAGAAAATCATGTATAGGAAATATTTATCGATGTCAATAATGACGTTTCTGTTATCTTATATGACCGTAAATGATACAAACATGTTTATATCAATTATCATTTGCATTTGGTTCATAAATATAAATGCAAAAGTTATTACATTTATGATGCAAGTAAATGCGGTCACATTCGATTGGAAGGTTATGGTCATTCCTTAAGAAGTAGGAAAATGATATATAATATATGTTAAAGCCTTTATATAGTATATCTCATAATATTTTATTTGGCTCTCACACGTTCTTAACATATTCTTCATGTTGAAATTAATTTCATTACTTAATGATTTAAAGGGACTATAGACTAAAATGGCCGCTAGTAGTTCTCGTTTTGTACGTGACACTTCTTTTCAGACTACGGATATTCAGGTCGAGTAATGGGCTGTTTAAACCTCATAAACGTTCATTATAGATGGCAAATTGGACATATAAATCGAAAACAAGTGCTACAGTGATTTTAATATACACACGATTCTACAATCGGTTTTTGACAGTGTGGGCATATCTGTTGCATCATATCATTTAGTTTTTCCAGGTTGCAGAGTTCTATTTATCGCCTCACATTTGCATAACGAAATGTACAACTTTATGAAAGTAAGTTAAGGCAGCGTAGTATCCGATCACCAATGAGAAATGTATTTAAACAACATATCGTTAGTTCTCAAATTATATTTACAGCCAGTTAAATCAGAAATGTAGTTTAAACGATATACACAATTTCCATTTATTCAAATTAATGCAATATAAAAATAATACAGATTGAAACAAGCATGTATATAAATCACTGTTATAAAATTATTTCATTCCCTGTTAGAATTTGGTTAAATTATTTGGGCTATAAATGGAATGTGTGATTGTTGCGGAATACGCACATATGGAAAGTTCCCTATCAACCATTACATGGAATTCAAGATATATTGTAAATAAGCTGTTTGTAATAGCATCTATATACATATTAATTCATGTAATTTACCAATATGTTGCATATTTACCTGACTTGCAACTGGATATCTACAGCTATGAACTAGCTCACACAATTCTTGAATTTATATAGAGAGTCACCAATTCCGTATTCACGTTACCAAAACATTTAGCACTACCTTATATCAAATATTTTAATCAATTATTTTAATATCTTTTGTTTATTTAATAGTCAATTATTAAAAAAGCAACTTCAATGTAATTTTGTACATCGCATTAATTTATTTTGATTGATAATTAATTGACCATTATAAAGACATGAAATGTCCTTTATTGTCCCATTCCGATAAAATGAGATTGACATGTGATGAGGTACACACAAGTACAGTTTGTAATTACAAAATGGTATTTGTATGAACGCAGGTGTGTTTTATTAACTTGTAATGGAAATATCAGTTGATCATTGTACTTGAACAATATGCACAGAACCTGCACAGCATGCCAGGTACTTGAACATCATGCAATGTACTTGAACAGCATGCATGGTACGTGATGAACGTGCAAGGTACTTTAATATTATGCTAGGTACTTGAACATCATGCATGGTACTTTGAACTTTAACAATGCACTTGAACATAATGAACTTTTCGCAAACATCAGGCAATGTACTTGAACAGCACGAATTGAACGTGATGAAAGAGCAAGGTACTTGAACATTTGAAAAAAATACAAGGTGTTTTAATGTTAGGTACTTGAACAGCATGCGTGGTACTTGAAAATCATGCAAGGTACTTGCCTTCATTTTTAAACATTGATGACATATGAATGGACAGTTGTACAAAGTAAAATCTATTTATGGCCTCGGTTTTCATGATTCACGTGCGAGAAGGTTGTTTAAGAATTGAATCTCAGTTTGTGTGTTTGCACTGGAAAATAAACGATGTCAATCAAGCGGGAATCAAACTCCCGTGAACGAGGTGAGTTTGAATACAGCTTTGACATCGTTCGTTTCCAGTGCAAACACAAAAACTCACATTCAATTCTTATAACTTATCACAAATAAATGGTAACTGTAAGAAATTTAACTTTCTCATTCATTGAAGTCCCGATGTTTAATATTTAATAAATGCGAGTTTACAAGTACCCAATTAAATAGCTGAGCAATTACTCTCATATGTTGCACGTATATAAAACTATTTAGCTGCCACTCACTCGCGTCCTTGTATTGTATTGTAATGTTTCTGTTTCCCAATCAATTAATTAATATTGAAGACCGTTATACATTGTATATCACAGGCGCGTGTAACACATGTTAGTCAGACCAGATTATTTGCAGCAATAGTCTACATTTCATATTGACCACATTAAAATCCGTATGAAGTATTCTTTTCTTCTAAAATATCATAATCACCTGTGAACGTATCATGGTCATTGTGGACTAATTCTTTATACTAAATTCATGATCAATGTCAAATAGCTCGCCATCGATGCAATGAAATCAATTTAGTTTATGTCCATAAAGCAACATTATTCATGAGGTTCGGTGTTCGAATCGCACCAGGGGCTCAGCATCCTTGTATGTCCTGTTGAGAAATGTTGTTTGAGAACTGTTAATTGAACTGTTCTGTTTGCAGTAAAGTTTTAGCACAGTACCGTCCAAGGTCTATTTAAGTATTTACATATGTATTTAAAAGAGATTTTGTGTTTGGAACAAATAACGTACAGGCTATCTTTGTTTTCTAAAATGGAAATTTGTAGTTGCAGCCTGAAGGGAGGATGTGATATTCGAAATGTAAATAATGAGTTTGGTCAGATATGATTTTAACATTTTGAATGAAGATTTGCCGGTCATATATTTCTGTTAAACATTCAAATTTGACACCTATTTTACCTGCAATATTAGATGAGGTGAACTGAAATGGACCCGTACCATCAATGAAATGAAAATGTTAAAATGCTTTGGATAAATGCTATATAGGAAGTACATGACAGACGGGTTAACATCGGATCCGAGTTTGCGCATGAAGATGTTGCTGGCATTTGTTATACACACCTTCAGTGTTAGACTTCCAGTTTAACTTAGAGTCAATGAAGGTTCCCAGATACTTATATTTAAACACAGTCTCAACACGTTCACCTTTGAGTATCACTGGAAGCATACCACTTGGGTTACTCCAAAAGTCAATTACTAGTTCTTTTGTTTTTTAGCCATTTAAAAGTAAGTGATTGTCAGCTGACCAGGTTGCTCACCAAGTTGTTGTCATCTATTACTCAACATTCTGTCATTTAATTTCCCAACAATTGCTGCATCAGCTGTAAACTGTATAGTGGAGCAGGTTGTATAAGAGCTTACAAAATCGTTAGTGCACACAGTGAACAGAACAGATGGAAGTACACAACCTTGCGTAGCTCCGGTGTTTGTACTGCTGATATTGTCCCATCAACTTTCACATACTGCTGTCTGTCCAAAAGAAAGTGTTCAATCCATTTAATTAGGAGGTATTGACGCCCATGTCTATAATTGTCGGAATCAGGATATACATTTCGGCGATGCTGAAAGCAAATTTAAAGTCAACGAACAGTATCCTGATGTACATGTACGATTTCGGTGTCTTGAAGATGGTTATATTCATTATTTAGGAGTTATATGAAACGTAAAAACTTAATTAACAAAAGATGATGTCTACATAATAAACTCACTGGACACTGGACATCGTCTGATGGATCGTTACTGCGGGAGGTAACAAAACTAGCAAAAAAGCCATGTTTGACTCTCTTATCTCGTATTGTTAAGGAGATTCCAAAATGATGATTTCTTAAAAGGCTTGTTTCTCAGAAATATTAACAAATGCTGTTTTGAAGAGTTCACACGACTTTACATTACATTATGATAGTGGATAAATGTTAACATCCTAATTTACAAAATGTATATGTTTTAATAAAGACAGGAAACGTATCAGAAATGTAAGCATTTTTGTCTTGTTGATATTGCAGATCGTGTATACAAACTTATTACTCTATTATAAAAGGAACAAATTTGGGGTTGGGACGTTAGATCATTTTCCAGTTCAAATTTCGGTTTGAAATGTATCCCCTGAGTGCAACCGTTTTTGTATTAGTTGAAGTTATATTTTTTATTGTGCAGATGCTGATGTTTTGGGATATGTAAAGTGCTCTTTGAAGGTTCTCCATGTTGTGTCTCTTTTATCTTGACTTCAGGTTTAAATCCTTGAAGATCTCCTGGGCCATTACGTGACTCAATCCTTGACTGAAATATGTTGGTTGACGAGGGAGAGCAGTTCGATATCGATTCTCTAGTCGATTGGAAACCAACGGCTGATGGAAGTAACGATGATATACGGTCTCAAACACGCCTTTGTTACATATATGCGCTGTTAAGTGGCGTTCTCACGGTGCGACCTGTAGTAACAACATGTAGCTTGCGATTTGTAGTAAGACTAAAATCACGAGTACAGGTAATATTTCAAGTCGTAACAACTGTGTTCTCGCGAGAATATCGTACTTATGAGGACAACATGGATTCATCAGGCGACGAGGAGACGCTGGCTGTACTTTATGCATACACCTATTTGGCAGGCCAACGAAGGGAAAGGAAAACACGTAGGCGGAAATCTGTTTGGGTTCGTGGGTGGATCGGCAGACGAGGCGAGTCCGGCGCATATAATGCCCTACTAAAGGTGTTGAAAATGGAAGATCCACGATCTCTGAAGAATTTTCTTCGAATGGACAACACAAATTTTGACTACCTGCTGGAGATGGTGAGGCCTTTGATCGAAAGAAGATGCACCCCGATGAGAGACAGTATCCCTGCCGGAGAGAAGTTAGCACTCACCCTTCGATATTTAGCGAGTGGTATGTAATCCAGCCTATGTTAGACCTATATTGAAACCTTTTTAAACCCTAAAACAAAATCGTAATTTATATAAGTAAATTAACTGTAAAATTTGTTGTAAATTGCCTTCGCACAAACCCGGAAGTACAGTACGCAAACAAAATAAACAAATGACTGCTCCCGACGTATTTACAAGGGAGATAACGCATCTATTTCTATCGTAATGAAGCGCAATAAAATGTACCGTTAACGGAAAGGATAATAGATCTAATAAAAATGTGTATTAATTGTTTTCAGGTGACAGCTATCAGTCCTTGGAGTTTCTGTACAGGATCCCGAAAAATACCATCTGCCAGTTTGTCCAAGAAGTGTGTGCTGCTATTTCGTCAGTTCTTCATAAAGACTATGTCCAGGTATTATAATTAATACATCCTTTAAACAGGTTTAGAAAATATAAATATGAGTATAATGACAATTAAATTAATAATATGACAATTTTAAAAATTTAAATGTGTTGTAGGTACCAAACACTGAAAATAATTATTGATTGAATAATGATAACAGTTACATTATTTTCAGTTTATATCTGAATGTCCTAATATTTTCAGACAAAATATACATGTCAGGAACATATTTTTAATTGTAATTCTATATATTTCTACAGGTTCCAAATACTGAAATCCAGTGGAGCAAGATCAGGGAGGAGTTTGAGAGACGCTGGCAATTCCCCAACTGTATAGGAGCGCTAGATGGGAAACACATTGCTGTCCGTGCTCCAGACAACAGTGGATCAGCATTTTACCATTACAAAAAAATCTTTAGTATCATTCTTTTAGCTTTGGTTGATGCAAATTGCAAGTTTATTTTTGTTGATGTAGGTGCAAATGGTAGAGCCGGGGATGCTGCTGTTTATGCTAATTCTGATTTGTCTCATGCCCTGGAATCAAACTCACTCCATCTGCCCTCTGCTACCCCTCTACCTGGAAGACAAGACCCTGTACCCTGTGTAGTTGTTGGTGATGATGCCTTCCCACTCAAAACTTACCTCATGAAACCCTTTCCTCTAAAAAATTTGTCACATTCAAAGAGAATCTTTAATTACAGATTATCTCGGGCAAGGCGTGTTTCAGAAAATGCCTTTGGCATATTGGTAAGTCGGTTTTGCATTTTCAGGAAGCCGCTACAGGTATCTCCAGCAGTTGGTGAGAAAATAATCATGGCTGCAATTTCTCTCCACAATTTCCTGAAAAGTAATAATGATGCTGTCTACCAAGCACAGCCAGACACTATGGAAGCGGCTGATCGAGCACAGGCCAACATACCTGGTATCGCCCAGCAGGGGGGCAACAGGTATGCTGGCAGCGCACTGGACATTCGTGATGAAATATCTGATTATTTCATGACAAATGGACAGGTCACATGGCAATGGGACATGGTTGTGTGATATTGTGAATCACATCATTGAAACAATGAGTACTGCATGTAAAATCATTTTGTATTTATTATTAATTATTTTGTATTTAATCATCCAAAACTGTGTTCCTGGGAGATCATGTTTTGACAGTAGATTTTGCACAATGCCCTGTCATCTACATGACATCACTGCTTGTAATGAGTAATGACAGCATAAACGTGATGACGTGTCAATGCTACGACAACACCACATTGAAAGTCAAATGGCAGTGCTCAGAGATGTACAATTTTCATTTAAAAGTAATGAAAAATGATTTTGGATGATAAAAAGAATCTCACCTTCATATAGACTTGTGTTGATTTATAGAGGACATTGCATGAGTGTATATGTCATACTATGTTTACGACACGAGTGCCTGAATATAAGTAGGGCATAGTATGAAAAATATGAACCCTAATATGTTTGCCCTTGTAGGTAATAATTCAACATATTAATTTGTTAACCGGAAAGAATTGTAATGTCGGTGCCATTACTAAGCCGAACTGTATAGGTCCATACTTCCTGGGTTCAGGTACCCAATTAAATAGCTGGGTGGGCTGAGTGCAATCTGCCCAAGGACATAATATAGCATTAGATCCATGACACACATCTATGGTTTCTCACCCAAAATTCAAACCTGGGTCTTTAGCTGACAGCCCGGCACGCTAACCAGTGTGTTTGTACACATTGACTTTATCAGTTTATTTACTACCTGTCTCAAAAGATTAAAAGGCATGAAATATGTTGTAACATTATTTTTATTTCATACTATAACATGAGATTAAATTCTCACCAGGCTACAATGATCTGATGTTTAGCTGTATGACATGAATAATGTACAATGAATTGTTTATACATGTTTTCTCATTGTAAAACATGTGAAATAACAATATCAGTTGTTATAGCAGATTAATAAATTTGAACAAATTAGACTATCATTAAACAATTTTATGACATCTGTGCAATGAAGGATCACTGTTTTCTCATTATATATGATGATAATACTTTACCATATACAACTTCAAGATATCTCATAATTGTCAATCACATCAATCTTTCAGTTCATAGATCTACTGTTCATTTTCAAAAATATAGTCAAACATTAGCTGTTGAATTTTTAGCTTCAGTTCTTGCTTCTTCCTGGGATTTTGAACTTTTTTAATTTCTAAACCAACCTGATGGCCAAACAAATAGTCAGTGTCATTTAATCGCTCTGTTTTTGTCCTGTTCTTCTCTTCCATGGTAAGAAGGGATTTCACAATCAAATTGTCTATGTTTCCAGTTGATTCAGAAACCTTTCTTTTCTTTGTTGATGATACAGGGAGAGCAGGCACTGCTACATTGTTGGAGTCATGATGAGATGGTTCCTGAAATTAGTGCAATTGTCATTATGTAAAATAGAAATTAAGAAATATTCAAGAACCATTAAAAGTCATTTTAATATTAACTTTTTAGATATTAGGAATATTATGATATAGGATATTATCAATGTGTCAACATACAATACAAATGTATTGTAAAGAATGTTTTTTTTTACTCGTAATAAAATTGTAAATATGAATTGCATTCTGTTGGTATTTTCATTAATAAGTAAAATGACTTGAAATTTCACCTCTGTAACAGGATTTCATTTTACTATACATTTAACTGTTATGTTTGCACTGTCTTAACTTGTGTTCAAATATGACATTGCTGATCAAACAGGAAGCTGTGGGTCTAAATTTCTATAAATGATATTGTCTTAAAAACAACAGTGCATCTAAGAATTTATCAATCAATGTGAATATGCAATTGTAATATATGACTAAGCAAACATGTTAAAAGTGAAAATGTATTGGATTAATGGGTCAGTGAAACACACGAAGAAGTGTTACAGGTAAATCTACTATATGATAAATATATATTGATATGTGCACAAAGAATATAGATACATTCAGTGTCAAATCACAGTGAATGTTTTACATGTCAGTCAGAAATCAGTATATGCAGTGTTGTTCCTTCTGTGATCTCCTGAGGGGGTCATTTTGGCCATTTCTCAACAAGTGGGACCCTTTGCAATGGTAAAAGACTTTAAGTATCCTAATTTTTCAAATGTTAAGGGACACCAAGCCAAAAAGGTCGGCAAATGTCCCCAGGACCTCATTTAGGAACAACACTGGTATATATTTGTTCTCGATCAATAACCTGAAGTATGTACATACATGATAGGCATTAAAATGTCAAATGTTACTATAAATTGCGACCTCCCCTCCCCCCCCCCCCCCCCCCCCCCCCAGTTCCTGCGACTGTGAATTATGATTACTTACCTCTGCTGTAGTGCCATCTGTACCCTCACTGGGCTCTGCACAGCCTGATAGTCCTTCGCAAACCGATACCACCCCTTCCTTTAACTGAAATCATTAACATAAATTCAGAGTCAGACCACAAAATATAATTATTATATGACATGCTAATTCATAGTTTATCAGGGATTGGGAAAGGCAGGGGCCATGGGCCATTTTGCACATTGGATGAAAAAATGGTCCATTAAAATTTGAAATTTTACTATTTCTTTAAAGAGGAATGGCCCTTTTGAAATTCTTAAAATGACTAAAATCCCTAAAAAAAACCCCCATTTTCAAAGGTGTTTTTCCCAATCCCTGGTTTATACTTAATTAAAACATTAAAATACAAAATTTGACAGGAAAAGGAGTATTTATCTTTACTTGCTGGCGACCAATTATCGCCGCATACCAATTGTCGCCAACACATAGCTACATAGCTAAATACTTAAGTTGAATTGAACTTCTGTTGGTTATCAGTTTGGTGATATCTTAATGTGTGAAATAATAGGGAACAATATGATAAAGTTGTCTGCGCAAGCTCTGTAGCTATCTGTTGGTGATGATTGGTATGCGGCGATAATTGGTCGCCAGCCAGTAGTGTTTCAGTGGCAGAGCCAGGTTATGGGCTGCCTCAGGAGCTTCAGATCTTGTGTGTTTATACATCTGTTTGATTTGGCCTGAGTCAAAGAACACATTTTATCATATATATTTGCATAATATGTGTACAACTTTACCATGTTAGTTGAAGATGTCCTCTGCTGAACATGACATCGAATGGATCAAGTAGTGGGAAGAATTCCCAAGTGGAGTGGTACACTTGGTCTGTTCCTGCTCCACTTTTCTCAGAGGCATTTATCTTTCGCAGTTCTCTACCGTAGTAGGTTCGCAAACTTTGCGATTTTCGATGCTACTTGTTCAACTGAAATGAACACGGGTACTATACTAGTAGAGAATCATTTGGATATATTTTCCTTGAGGTTAAGCAATACACATTGTAAATAATAAACTTCATTAAGTCAAAATGAAACAATGAAACATGACTAATTGATACAATTATTGTACCACTTATTATTAATATTATCACATAGGCCTAATACTCTTCAGCTTTGAACATGATATAAGATACACAATTAATGTAATATGGTATTTTAACATTTATATTAATGTGTTTCAATTTTACTTAAACAAATGAACAAAGTAAAAAGCAGAGTGATAATTCATGAGGGCTTGAATCTCCGATATAAAAAATAAGTTTATATTTGTTGATCTGATACACTTGACTTCTAGGCCTACCACTGTTACTCCTACATAGTAAAATTTAGCCTACTGTACTGCAGTACAGTAGTCTACACAAAACAAAACAAACAGTATCGGTGGGATAACATATTGCATACAATAAACCGCAATTATATGTCTCAGAAATACTTATAATCATCCACACTTAACTTCTCATTCCTTCTTGTTTAACTTTAATAGTGTTTCAAGGATAAACAGTCAATCAAAACAATCCATGGAGTAAAGCACATGTCGTCTGCCGGTCACGTTGACCTGTCATATTCCTACCTGTCATCTCCCGACCGTGGCAGATCATCTGTTTGGCAATCATGGCCTGAGCTGCTGTTCTGTTTTCCCTCTTCGAGTAGTTGGCATGTTGTAGGTTCCATAGGCATTCTTGCCCGAGATAATATCCGATGAAGAGTTCGGTTTCCGCACGGTGAAAATCGAGACGCGACTTTGTTTTCTCCATGGTTCTGAACAAGGGAGGTAACACGCGCTAAAACACATCAACGCAATTTGATTGGCTGAGGGCTCGCGATTTGTAGTAGGAAATAGGACAGGCTCTATTTTCTGCGACTAGCTTTCTACAAGTTGTTTACGATCCGAAGTCGTTACGATGTAGGGGTTCTCACACATCGATTGTGTTGCGAGCTACATGTTGTTACTACAGATCGCACTGTGAGAACGCCCCTTTAGGTATTCTTCGTAGCAATTTCTCTTTTGTGGTGCCAACAAGAAAAGTATTTTCATAATTCAGGAGAGTACTACACTCAACCCCAAAAGAAACAGTACCATTTATAATACAAGACATTTTAATCCACAAGGGATATATACAACTGAAACGGGGTTACACCATGTGTTCAAAGGTCAACTAAACTAACTTTAAATATATATACATACATACATGGTGGTTACACGGGTCGGACGTGCATCTGCAGTGCTCCGTGATTTTTTTTTTTTTTAAAAGTTCCTTAAACGTAAGTCTGGACTCACAATTTCACCCTTAAACCGTCTACACGTGATTTAAAATACAATGGGATGTGACAATGAGACATTTCGAGCCAGAATTGGGTGCTTTTTAGGCGTATTCATATCCTTCATGTCGGTGAGAGTGAGACGAGCCGCCACCCGAGTACACGGACTGCACGTGCCTGCGGGACTCAGACCCTGTCTTCACCTGGCCCTGTTCTTATCGTTGCTACTCGTCCTCTCCAACGATGTTGAATTGAATCCGGGACCACGAAGACAAACAATGCTTTAGGGAGATGTATGTGAGTCCGAAGTGTTAAAAGAACTTAGAGATATGAGAAGAGAAACACAAACTAATTCGAGAGACTTTTCGGACGAATTACACAATTAGAACGTGACGTTACTGCACTCACTGAAGAAAACCTAGAACTGAAGACAACTGTTGAACGTTTAACCAACAAAATTGACAATCTAGACAATAACTCAAGACAAAACAACATAATAATGTACAACATAGAGGAGACAGCCGGTGAAAAAAACGAAGACGTTATAGATAAAGTTCTCGATGTTATAGAGAATAAAATGAAAATTACGGACATTACTGATTTTGACCGAGTTGTTCGCCTCCCGTCGAAGACACGCGGAGCTAGACCTGTGCTAGTTACCTGCCTCAACTTCAGACACAGGACAAGGATTTTACAGTCGGCCAGACTTCTTAAGGGACACAATGTATCTATTTCACAGGATTTCACGGAAAAGGTGCGTTCTACAAGACAAAAACTAAAAGGTTTCATGACCAAGGCCAGGAATGAAGGTACATTTTCTACTCTTAAAGGTGATAAAATCCAAATTGAAAACAGACTATATAGACTTAACGAAACTGAAGATGATTTAGTTCTGATAAAAACATTCCCTAATCGATCAGGAAATGTTGACTCTAACAAATAGGGGCGTGGTCAAGGCCCACATGTAGTAAACAAGTCTCTGAATGCTGTTCTGTGGAATATAGAAGGTCTGAAGAAGAAAATTTGCCGTATAAATATTAGTAATTTTCTAAAGAAATTCAGCTTTATATCACTTGTAGAAACGTGGTCAGATGAATGTGAGGAGTTATCATTTCAAGGATACACTGTGTTTAGGAAGTGTAGACAAAAACATGCCAATGCCTTTAGAAATTCTGGTGGAATAACTGTATTTATATCGGACCTTGTCTCTAAATATGTGTCATCAATATCAAGTGAGAGCAATAACATACTCTGGTTACGGGTGCGTGTACCAGACTATCACTCAACCATATTCATGGGTGTTGTTTACTATTCCCCAGAGAATTCAAGCACACATGCTGATGAACCTATTTTCACTCTTTTGGAAGATGATATTGCTAAATTCAGATCAGAGATCCCGGATTGTCGAATAATAATTCAAGGGGACTTTAATGCACGTACCGGGGATGGACGTTATAAAGACTACATTGTTAATGATGACCCGAGGTATCTCCCGATTGATGAGGATCTTGACTATGTAACTGATGACGCCATCGAACCACGTACATCACGTGACACTGTCATCAACAAACGTGGCTATGCTCTATTGAAAAACGTCAGACCTGAGAATATGTAACGGACGCCTATTTCAAGATAAAAACGAAGGTAATAATGGGCAAAGTACTGTTGACTATGTGCTATGTTCAGAAAATTATTTTCAATTGTTCGATGATTTTAAAGTGTCGGATGAAGTTGAGTCATCACACTTACCAATAACATTCTCGTTATCATTGTCAATGAAATATAATGATCATGTCTACAATAACCTTACACCTAAAATGAGATATCGATGGAACAACGACTGTCTTTCAGAATACCTGCATAACTGGGATGTTTTACCAGCCGATGTTTTGAACCAATTCCATTCCTCTATTGACAACGGCGATGTTCAAGAAGCTTCATCAATATTCAACACAGTTATGAAATCATGTGCTAACTTTTGTAAATCTAATGTACTGTTATCCAGTAATGTTTCAAAGGGAGACAACTGGTACGATAATGAATGCAAAAGTGCACGTGATACCGCTCGGCGCTATCTGCGTGTATTTCAGTCAAGTAACTGTAAATGTGATCGACAACGCTATGCTGAGTCCCTGTCACAGTATAAACAACTGTGTGCTGTGAAACTATCGTCTTCTTTTTCAGATTTTACAAATAAACTTAGTAACGCACTGTCTACTAAAGACAGTAGAATATTCTGGAGAACTGTGAAATCAAAATCATCATTTGTAAACAACAACATTACGCCGTCAGATTGGATAGATCACTTCATGAATGTTTTTCAGACCTCTTATTTTTCAGATAACAACAAAGACTTTTATATTTCTGTTAGTAATTTTGTGGAATCAATTAGTGACAGACTTATTGATTCATCAGTTGACAATGACTATCTGGACAAGGAAATTACTTACCAAGAAATAATTAATGCTATTCAAGAAATGCATAATGGAAAAGCACCCGGACTCTGTGGCATTCCAATCGAATTTTTTAAAAATGCACCTCATCATTGTATTGTGTTGTTGAATTCTTTATTTAATAGCATTTTATCTACAGGTATTTATCCATCTGAGTGGACGTTCGGAGTTATAATTCCCTTGTACAAGAAAGGTAAAATTGATAGTCCTGGGAATTATAGACCTATTACATTGCTTGAAGTAACTGGTAAAATATTTTGCAAAATTATCAACAACAGGTTAAACTCTTGGGCCGAAAGGGAAGATTTCTTTGCTGACGAGCAGGCTGGGTTCAGGCATGGTTTTCAGACTCATGATAATATATTCATTCTTAATGCTATAATTAGTAAATATCTTTCACTCTACAAAGGTCGTCTCTATTGTGCATTTATTGATCTGAAGGCTGCTTTTGATTCAGTGGATAGATGTGGTCTCCTTTACAAACTTTGGCTTGGCAACGTGAAGGGTAATACGTATAGATTGTTGAAAAACATGTATCAGAATGTGAAGGCTTGTGTGTCGATGAGAGATGGATACACTCCGTTTTTCGACTGTTTATCTGGAGTTCGTCAGGGTTGCCAGTTGTCTCCCTTTCTTTTCTCTTTCTTTGTTAACGATATCGTTGAAAGTTTATCAGCCGATGGTCAAAGGGGTATCAATCTAGACTTAGTTGAGTTGTTCATCCTTTTGTTTGCTGATGACATTGCACTTTTTGACTTTACAGTTATAGGTCTGCAAAAGAGATTGGATAAGTTAATATCTTATTGTAATAAGTGGAAACTGACAATTAATGTTGATAAAAGTAAAGTAATCGTTTTTAGAAAGGCTGGTAGATTGAGAAGCTATGAACAATTCCTTTTAAATGGTCAGTCGCTGGAAATTGTTCCTTCATATAAATATTTGGGTGTTCACTTCTCATCTTCTGGATCTTGGTATATCACACAGAAAACTTTGGCTGATCAAGCTGGGAAGGTGTTGAATATTCTCAAATCATCGGTTAAGAATTTCTGTAGTTTACCAATAAATGTTCTGTTTCACATATTTGATGTCAAAGTTTTGCCAGTGTTACTTTATGGAAGTGAGGTCTGGGGATTTCACTCGTCACCATCTGTATTGAATGTACATGATAAGTTTTGTAAACAGATTTTGGGTCTCTCTAGAAACGCCCCAAACCTTGCAGCTCGTGCTGAAGTTGGTCGTCATTCATTAAAGGTAAATCAGTATGTTAAAATTGTTAAATATTGGGTTCGCATCTTGTCTCAAGTTGAGAATGTTATCTTAAGAAAGGTTTATAATTATCAGTATTCTCTTGCTGAAAAGGGTATAGATTGTTGGGCCTTAAAGGTGAAATCTCTTTTGTTTAGTTACGGTTTTGGCAATGTGTGGGCTAAACAAAATGTTGGTAATGTCTCTTTATTCATTGAATTATTTAAGCAAAGATGTATTGACATAGATAATCAGTTGTGGTCATCTCGTATTATACTCGTCTCAAAATTGGATTTCTATCGTACAATAAAAATAGATGTAGATTTTGAATTGTATATCAATAGTGTCTGTGTGAGGCAGTTTCGTATTTTTCTAAGTCGATTCCGTTGTTCAAATCATAATTTGATGATAGAATGTGGTAGATATTTAGGTCTTAAAAGGGAGGATCGCCTTTGCCCACTTTGTATCACACCTTATATAGAGAATGAATATCACTTTTGCCTGGTATGTCCCTTCTATAAGAAATTAAGAAATTATATTCTTCCAAATTATTATCACACATATCCCTCTGAAGTAAAACTAACCCAATTGTTTTCCTCAAAGAATACTTTTGTCATCAATAATCTGACAAAATATATATTTCTAGCCATGAAAAAAAGAAACAAATTTCTTGTAACCACAAAAGACATAATGCTGTAATTTTCATAATTTTGTACGGTGCTCTATGTATGTATTATATTATGCTGTAATCTGATGTATAATGGGCCTGTGGCCCCTTTACTGAATAAACTCTCTCTCTCTCTCTCTCTCTCTCTCTCTCTCTCTCTCTCTCTCTCTCTCTCTCTCTCTCTCTCTCTCTCTCTCTCTCTCTCTCTCTCTATATATATATATATATATATATATATATATATATATATATATATATATACATATATACATTGCAGGTTGTCTAGAGAGGAGATAGGACGCTCAAAAGGCCTTTATTTTGTTTTTGGCGTCCTACAGTGTTGTAGGGTCTGTAAATTTAAATGAAATATGATTTAAAATGTGGAAACATGTTATACTTTTTTACATTTAGACTTTTTTTTTATTTGTTTTAACTTAAAATTTTGAAACTCGTTTTCAACAACTCAAGTGTTCTTAAACTAATTGATTATAGCATCATACTGTCATGTATGAAATGGCTAGAAGCCTTTACTCAGAATGTGTCTATCAAAGACATTCAAAATGAACGCATGAATGCTACGAGTGTAGAAAGATTTATTAAGACATAAACAGTTTTTCTAAATCAGTGTTTGTTGCAATATATGTTACTTTTTGGATATTCTCACAATAATTATCTTTTTACAGAGGTTTTTCTGATTCACGTATTTTGAATGTTGTGGCTCCTGCCTGTGGAGAGACAGTCCATACAGTCATTAATTTGACCTATGTAGAATTTAATATTTTCAAAATATTGTGACGTTGAACGTTCATAAAAATCATCAAAAAAAGATTTTGACAATCCAAAGAAAACAGTAAGTGATTTCAAAAGAAAACCACAGTAACACTAGTTCATGACAATGTTTTTTTATTCTAGAGAGAGACAGTTACATTAATGCAAGTAGTTTCAGTTTTGAAAAATGTAAGTACAAGCAGAATTCCAACATTAAAGTTGCCTCACGATTTGCTTAGTACGTGTTCATGTATGATTAATAGGTTTCCACAAATTGGTCGGACCTATCCTGTTAATTGCTTCTTAGTGCATAAGATGAATCGATTATGCAGCGTCGTCACGGTAGAAAGCTTACAACACTAAAAGATACAAATCAATGCCATTTACTGTGCATTGTCTTCATATATATACTTAGTAAATAATAAGTTTGTGTTCGAACTCTGGGGGAATTGGTCTGTTTACAATTGTATTTCAGTTATTTCGAATCGTATTTATATTCGATATGACTTGTTACATACAGAAATGTTAAAATAGTTTTAAAATAAGCAAATGTACTTTACGAAGTAATTCAGAAGAATGCAAATTACATGTTCGACTATGTAAAGGATAAGATATGGTAAAGATATAATTGTTTCAATGGGTATAAGTAACTTTGAATAATGCTAGAGAAACTGAACTTGAGTGAAATATCTGAGAATTTAATCTAATCATTAATGTAACATGATTTCGATGTAACCTTGATTCTGATTGCTTGATTTGGAAACTATTCCTGATAATGAATACCCAAAGATTGGTTAGGTGGACTCACAGCGATGTTACTGTTACATCATGTTTACTAGATTGCTAGAAGTCTTTGTATATTCGTGCCATACTCAAATTTTGGCAAGTGCAATTGTCATTCTACAAGATGTTTATTCTCGTAGATATCTAATGCTTTAATAAAAAGCTTGTGTTCAAGATGAAAGTTTCCAAAATATGTTAGTAGAAGATGTGTTGGCATAATATCCTTTTTGAACTTGAAATCGATGACATATACATATATTCTATCTGGTGTGAGTACAGCGTCTAACTTCAGGTTACCAAGCGTCGGACAAAGAAGAGTTTTCTTTTTTTAGATAGTCCACGTTTTTGTATTACACACGTGGTGAACATAAAACCAATGACATAATAATATTGTACGTCACACGTGTGTCATATCACGTTTACCTGTGTTGTAACGAAATTACCCCGCATTCCATCGATCTGATTTGATAACCAATGACCTCTCAGTTAGGGTCAAGTTGAAATGGAACTACTTTTGAATTAAAAACAAACACGTAACATTTCATTTTCACAACTTTATATGCTAGATGTATGCGTCAACATAGATTAATAGATGGTTTCAATAATGAAACAAGTGGAGTAATCACACAAATTTGTGAAGGTGTACCATACAACGCATTGTGGTCAATGGTGGTTATTTACAAAATGAAGGTGATGGTCAGTCATTTGACAAAATGACTAATTTTCCTCGGCATTTAGCTTAATGACTGAAAAACAACACCAAGCATTTTACTAAATGTTTAAATGAAAAAAATAGATTTTTGACGAAATGATTTATATCATGAATGTATCATAGGTTAATGGCATAGGTACAAACAGTTTCAAGGTATACTACACTTTTTTATATTTACAAAGCCCTCAGAAACAGGGGCAGGATAGCGCAGTAGTTCGGCTTCGGATCAAAAGGCATGGGGTTTGAATGCCGCCAGATGCTCGGGAAACTCGTCTGCTGTAGTTCTACGGGCAGTAAGGTTTGAGTTCAAAGCTAAACCACTCATGGTTCGCATGTTCCAGTCGATGCTTGCATATTGCACTGCAAAAGATAGTCACCATTGCGTCCCTGTAGTAATACTAGCAGCCTTCATATACTAGCAGTGTAATAACCATGATAAAGAGGTTAATCCCCAACTCACCTCACCTAATTTAAAACATCTCAGCAATCAGCAAAAAGTTCATTTATAGGTGCACGTATCTACATGTATGGTGACTGCAGTTGAAAAAACCCACGAATTAAGCTCTTATTCTTGTGCTTGACATCATACATTCGTACAATTCATAAAAGAGAATTCATCACAGCAAAAATGACTGAGTATCAATAAATCTGGAAACCTACTGTAAACTGGGTAATGGGAATATCGACATGGTAAGCAACTGCTGAAACTTGACATTTTGGTTTCCCACTAGAATCCATTTTGAATTCTGTGATATTAGGAATTGACATAATGGAAACAGGAACATTTTAGTATGTGTTTCCTATTGGTTTCCATTCCGGAAAATTGCAATCATTGTTTCCCTGAAATGGAAACCAACACAAACCTATCAAATGTCGTTTCATGTTGGTTTCCATTTCTGGAATTTATTATAAATGACTCCAGAAAATGGAAACCATTACAAAACTATCAAGTATAGTTTCATGTTAATTTTGATTCCTGAAATTTCCCTCTTACTGATTCCATCGAATGGAAATCAACATGTAAGAGTAGTTTCATGTTGGTTTCTATTGTTGAAATTCGTATTAACCTTTTTCATAGAGTGAACCCATCTAATGGCATCACTTTCGCTGTTGAGTTTCTAATCGATAGTGTAAGTATCTTTTAAACAACATTTCAAGGGCTTGTCGAGATGCGAAAATTATTTCTCATATGCCACGTTGCAGATAATAGATTATTCTAATGTTTAAGATCATCTTCATATGATTAACAATATAAGTTTTTATTAGAAACAGTATCATTTTCAACAAATTTTTAAGCAGGAAGTGATTTACATTTTCACACAATTCATAAGTTAATGCCAATATTAATGATTTCTAGTTGTAACAGTTTCTGACCGAATGTGTGACATCACCGTCGGGCTTTAATTTAGACGGATCATCCAACACCCCAGCCCACTTTGTAAAGCACACTGTATCGGTCTCTGTATACCAGTAGTCAACCAACTTACAGTTGGTCCGGCTAGAACACAAACTCAGACATTCATCCTGAGATCCGACTGTGACTCCATCAATATCAAATCCAACAAAACCAGTGGAGGGAAATATTGCAAAAGAATTGCCATAGTCTGTACATCCTGCAAAGTAACATCCCTTTACTATGACTCAAAACGTTTGATATTAGGTCCAAATAATTACATTTTAGGGTAAAAATGCCCATATATCGTTATCCAATTGCTAAAATGCAAAGACAATCTTGTAAAGTTTACGTATTAATATAGTGTTTTCACATCATCTGGTCACACAATAAGTAGCTGGCTCGAACGTAAATAAACAAACAATCAAACGATCCCAAACAACACATTAATTTTCAGCAGACACACACATATTGTATTGTGGAACAAGCGGAATGTTAGCAGCTATTATTTTCTATTATTAAGACATGAGCTACAAAGAGGGAAACGTATCAACATACATATTTGAATACTATCATTTCTGGAGGAGATAAAATGAGGAATGGTTAGAGCTTCTTTGGGACATAAATTGATGTAAAATATGAAGTAGACTGGCCTTGTTACAAAATGGTAAAGCGCTTAACATTTGGGAAATGGAGCCATAAAGCAAGACAAGAAAGAAATCAGTGAGTTGGAAATAGATGTATACACTAATATACAAGTACATTAATGTATTCGTATATTACCATTGGTACAGGAATTTTCTATCGGATTGAAGCTGTAGCCTATGACGCAGCCACATGCAGACTGTCTGCACTCTGAGTTGGGGAAGTGACATTCGTCATCCGACTTGCAATCCACTCCAAAAGCACCTGAATAAAATGTATTTGAGGTTCAAAATTAATTGTGTATTGCGGATTAGGGTAAACTGAACGAGGTTCCATCCACTTTTCCCGAACTTTGGATCTTTTACTTGGAGCGAATGAAAAGATCTTTTTGGTCTTCATCGTTGTATAAGTATTTGACAATTGGTAACATTTTTAATGACACTTTTGTGTGAGGTTCAATCAAAAGAATCAAGATTAAATTAACAAAACGCTATTTTGAATGTAAATACAAAGTTCAGATAATAAAGAAAGTGAATACAGTTACCTCCATGATTCTACAGGTGATCTTGAAGTTTTGATAATATCTCAAGAAAACCTTGGTGTGGAGAGTTCCCTGATTTGTAAGCTGGTAATGACTGATAACGCTGCTTATACATTACTATTTACATCAATGCATATTTCAAGGCAATGAAAACTTTTGATTTGAGGTTTAATATCACTCATCATTTTGCCAATATTCCTAAATCGTAAACCATTTCATTGGCTTGTTATTTTTAAACATTGTTTACACAGACATTGGATTTAGATCTTCAGGATCCAAGACCTTGGACACTATAACCTGTTAAACTGTTGTCGCATTTGTGATTATTATATATGTTATTAGACACATGTGTATTTACCTTTTGGTAAACGCAGTGCATAGTTATATAATCTGGTCATATGATTAATTTCCTTTGCTTGTATCAAGGGGGTGGAGAAATAAATTGTTTAACATATTGTACCCTTAAAAAATAGGGTTGTTTAAGTCGGTTTTTTCCTTTTGTATATTGTGTGTCTTCACCCATGGCATTATTTGCTACTTATGTTTATTTGTGAATTCACTCACTCAGACATCTGCATGCACTTTTGGATAATGAAGACCTATTATATTGCCATACATGGGTTAGATGCTTCGTTTTAATCTCTGGAGAGTTCAAGAAAAAATGTAATTGATAAAGATTCTATCTTGCAATTATAAGAATCGTATTTGGATGTTCAAGATAACTAGTTAAAATTTAAAATGTCCCCTATATAACTTATAAACGCGTATTTATTACTAATCTCTTTAACCTTAACAGTTATCCACACTTACCTGTCAGCTGCATTTGGCAAGTAATAACTCCTTGCTGCGATCCTGTCTTCCAGCCTTTCAGAACATCAGTGGAAACGGCATACTTTCTACATTCTCTAGTTGGTGCATATTGGAACGTTGCACATCGGACATCATAGTAACATGTGTGGACACAATCCATTCTGGAACTAACCAAACCCTTCCAAATGAGGAATTCGTCTGTTATTCCTTCATAATTCTCTATCAGAAGTTGCTGCTTGTTTGGGTGACACTCCATCTGAACTTCTCGTATCACCACAACGTGGAAAATGAACACCATGGCCAGAATGGTCAGGTTTCTCATGGTAGAGGGCTGTTAAAGGCGCTGTAGCACGTTTTTTGCAAAATTTATTTTTTCAAATTTCCCATTTATAATGATAGTTTATGTCATTTAAATTAACTTTAGAGGGTAAAACATCTTATTACACAAACCAATTATCTGTAGTGGTAAAAACTTTGTTGCGTATAAAGCAACAATTGCATGGCGGCAATTTTATTGTGAACACAATTTATTATTTTGAATGACAAAAACGATTTCCATGGCTTTACTGAGCCATGTACACTCATTTTAAACTTTATTTTCGGAAGAGAGAAGGATGTTTTACTATTGGTGAAATTATTTTTCAAATACATTTCATCAACTTTTTTGAGCGAAAAAACGTGCTACTGCCCCTTTAAAAGAGTCACGTATTTCTGAGAGATTTTGCTCTGCAAAAGTTTACTGCATACATGAGCAGTCAATCCAATGCCTTGAGTCTGATTTGCCAAGCATTGCGCATGCGTTAAATGGGATAGTTTGAGCTTCTGAAACGTCAGGTTTTGATGTATACTTTCAATGAATAAACTTCTTTGATCTTCATTCGAATATGTCGATGTTACTAAGTGAACTTATTGATCTTGAGTTAATTGTTAATCTAAAATGTACAGATGCCAGTGTGTATCATTCTATATTGTTGGCAAATAAAGTCAACTTGGAGAGTCATTTCTAAACATATGCTTTTATTTTCATTTTGTTCACTCACTGGAAGCTGAATCGCTATTTCAAAAGTTTTTTTTGACATACTGATCGGCATTTCAGTTTAAATTATAGGAAATTTTGTCAGAAATGTATATAATGTGTCTTCTTCGCTTTATTTGATTAGGCTGTAATGCTGTAGGACCTAAAAAGCACAAATGCCAACTTCCACACTCTTGTCTCGCCTGGTTAAGTAGATTAAAAAATTATTATTTTGTAAAAGGCATTTTTGTTCAAACATAAAAAGGTGATGTTTTAAAAATAATTTTAAAAACGCTTGATTGGCTTCTGGAAGTATGATGTAATTATGTGTTAGTGGTATCTTTCATGCGTGGATTAAGAAATGGAGCAATTTTGTTTGTATCGTTTCTGTTGTGCCTGAGTCTTGACACTCAAGCTTCCCAGTATACAAAAGCAAGCATTAATAAGTTAGGATAAATTCAAGTAGGTTTGCTTCAGTAACAATCAGTGATCCAAATAATCAGCAGTTAAGAAGTGCATGTCAAACATTGAAAAAAAGTAGACAGTGAAACATCCACATTTACCTTCATATAAATGCCCGCGAGCTTAAAGGGGCAGTAGCACGTTTTTTGGCTGAAATAAGTCAATGAAAAGTATTTAAAAAATAATGTCACTTTTAGTAGAACACCCTCCTCTCCTCGGAAAATCTAGTTAAACAATCAGTGTACATGGTTCCGTAAAGCCATGGGAATCGTTTTTGTTATTTGAAATAAAATGGTCGTTAAGCAATTCTGTCTTTATATGCAATTCCGATATTAGCACTACGGATAATTGGTTTGTGATATAAGATGATTTACCTTCTAAAAGTAAATATAAGTGACATTAACTATTATCATAAATGGGAAATTTGAAAAACAATTAAAAAATTGTGCTTCTGCCCTACTTAAATCAAATGAATTGATATTTTACAATTTAACAATCGGATACATTTTCAATGATGCATGTTTGTGCATTGTTTGATCTTATCGTGTCTTCCTGATCTGCCAATATCTAAATAGCTACACAATCTAAATATACACTTGGAAATTAATTAACCAATACCCTAGTTTGTAAGCTGAAATGCAGTGCTGTGGGAATCATTGAATGATTATATCAACCCAGACATAAAGAAACGCTTATTTAATTACCAATCAATGGAAATAAAAATCCATGATTTGAAATTTTGGAAAATATGAGGGAAAATGAGATGGTACTGTATTGTTTGCCAAAATAACTATTGTCATAGGAGAGAAAATACGCTGCAACCTGTGGTATTAATTAGTGTGAACAACATTTATGATACCAAGATTACATTCATACATCAAAACATGTTTTATCATGCATGATCAGAAGCTAGCCAGACATTTAACTTTCGTCCTCAGTTGAAAAGCCTACATCCATAGGATCTATGGATAAATGTGAGATTAGTTGAGTTCAATCTGTATATTAAACACTTCTTCTCGTTTTATTTCAATGAATGAATACGTCAATATTTGTTGATATAACTTGATTTGTGTAATTTTTGCAAAGGAAGTGATGACACTTTACTAACTGACCTTTTAACAAAATCGACTCATTAAAGCAGTATGAACATTCAAACTCTAAACATCATGACACTGTCAAATTCAATAACATTACTTGAATAACAAATAAGGTTAGTATGGTATTGGCTTCTTTAAAACAAGAAGCACTGATTAATCTACATATTGAACTGAACTAATCTTAAATGTGTTCACAGAGTAGGTGTTTTGTCAAATATTATTATAAAACACGGATAGTTCAATATCTGGTTAGTATATGTTTTGATGTATAAATGTCATCTCGGTATCACAAATGTATCAAAATCAATTCTAAAATTTGCAGTTGAGTTTCTTTCCTATGACAAAAGTTATTTTGGCAAAACAACGCAGTACCATCTCATTTTCCCTCATATTTTCAAACATTGGCATATGGTAGATTTTTTATTTTCATCAATTAGTAAATAACTAAGCGAGTCCTAAGCCTGGGGTGATAAAATCGTTAAATTGCCAGATATTGCCAAATCAACAAGGCACGACTTTTAGTTTACAAGATCACACAGTACAATATGCACTATTGAACATTTATCCGACTGCAACATTGTAGAACATCAAACGATTCTGTTTTCTGATATTTGTTTACTCCTGATGAATTTTTAATCACTTATTGTCACTGAACCAAAACTGCTTGAACATACTTTCACATATGTTTAATGTGTAAGAACGGTATGATACAGCCTCGTCGAAGCAAATTATGGACATGTATGGATAATACGTTCTGTATCAAATTTATATTGATTTAGGTCAACAGTGTAAATCATAACATACACTATGAACAAAATTAAGCAATACTCATATGTTTCACACTAAAATAGTTCTGATAAGAAAGAAAACAACATGTCAGGAAAACAACTAGTGATGTTTGGTAGATAATCATGTAGCAGTGTTGAAACGAAAGTTCATTGCTGGGTAACCTCGTTGCAATAGCTTTGTATTTTGCTGTCAAAATTCTAGTTCCGTTATAATATAAAATGAGAGTCAATATGTGATTAGTGCCATTCTCTCAAAGGACTGACAATTTGATAAAAGCAACCCATTATATAAAGCAGAAAGAACCTTCAAATTCAATAACCATAATAAACAAATACGGTTAGCATTCATGGTATTGATATATGTTTTGATGTATGAATGTAATCTTGGTATCATAAATGTTGTTCACACTAATTAACATATTTGAAAAAATAAAATTAGCAAAACACGTGCTGCTGCCCCTTTAATAATTTGCTACTGCCCTTTTAATAATTTAATTAATGTGCGTTGTACCAACATTTTGATTCAACCAGGCATCAGAAAATACACTTGAAAACAAAATGTATATCAAACATGAACTTGTATTCCACGATCATCTAATTATTTCAATAGTTGATAACATTGGTGTAGGCGTGACGATAATCAAGCATTCTAAAACGTTTAATACAAAATTTAATTACTCTCATTTGACTTTTAATATGCATGTTATAACGACCTGTTTGCCAAGTATGGCTTTGTTGGAAGCAAATTTACCTACTGTTAGGAACCTTTTAACATATGTTGCATGGACATTTTCAATGACTTGAAAATAATGACCTCCCCAAATTTCCGAAACATATAACAAAATTGGCGCTATCTTAGAGTAAAAAAGTAAGCAGGCAGAATTGAATGAAATAAACTTTGTCATTTTAAAGAGCTTAACAATTGAAAATATTGCCTTTTTCGCTTGTGCTGCAAGCGTTTTACATGCCATATTAATCAATTTAATCGACTGGAAATTACAAGACCCAAATATTTATGGCCATTTTTCAGTGTTTTGCTACAATACCTCCGTTTCTAAAGACAACTATAATCGATTTTTCCATATTCAACTCTAATCCCCATGTGTTACAAAATGTTTGTAGAATATTCAGATGTCGCTGGAAACCGTTTACCATAAATGAAAACGTAACTATATCATCTGCAAACAAAAGTAAGAGAAGATCCTTGATTTTGGGGGTAACACATATTCAATTAATACACGATGTCTACATTTTATCTACAAGTTCATTAATAAAAAAGATGAATGAATAGTAAGGGCCTTAGTACACATCCTTGCCTCACAACCGCTTTAGAATTGAAGATTTCAGTATAACCTAAATTAGTTCTAACACAGGCTGCAACATATTCATACATGCCTCTTAAATTATAATATATTTTACCATGACATCCCTTAATATGTTAAATGTATAGTAATTGTTAAGATAAGATAAGATAAGATAAGATAAGATAAGATAATTCTTTAATGTCCATTTGAAATTTGTTGTACACGGTTTTCAGGCAAAACAAAAAATACATAAAAATATATATATCACATAGAGATAAATATATACAACGGTCAACAAAATCGAAGGCTTTCATAAAGTTGATAAAAGTGCAATAAAATCGACCTTTATGTTCATTTACATACGTATTCTGAAATCACTTACCTTCTTCAATGTGAGATGGAACAATAGTTTCTCTAGTTTCCCTGTCACATATTGATATCCAGCTTTGTTCAACGCTTCCAGAAACACGCCAAATCCATTCACACCTGAATGTAAGAGTTTCTGAAGAAACACTTCTGTTCTCCTTTTCCTGGTAGGTACTGCATGTCTGACCTCTTCTAAGTCATCGTCAGTAAACATTTCTCTCTCAAACACTGTGTCAACAAAATCAGTGTTCAATAGTTCCCAGTTTATTTGCAAACTCTCCTTGTCATCCGGATTTAAATTACCTCTCTACTGCTTTGTCATAACCTAAACATAACAGTATGAACCGATTTGTCGGTTTCACTTTTTATATCAAAACAATCCAATCATTTAATAAATATGTCATTAAAGTTTAGCATTATCTTTGCTTTTAGCTATGACTTAGTGTCTACTTGGTAATGCACCAATCATAAGCTCATTGCGTTTGTCAACGTGTGAGAGCGTGTATTCACTTGAAAGTAAGGATTTTTCCTTCTAATGAAGACAAACATATGCCATGCCCTCTGTCGTCATTATTTGAGACCAAAAGGTCACCAAATCTATATTTTTATGCCCATTGGCCAAGGAATCCGAACACGAGCTGCCTACTTTCTAAAGCCAAACGTTCTTGAGGGGAATATGTTACTTGAAAATATCAAAAGCAAAAACGTGAATAAACTCTCTCTCTCTCTCTCTCTCTCTCTCTCTCTCTCTCTCTCTCTCTCTCTCTCTCTCTCTCTCTCTCTCTCTCTCTCTCTCTCTCTCTCTCTCTCTCTCTCTCTATACTATTATATTGATCAACAAGGTATTCCCACGCTGCAGTAAAACTTTCCACATGTGTAACTCTCATAAATGGCTTTACTTCCCATTGTTTTAAATAAATAAAATATCTGTTATGTACTGTCAAATGTACTCTTAGTAGTATACACCAATGGGAGTGTGTTATAATAATAACGTTATTTATACACCTCTGTTAAATTCTCTCAAGATAGAGGTTACTCAACAATATATTCTCAGGTAACAAGGTATGTTACAGTGCAAAATGTTACCAGACATTTGCACCCAGACAACATATTCATTGATTTTCTCTTTTGCAAATTGGTAGCTTATTTCTTGACTGTGCTGCATACTGGATTTGGATTGGCTGATTTATCCAAAATACTGAGCATCTATTGAAAACTGTTTAATTAAAGAAAACTTTTAAAAAAAAATCAAGAATGAATACATACACTGACACCTTAGTACCCGAACTTACAATGGTTAGTGCATTTACCTATTTCTTATGCAGGATTAATACCCTATTCAGACTAGTTCTGTGTCATAAATCAATATAATCTGTAAGAAGTCAATGATCCTGTCTATCTCAATGAACCAAACATCTTGGTATGAGTCACAGAACAGCAGAATAACTAATCTATATATCACTGGTGTGTGCATCAACATTCTCACTGAATTGATCAGGTGGAACACTTCAAGTCTAAGGAGCAAGTGCTGATTATCTTCTCGTATTTTTTAGTTGCTGCTGATCCTTGAATAACAACTGAACAGGAAATTACAATGGTTATTGCATTTACCTATTTGATTGGTGTTCCAAAACTGAAAGAGATGAATGATTCACATGGCGTTCTCATTTATTGTTGATCCCGGATCTTCTTGCATAGCAACTGAACTGAAAATTACAATGGTTATTGCATTTACCTTTTTGATTTGTATTAGAAAACTGAAACAACAACTTTGAATAAGAAATCTGACAACTCTCACTTTTTTCCTTGTTTAATTGATGTATTTAAAGTCATGTCCTTGTATGTGACAACTATATGTCAGCACGCAATCAGTTTGAATGATAAACATTCACTGATTCAAATTGAGATAATACATGTTTAGGCAATCATAATCATTTGCAAAATAAATAGTGTTTATAATCTTATGTTGACCAGTACAATAACAGTTTGATAGGTTCGTTAATCATAGTGCTCGTTCATTATTACTGTTCCTTAAAAAGTAACAAAACTTGTTAAATTTAACAGTTTTATATCAAAATGGCAATTCTTAGAAATCTCAGTGGCTGTAGCCGACTTCATTAAATCAAAGTGAAAACTAATGCAATTACGATCCAGTTATTTGTTCTGTTAATGGGCCTTTTGTGTCACCTTAAAATGTATTCGTAACGAAAAAAACCCGAGACAAAATACCTTTTGGTCTCATTTGCCAGTAAAACACAATAATATAATTATACTAGCACGTTATATATAGAGAGTATTACTGTTAATAATTGCGTTTTAAACGACTTTTAAATATCTGTTGGCAGAAAAGTAATCAGTTTTCTGTTTTCAGTGTCTTACATGGATAAGTGTCTTACATGGATAAGTGTCCTATATCGATACATGTCTTACATTGATAAGTATCATTGATAAGTGTCCTTTATCGGTAAATTTCTTACATTGATAGGTGTTTTACATTGATAAGTAAGATCTTAACTTCACCCAGGGAGTCAAATGGCAGAGTTGTGTTCAGAGATGTACACTTTTTTCATTGAGTGAGTGTTACTGTAAATAATAACGTTTCAAACGATTTTCTGTTGGCCAAAAAGTAATTAGACAGTTTTCAGTTTTAGGTGTCTTACATGGATACGTGTCTTACATTGATAAGTGTCTTACATGGATAAATGTCTTACATTGATAAGTGTCTACATGGATAAGTGTCCTAAACGGATAAGTGTCCTACATGGATAAATGTCTTACATGGACAAGTGTCATGGATAAGTGTCCTACCTGTATAAGTGTCCTACATGGATAAGTGTCTTACATGGACAAATGCCATGGATAAGTCTACTACATGGATAAGTGTCTTACATGGACAAGTGTCATGGATAAGTCTCCTACATGGATAAGTGTCACGGATAAGTCCTTAACATTGATAAGTGCCCTACATGGATAAGTCTCCTACATGGATAAGTGTCATGGATAAGTCTCATACATGGATAAGTGTCATTGATAAGTGTCCTACATTGCTAAGTATTTTACGTGAATAAGTAAGACCTTAAGTTCACAAAGTGAAGTTTACGCTTACTAACAATGTAAAATTGGTTATGCCAGGACAATAATAAACATCCAAGACTAAATTTCTTATAGGTTTGCCCATCAAGTAAAATAATTACACAAACCCGATTCAAGCTTGGTTTTTTGTTTAAAAGGGTTTGGCATATACTTCAAGAACTAACATTTAATGCCCCATACTTCTTACAATATAAACATGAACTAATTGCTTAATCGCAACCCGGCAACTGGATACATGAGCTGAGTTCAATGCAAATGTCTTTAAACATTGATTAGTTATGTATGGATGGCATTCATTGGTTCATTGTCCCGCCGTTAATTTCGACCGAGTGCAGTACTTGCAAACCATGGAAAGGCTTACACAATGTTTTGCTTGCGATGTATGAGTCCAGTCGGCTGGAGCAAATAGACGTTATGTTACCATGGGCACACTGGCTCACAAGGGGAACAAAGGAAACGTCATTCAATTGTTACGTCATCAAAAAAAACTATAGCTTTATTATCTGATAAAGACTATTTTTTTTATTGTTCTAACCGTTAGGCATCTTAGAAGTTGTGATAAAGTTAATTTTAGTCGGCTAACATACAAGATATCCCTCTTCGTAAAGTGTAATAACACTATCGAGGAATTTGGTTGACTGACGACGATACTTGGCATTGCCTCGGCTACTTTATTCGTTCATAAAACGAAAGTTCATGAATTTTCAACGACACCTGTTACTGATGTCATTCTTCAATTTCTTTTTGTACTCATACAATCATCAATTTTACTGAATGGTAAAAAGGAAAGATTGATAATATTAAGACGATCACTAAATTGATTAATGATCAACACTCACCTCTCAATGACCATAGGTAGGTAATGACTCCCTGCTGCGATCCTGTCTTCCAAACTTTCAGCACATCAGTCGTAGCAGCATACTTTCTACAGTCTCCTGTTGGTGCATATTGGAAAGTGATACATCGGAAATCAAAGTAACATTCGTGCAGGCACTCCATCTTGGAACCAAGCAAACCCTTCCAAATGAGGAATTCGTCTGTTATTCCTTCATACTTCTCCACCAGAGTTTGCTGCCTCTTTGGATCACACTCCAATAGAACTTCTTGTATCAACACGACGTGGACAATGGTCACCAGGAACAAAATGTTCACGTTTCTCATTTCTGACTACTGCTTACGTCAATTTATCAATCAAAAGAGACAGGATTCATATAATTAATAATTTCCTCAGGCTCTGTTCAGAGACATGAACCTGCAAGCGATTAAAATGATGTGAATATGTTCAGATGATGCCGTCAGTTTCTCTGAATCACGGAGATGTGCATGCACCTAAATGCAGTGTTTATTACCTAGGTAACGAGCAGTTACCACATTGTACAAACACAGTGCCAAAGTAAGTTGTCAATTATCATGGGAACTGGTTGACTCTGTAAGCATTATATATTTAAAATGTCATGTCGAGGTTCCTTTTGTATAATGCTGGTGATACACCCAGGGGCACAAAAAACCGATACCATACAAAATACAAGATATTTCAATCCACAAGCGATACATACAACTAAATTAGAAAGCATGTCTTCAGAAACCAACTTAACTAGATTTGAAATTTCAAAACTTGATCTGTTCATATTTCTGAGAAACATTTGTTTTATAAGGACACGGGCTTTGAGGCTTGTTTTAGGACGTCCTACAGTAATGATGCCTCACATTATACATTGTGCCAAAAACATCTTATACTAACATATGTTCCATTTTTCATAAAAATATAACCTTTAATTCCAAACGTATTGTCCAAAACACCTTTTCGAAATAGTAACCCCATTACCCCGTATGTGTTTGAACAGATATAGAATATTTAGTATCATACTCTTATAATTAAAATTTTGTATATCTCTGAACGAGACATATCCTCATCATAGACATTCAAATCTACTTAATTTGGCAGAAATGTTTGAAAAGATAGTATTGTTTCTATTGTTTGGGTTTGGCCCAGTGGAATTTGAAGTCATGGAGAACGAGACAACTTCCTTTTAAACGTCACCTATGGTCGCCAAATATACTGTACATGTTCTAGGAAACAGCTAGTCTTTAAATTTTTGTGGTGGTTAGGGTCGGGGGCTCTCTTAAAGAGGCAGTAGCACGTTTTTTCGCTGAAATAAGTTGATGAAATGTATTTGAAAAATAATGTCACCAATAGTAAAACACCCGTCTCTCTTCGAAAAATCAAGTTGAAAATGAGTGTACATAATGCAATAAAGCCATGGGAATCGTTTGTGTCATTCAAAATAATACAATGTGTTCACAATAGAATGGCCGCTATTCAATTTTGGCTTTATACCCAACACTGTTATTACCACTGCGGATATTTGGTTTGTGTAATAAGATGTTTTACCCTCTAAAATAAATATAAATGACATAAACTATCATTATAAGTGTAACACGTGAACAAATAAAATTTCCAAAAAAAGTGCTACTGCCCCTTTTAAAGTAGGAAGAAAAGAGAACACGCTGTTGTGTGGACTCGAAGCGGGTACATTCGTTATTGACACTTTTTGTGTTTTTATGGTTTATAAGTTGTAGTGTGGATTAAACCTTCGACGCTACATATAGTAAGATAGATCGATTTCCTTAATTTGCACCTTGACGTTTTCTGTCTTTATGATTTCAGAAAAAAACTGTTCATCCGATTTCTTAGCACAAATAAGCACATTAGTGTTTTTGTTAATATTTAGGGATTTTTAAAGAATTTATGTATCATGTACTTTGTTATTTTCTGAGATATAAATTTGTCTGACTCATTGCAAAAAGTACTTTTCATTCGCTTTTTTCAAACTTTGCAGAAATCGTCTACTTTAATAATTATTACATAGACAAGTGCAAGTGTTTTTGAAAATTTATTTCAATTCTTTTTATACCCTTCACTTCAAAATTTTCTGAAATCCTCCTTTTCGTCAACATGGCGGAAAGACAAATCTTATGATTATACTTCTCCATCAGTGTATTTGTATCTGCAACCCTTATAATACCTTGATTCCATTAGCCCAATCAGTAAAGACTAATTTTTAAAGTTTCCATAAGGCAAAGAGTTTTATCAATTGTACTGTGTAAGGACAGCAAGTTCATAATTCAAATCGTCTTGGAGAATGGAGATGAACATTTGTGTTTGAAAGTCAGAATTTATTCTCACCTGAATTACGTCAAAACCTTACTATCTGTACAGAATAACATGTCTATTTTTTCAATTCTACTTGGTTAATCTCCTAGATAGACCTGTTATGTGGTGTTATTGAAATGATTTAAACATATTTATTCAAGAGAAGTTATTGAAATGTTAGCTAGAAGTCTATAATCATGTATATCTCATTGCCGTCTTTGTTCTGATAAACAGCTAGATTTGTTCAAGATAACAGATCTATATATCGATGCGTGTGTGCATCAACCTTCTCTCTGAAGTGCAAGGATGCAGAATGTTTCATTGGAAGTAACAATTCATCATGACGAAAATATAAAATTACATGAGTCCTTTTTCTATAAGACTTCTAAAAGTAGCATCCTTTGAGATTACTGAATATCTGTATCAGTATGGATGTCATAACTGGAATTCTTTCCCTAGCACTGATAACTGAACAAGTTATTTCATCAGTAAGAAAAGATTTAAATAATATGTAATTGTTATTGTAGAAATGGGAGAGGGAGCATGGGGACATAACATTCTTTCTTAACAAACATAGTACATCTATTCTGTGTTTGAATTTAAAAATCCTTTGTGTGTTAAATGTTTAATAAGTTCACAGTCTACGAGGTCCGAAGACAAATACCAGTTTACTTATTCTCGTGTTCGGAACGAGGTTGATGTCATGTAAAACCTGAGTATAAAGGAGCTCTTAACCATTGCAATTAAGCCAGAATTCAGTGCCAGTGACAGCATCATTACTTGTGGGTGCATGTTTGTAAACAGCCCTGAGACAATCACTTCGTCTATATTGATTGGAAAATCGCTGTGGGAAATCGTCTGAAATGCGAAAAGAAACACATTTCGTTATGTTAGTTATTTTCCACGTCGTGGTGATACGAGAAGTTCAGATGGAATGTCACCCAAACAAGCAGCAACTTCTTGTAGAGAAGTATGAAGGAATAACAGACGAATTCCTCATCTGGAAGGGTTTGGTTGCTTCCAGAATGGATTGTGTCCATAAATGTTACTATGATGTCCGATGTGCAACGTTTCAATATGCACCAACTAGAGAATGTAGAATGTATGCAGCCACGACTGATGTTCTGAAAAGCTGGAAGACAGGATCGCAGCAAGGAGTTATTACTTGCCAAATGCAGGTGACAGGTAAGTGTGGATAACTGGTAAGGTTAAAGAGATTAGGAATAAATACACGTTTATAAGTTTTATAGGGGATATCCTTAATTTTAACTAGTTATCTTGAAAATCGAAATACGTGTCTTATAATTGCAAGAAAGAGTCTTTATCAATTACATTTGTTTCTTGAACTCTCCAGAGATTAAAACGAAGTATCTAACCCACGTATGCCAATATATCAGGTCTTCATTATCCAAAAGTGCATGCAGATGTCTGAATGAGTCGATTCACAAATAAACATAAGAAGCAAATAATGCCATGGGTGCAGACAAACAATATACAAAAGTAAAAATAAACGACTTAAACAACCCTAATTTTAAGGGGACAATATGTTAAACAATTGATTTCCCTATCTCCTTGATACAAGCAAAGGAAATAAATCATATGATCAGATTATATAACTATGCACTGCGTTTACCACAAGGTAAATACACTTGTGTCTAATAACATATATACTAATCACAAATGTGACAACAGTTTAACAGGTTATAGTGTCCAAGGTCTTCGATCCTGAAGATCTAGTGTAGACTGTAGAAGCAAAACTTGGTATAGATGAGGTACCTCTTAACCTCAATGCTTGCATACTTGAAGAAATCGTATAGTAATAGTGCTCATTTTGCTAAATAATGGTATTGTAAAAAATGTTTGAAAATAACAAGCCAATGAAATTGCTTAAGATTTAGGAATATTGGCAGTCTCCGGAAAACTAATGAGTGATATTAAAACTCAAAACAAAAGCTTTCATTGCCTTTAAATATGCATTGCTGTAAATAGTAATGTATAAGCAGAGTTATCAGTCATTACTAGCTTATAAATCAGGGGACTTTCCAATCCAAGGTTTTCTTGAGATGTTACCAAAATTTTAAGATCACCTGTAGAATCATGGCGGTAACTGTATACACTTTCCTTATTATCTGAACTTTGCGTTTACATTCAAAATAGCGTTTTGCTAATTTAATCTTGAATCTTTTGATTGAACCTCGAACACAAATTTCGTTAACAATATTACCAATTGTCAAATAATTATACAAAGATGAAGACCAAAAAGATCATTTCAAGTAAAACATGTCGAAAATTCGGTAAATTCCAAGTGGATTGAACCTCTTTCAGTTTGTCCTAATCCGCAATAAACAATTAATTTTGAACCTCAAATACATTTTATTCAGGTGCTTTTGGAGAGGAATGCAAGTCGGATGAAGAATGTCACTTCCCCAACTCAGAGTGCAGACAGTCTGCATGTGGCTGCATCATAGGCTACAGCTTCAATCCGATAGAAAACGCCTCCACCAATGGTAATATAAGAATTCATTAATGTACTTGTATATTAGTGTATACATCTATTTCCATCTCAATGATTTCTTTCTCCATTTCCCAAATGTTAAGCGCTTTACCATTTTGTAACAAGGCCAAACTACACCAAACCACTTCATATATTACATCAATTTATGTCCCAAAGAAGCTCTGGCCATTCCTCATTTTATCTCCTCCAGAAATGATAATATTTACATATGTATGTTGATACATCTCCCTCTTCGTAGCTCATGTCTTTCTTATCATGTTTTATCGTTAAGAAATGGTATTAAACAATGGCCGAATTTGTATGTATCTCTGCCACTCTTATGTTCCTTTTAATGATTTAACCATATGTGATAAATTGTCTTGAAATAATAGTTGCTAACATTCAGCTTGTTCTACAATACAATATGATTGCTGCTGAAAATTAATGTGTTGTTTGGGATCGTTTGTTTGTTTGTTTGTTTGTTTGTTTGTTTATTTACGTTCAAGACATCAAGTTCGAGCCAGCTACTTATTGTGAGACCAGATAATGTGAAAACGCTACATTAATATGTAAACTTAACAAGATTTCCTTCGCATTTTAAAAATTGAATAAAGATATACGGGAACTTTTACCTTAAAATGTAATTATGGACGTAATATCAAGCGTT